>CM021321.1:969026-1008967 GCA_010645155.1 Tigriopus japonicus | reverse complement strand
CGCATGTGATTACAGTGTCCCATTAGATCCAAAAAGTTGTTTATGTCCTCCTTTATTTAATTCGTCGTTAATTGAGTCAAAATGGCCATCTAAATTCCGAGTTTGTTGCGGGTATTTGTTGGTTATCTCGAATAAACTCCTAGATTGAGGAAGACATTCAACTTAATTTCGTAGGATTTTATTGTCAAACGCACCTATGTTGTGACAATTTTCATAGATATCTTGCCTCTTTGCAAAAAAGGGAACTACGTTCTTGATTAATTGTCCTTATTCCGGGTAACGAAAATTGTGGCACGAAAATATGAATATGGAGAAGTGGATAGGGAGAAGCAGAAGCGGTCAAGCGGTTACAGTCGTTTGGCACGAAAATAGTAGCACTTACTAAGTCGCAGTACGATCTTAAGATCGTTCTTTGCGTCTTAAAAACTAGCCTCTGGCCATTTCTTCCACAAACTAACTTCGTGTCATCAGCATATAAAGAAATACTGCCTTTTGTAAGAAACTTCTGGAGAGGAGCAATGAAATGATGAACAAGAGCGAACCTAAAACTGAGCCTTGAGGAACACTTGACTAAACATCATACATGCCACTAAACGATCCTTCAACCTTAACCGTTTGCTTCCTCATTTTCATTGCTGACTCAAGAAACTATCAATCCAATTCAGGATCTTCCCCTGGATCCCAAAATTTTTGAGTTGATCGAGCAAAAGACCATGATCTACTGTATGTTATCTTGGCAAAGTCGAGATTGATTGGAGAAGAATCATTGAAGAAATAAAATGAAAGAATAGATAGGCTTAAAAAGCTATTTGGCAAGGTAGAATTCTTACATCTTCAACTCTGCCTCCTTTGTCAAGGTGAAGTAAAACTTGGCAGCTTTTTTCACGTCGACATTCATAGAATTACAAATGTTGGGCTTCTTAATCACTTTTTTAACATCAAATCCTTCCTCCTTTATTCAATCATCCACTCATTCTTGGTCAAAGCTGATTTGCGGTGTACAGTCCAAGCAATTGTTCATAGTCATGCTAAAATTGACGAATAGCGTAAAGAAAAATATCGAATCACAGTTGACAAACAAATCGTATAAACCTGTTTTTTCGAGTTTTTAGTAGCAAAGTGTTCAGGTATGTCATGAGGGGGTTTAATTTTTATCTCGTATTTACCTTTACATAAAATGGTTATTACAACATTCCCTTTTTCTTAATGGCATTCATTGGCTTCCGTGTTAATCCTTCAAGGTTTTGTTCATTAGTCCATTATTGTGTGATTAATAAGCGTCCTCATTTGTGTTACAGGTCTTAGGAATTACACCTCTTTGTTAGATTAGAATCAGGAAGAAATTGAGGCCATGTTCCACTTTTTGGAACAACGACCTTTCTACAAAATAAAGGCCTTTGTTAATCTTGTGCCAGAGCTTGGCTTTCTCAGAAGTGTGCTTGGGTGAGAACCAAGTGTCCCTCTACCCTTACCACCGATAGTAACATTGAGAAATTTCATTCTAAAATCTCAATGCAAATCTCCGTCATTTCACTTTTTTATTTAACCGCAACATACACGCATTGCTTCATGTTTTCCTTTGAAAAGAAGGGTTGATTTTGTAAAGAAGCCCTTTGAAAAGTTGTGGCTCGGAATGGCATTTTTAACTTCGTATATGGCATGCATAGATAACTCCACATAACAAAAAAGAGACCCAGACAAAGACCTTTAGATGGGACTCTGAACACTTCCGAGTTGACCTAGTAGGAAATTGTCATTTGTTACTTAGTCACTTTGCCACTTCATGACTCAGAAGGATTTCCAGGGATTCCCGTAAAAGCTCTCTCCATCTCACCTCTAATCAAAAAGGATCCTTCAACGAATATATTAAATAAATTGTGCTTGTGCTTTACCCCATCATCAGCATTTGTGACAACTGGATTGACACGAATCTGCATGCATTAGGGCCTACTGACGTTTGTACAGTAGCAACAATCGGGAATACCCTCATAACTAAGTCGGAAATAACATCCTTGACACAGTGCGATCGCACCACCTTCAATTCAGCATGTGTTTGATGTTGGAAGCCACAAACATATCTTAGTGAAAAATACTATTCATGAAAAGTCCCCATGCCTTGAAGTGACTCAAAGCGGAAATGACGCCAGGGAATAATGAAGATTTTTGCCCAAACTTCAAGAACAAGAATTGGGGGTAGAGTGAGAGTGTACTTCGAAAAGCACCAAGAGCAAGAAGTTCAGTGTTTGGGGATCTTATCAAAAACAATCTGAATACCAGGAAACGATAAAAGTGACCGAACGTGTGTCAACAACATTAAAAGCCCGTTGTATGAACTCTGATAAAAAGAGTGGAAAGGTGTTCGCCATTATCTTGAAATCGATTCATTCCAATTTGATTGGTGTCATTAGAAACAATCCACTCACTGATTGACATGACTTGGCTGTGGAAATTGGTATTCTGCACTTTTTTCCAAGGTCTCGTTGGATTACCGAGACCTGAGGAACCAGAGGAGATGGAAAGCATTGATTACATTTTTCATATTGGTGCTAAACCCCGTCAAGTGCAAACATTACAACAAATTGTGTTCCGAGACGACAAAACCTTGGAAGTGCCCGTGAATGCTCGTGAGGATCAAGCTTTGCCTTATATTAGACCGACGAGAAATGACGATAGTGAGGACCAATTGGCTCAGCTTGTGAAACCAAAGGAGTTCCAAGACTCTGATTCAGATTCTCGGATTTTGAGTGGCAACCGAAGTCCAGCTTTGGTGCCGAACGACTTGGCTCCCGTTACGTCCAATGTTCCACTACGGATTCGCATTGGGAACACCACAAATCTCTACGGAAGTCCTGGCGAATCGGTGAATGTGGAATTTGTCATTACAAATTATGGGCCAACCACGACCATCTTTTTCTCGGCTGAGGAGAGCCAAGCCACGGATCCTGATCAAGTGAATTTTCCCGTGGAACAATTCCTCATTAGTTTAAGTAGCGCTCGTGCAACTTTGAATACGAACAGTAATTACACTTGCTTTATGAACCTATTGGTTCCACCACATGCTGCTGCTGGCACCAGAAAAACTATCTCATTTGTGGCTCAATCATCATTCGCAGGTAGATTTTTGGCAAAACTTAATCGAAAAAGACCATTTGTGACAGCTTTATTCTTGTTTTAGGAGGAGCTCCCCTGTCGGTCACTAGAAGAATCTATTTCACCGTTGGAGGGGCCAATATTAAGAACAGTGATTCCAATGCCCCGCAGTGTAGGATATTGTCCAATGATCGTGCTGGACAATGTCAAGATCAATTTTCTAGTCCAGCACAGCAGCCAAATGCATGTCGACAAGTTCGTTGGACCTCCAGGTTTCAAATCGAGGTACCATACGGATACCTTTCTTTCAACATAGAATTTTAATTGTCTTATCGCTTTGTTTTGAACTTTTCAGGACTCTCAATCTGGACTCAAATCAATTGACGAAAGCCCTTTGATAATTGGTGTATCCCAAGATGCGTATTTCTCTCATCAGAACTACATCTTGGGCACCAAATTGCCAGTGGAATACTTCTTTAGTGCCAGTTGTTGCATGGAATCTTTTGCCCTGAACCTTGTTGATGTGGCCGGAAACCGTGGTCGATGTTATGTGGGGAAGTTCCCCAATGATCCAGAGGCCAATGTAGATGTACAGGGTGCGTCATCCACCGGAATCATCATAGCTATTGTTGTGAGCGCCATCATCCTTGTCGTGGTGGTGATTGGGGCCATTATTGTCATATTTGTGATGAAGAAGAAGCGGAAGGCTGAGCTAGCGGAAATGCGGGAGACTCCTCAAGCCCGATAAGGCGACAATTTTTGAAGCTGATGTCTTTCGTCGCTTAAACTTTGTGTTTTAGTACAGAATCTCTGGCTGATCTCTAGTCGAATATTTTTGTGTCAAAATATTTGTAATGAATTGATTGTTGAACAAAAAATAGCTTTCTATTGGCTCTTAGATGAAATTTTATAACTGGATCAAAGATTTGTAATAAACAAGAAAAATAAACATTGAGCAAGAGTGCAAGTTGTTGCTAATAGAATCTGAGGTCGAATATTAGGATTTGATTTGCGCCCAAGTTAGGTGGTTTGGCTCATAGCTCTTCCCTGGCCTTGATCTCCGAAGCCGTTTGACAATTCACACAAGCCGAGCAACAACACGAGCAAAGAACATCTTTGACGGTGTCGCCCTGAAATAGGAAGCACCTCCGTTGTTATTATCTAATCACTAAACCATAAATAACAAACTTACCTCTATGCCATATCGTTCTCTGGTTTTCTGCCTCAGAAGACAGATGCCGACGATTGGACAGAAGCAACTTAGGCAACAATACATCGGCACACTTTCTCCCAAATCTTTAGCATTTTTGCACATCAGGCACAAAGAACAAAACCAGCCAAACAGCACTGAAAATTTAGTGATGGAACATATTGAAATGTGTTCCAAGTTAAGATACATGGACCTTTTGGATTGGGGATATGAACGTATTCGTAAATTTCAGCTCGATTTTGTGAATGTAGTATATCAAATTACCTAGATGAAATCAATGCAATCTTAAAGTTGTTATTACGAGCCTCAGTAATAGTCTCGTAGTCTCAGACGCCCTCAGGCATTTTGTTTTCAAGCAGAAAATCACCTTGAAGCGATAAGGTTGTCACATACTAGAGTCCAATTTACACCATGAATTACCATTGCATTCATGATTATAGTAACAATTGTATGTACAAGTGTAAATGTACAAGTACAAGTACAAATGTACAAATGTACAAGTAACAATTTAAGAAAACAGTTTTAGGTACCTTCAGGCGAATCATTTTTGAAATTGAAAGATTCATTAAGAATCTACCATTTTGTATTTAGTAATGACACTGCAAGAAAAGTTTTGAAAGAAAATAAAAATGCTGATCTGGAAAAGTTTCAAGCGCGACCTTGAACATTTATATTGTTATGTTGGCAACTCAGTGCCCGATTTTATCGTGGGTTCTGAGTTGCATTGACTAACTTACCTTTTCTACATTAGTCTGTACTTTCACTGTATCATCAAAAAGTGTTATCCAACTTCAAAAATGACAAGATTTATTATCTTGACCTAAGAATGATTCTTATACTTACTGGTCATTGGGTCTTTGAAGCATTCCAACTCTCCTTGTTGCCACTCATTTTGAACGACGTCCATGATGTTTAACAAAGAATACAAACAATGTACTAAATGCACCCTAGATGTGAAGGTCTCAAGGTCTGGCTCCTTAAATGTGAACTTGGCCAATGAAAACTGTCTCCAAGTGGGTCAGATTTCTGGTCGAATCCACAACAGGAGAAAGTTCATCGCCATGGAGACCTCCTAGACAACTGTGGGAATGACAGCCAGATATTTGGGACCAATGGTTCCTGTTTTCGTCCCATCTTGTATTCAAAAGGAGACCTAGTAACGTTCTACAACATGTAAGGCTTCAAAGCCAGCTTTGTTACGAACGATTAAGATTTGTCCTCATGATAATGAAAAAGCAAGCAACGATTTGCATTGATGCACCTAGAGATTTTGAAAGTCTCTCTCTTGTAACGCTTGTGGCAGATAGATGTGGAAAAATATACTCATACAGTACATTCATCAATGCTGACAAGTGAAGGCAACGCAAATAAAAATGCAGGCGTTTTAATCCTTTTTGATTCAACATTCCAAATATATGCTCGACACAATACTAGTGAATCTTGAAAAACACACCAAAACGCTTTTTCATTGTTTGAATAGCTGTGCGAGATGATTGTAAAATACTTAGGCACAATTGATAATGGTAATTGGTTCATGATCATTTAGGTTGAAATATTAGCAGGATATCAATATTCAAAGGTACAGCATATGTGTTGTTCAATATGTACATAGCAGAGCGATGGTAAGTTGGATCGGATTTTACTCCTGATTGGTCATTCATTGAGGGCATAGAATGGACAGCCTCAACTGAATTGAAATCAGAGCGATCCCTTTTTTTCTAGTTATGGTCGCCTCTGGCCTTGATTTCTGCTCCAGTCTGGCAATTCACACAGGCTGGGCAACAGAATGAACAAACGGCATCTCCAGCCACGCTGCCCTGAAAGTGCAAATAGGAGAAACATTGTCAGATAAAATGAAAGAGAAGGAGACATGTGGAAAGAATCTATTTGAGTAGCATTTTTGCTGAATATTTAGCCATATGAAACCTCTAATGGGCCAAGTAACTTCGAGCACATTCATTGTCTGAAATGTTGACCCTTTTAGGAAGCCCTTTATGGTGTCCTGAACTTCCTTGCGTGTTTTTTTCTCGCACTGCAAATAATTCTTGCTGTCGATTTTTGATCCCCACCTATTTTTCTTGACCGCCTTCTCCTTTTATGAGACTTCCTCCAAGCCCAAGAAGGTCAAGTCCAAACTAGTTTACTATTGCCCTACAAATCACTTAATTGCCCTACGACTCAATTATCTCGCTACATGTACTTATATCTCAAATGTGCAAAACTTGCACGCCTGAAGCCACCATCTCATTGCCGGGGAGTGATCCGGTGTAAAAGTCGTGGTATGCTTTTATCCCAAAACACTGAGTAGCCAAGACACAAGCTGATGATGGACTGAGTTGAGGCAAACAGAGCTCCAAAAACCCGTATTGAGCGCAAAGCATGAGGTTAAGTTAAATATCCAGGTATCAGCATAAAACAGATTAGATAAATACATGTCTTAGTTAGTTTGTTGTTTGTTAAGGAGTCAGTACATCACTGATAAGGGGTGTTCCATGAATGAGTATTTCCGCTCCTTGCCACTTTTTGGCTGCCAATGGTATACAGTCAGGAGCAAAAGTATTCGTAACCTCGAAAATTTTATTGATTTTTAAATGATACTCGATTTTTGAAAAATAAATTTAAGAACCATTTTGCTCCTTAGTTATTCTTTTATCATTTAAAAGCTATGATACTTTTCTTTTTAAAAATTTACAAGATTTTGATTAAAAAACTGCTCAGAACATGTTTAAGACCAAGAGCAAAAGTATTCGTAACATTTTGTCAATAGTTTATTGAATGCCCTTTTTGCTGAATTACACTTAAGAGACGTTTTTTATAATCATTTACAAGATTTTTACATACATCTGAAGGAATATTAGCCCATTCTTCATAACAGATTTGCTCCAGTTCGTCAATAGTCTTTGGACGTCTTGCACGGATACGGACTTTTAATTCTCTCCAAAGGTTTTCAATTGGATTAAGGTCCGGATTCATGGAGGGCCAGTCCAAGACCTTAATCCGATTGTCCTTCAACCATTTCTTGACCAAAATGCTGTTGTGCTTAGGGTCGTTGTTGTGCTGGAAGACGAACTGTCGACCAAGCCGAAGTTTCCACGCTGAACTCTGGAGATTCTCAGCCAAGATATCCCGATAGTTTTCTTTTTTCATTGTCCCATGAATTCTCACGAGGTTACCGGTGCCTTTGGCGGAAAAGGAGCCCCATAACATGATCGATCCTCCACCGTGCTTGACCGTAGGGATGGTGTTTTTTGGATGAAACGCTTCTCCTTTACGTCGCCAAATCCTTTGAACATCGTTGTGACCAAAAAGCTCAACCTTTGTCTCATCTGACCAAAGAATCCTAGACCAAAAGTCACTGGTCTTGTCAAGGTACTTCTTGGCAAATTCCAAGCGAGCCTTCAAGTGTCTATCCTTGAGCAAGGGAGTCTTCCGTGGGCGACAAGACTTCAATCCTGCTTTGTGAAGTGAGCGAGCAACAGTAAACCTCGAGATGGACAATCCATTTTCACTGAGACTGTTCCGGATGTCCTTGACCGTTGTTCGAGGATTATTTGTGACCTCTCTGACAATCTTCCTCTCAAGTCTGGCTGACAGTTTCCTTGGACGACCGGATCCTGGGAGGTTCTCAACCGTTCCGTTCTTTTGTGCCTTCTTCACGACGTACTGAATCGTTGAAATCGGGATGTCCAGAAGCTTCGAAATGGCTCTGTAGCCCTTGCCTCCATGATGAAGACTTACTATCTTCAACTTCAAGTCCTTGTCGAGCTCCTTGACCTTGGTCATGATTGGCTGACTGTGAAGCAATTGTTCAATTCCGTAAAATTTATAAGATCCAAGAAAGATCTAGAAAATCTTGGAAAAAAGGAGACTAAATGACTTTTCTCCGGCTTTCCAGAATGTTCTACATCTTTCGATCAATTTTTTCTGATGAAAAATCTGTTTATAAACCTATTTTGTTAACTTTTTTGCGCGTTACGAATACTTTTGCACTATCTAAAATTTTATTTTTAATAATTAAAAGTTAGTTTCAGACATTTTTATAAAACAATTTGCGGGAAACTGGTATTATTCTTAATCGGAAAAAAAATATTACATTCTTACAAACTTCTTAGCATAGTATTTAATTGGATATAAAGGATTTTCTGGTTTTCTCGTCACGTTACAAATACTTTTGCTCCTGACTGTATATTAGTAGTTGTTTGCAAAAGACGGTTTAACGCTAATTGTTCACTCGAAAGAGTTAAGTTTGGAGGGTGGACGGGATCATGTTTATGTAAGTTAGATGTTAATATTTTAATCCCTTAAAGTTGAGAAAATGTGGCTGGTTTTTGAAGCAACATCAAATATCGTGGAGCCTAAGCAGGTTGGATGCAATGATCGAAGTTTTCTTGAAACATGTTTATGTTTTAGCAAGCAGATAAGAAAAACAGAAACCATCAAGTGCCAAACGTACGAGAAGAAAGACCATAATTAATTTACAGTTAGGGGTGTTAAATGTTAATGTCACAAAAAAGCATTCATACACAAAAAACGCTATTTTATCACATAGTGGGGGATAAACATCCTTAAATTTCAATGTGCGAAAAGTTTTTTGGTTATTTTTTAGTTTAGTTATAGTTTGGTTATTGGTCATAGACATGGGAAGAATCATCCTTTGACATAAACTTGATGTACCCCTCCAGTGATTTTTAAGCTCCAAATGAGAGTGATGAGTTTTTCCAGCAACGTGTATCTTGGAGTCGGCAAAAGGAAAAAGTCTAAAGTTGCCAATTTATAACTACATTGAGCATATGAAAGTAGATTGCTCCATTTTTCCATCATGAACGTTACCATAAGTAACTTATTTGCACGCTGACACAAGGTTCTGCATGGTCTTGATTCAAAAGACCTGATCAAAATTAAGGATACTTTTCATACACAAACTAGCACAACTTTGTCACAACCTGGAAATTTCTTTCTTGTTCAACCATTAAAAAAATTTGACACCTACCTTTGTCTCTAAATTTTTCACAATTTGAATGTTCATCATGTTTCCATACTTTTAATTTGGTCAAACACACTCGCATGTCTATGATCGTTACGAAGCCTTGCTGAAATGGTTTGTTTCAGTCAGGGATCAGTTCGTTGTCTTCTACTTGGCAATTCTTAATTATTAATTTTACTTTCCAAGTTGCTTTCAAGACCTTGTTCCTTATCTTTCCCCACTGTCTTTCCATACCTACACCTCAAAATTGCTTAGATCTACAATGAAGTCGCTTACTTTGATCTATCTGAAAAAAATCGTGTTTTGAAACTTGTCCAAAACATATTCAAAAATCATCTCCCAGCCTCAAAATTATAAAATATAAAGAGGTCAATCCACTTCTTGCTTTCGTAACCCTCGTACAGTACTTCACACCTCATCTTTTCAGCTTAACCCAACCTTAATATAACCAAACCCTAACCTTACTGATCTATTTCAATGGTGTAAATTAGTGATGGACCGAAAGGACTCTTAACCGAACCCAGAAATTCGAAACCGAAAGCATCTGACCAAAACACATATAAATGCAAAATTAACTATGAAATTTAAATTGATCATGTATATGACGTTGAGTAATTCTAAATTCAAAAAGAAAACGACTTTCGCGACTTCTATTTCGTATTGTTGATGCTCTTGGAAAAAATCCCACGCTTCATATCCCAGCTAAGAATTAATACCACCGCCTTAAGCTTCCCTCTAGATTTTACCGAAGAGTTTCCTGGAGGCTCCGGTTAAGTGACAATTTTGCAAAACCTCTGGTTTTTAAATGATAGTAAAGCTTCAAGTCAAGGTTTTCGACAAAAAGTGAATTATACTGAAAGATCCAACGATCGAAATTGTACACATGAAGAAAACGGTATCAAATCGGATAGGAGTTAATGTAGGATTGCCCATTTTCATCCACCTTTTTTACTCACACAGTGATATATTTAATTCAACGAATCAAAAATATCCAGCCATCCACTACCCTGATTAGTGTCACGTCATAAAAAACTATTTGCAAGTAAGTTAAAACATCAAGCCTAATTCTTTCATCCCACTCATTTTCGGAAATCTTGAAAAGCCGTAAAACTTCTGGAAAAGTTGAAAACATACTTTATTGGGAAAATTCCATTCTATTTTGGAATTCCCCACTCGTTCCTCCCTAAACACTCCTCCTTTCAACCTCATAGATTAAAGTTTAACCACATCCGTTGTTCTCTTCCGAACCGTCATCTTTGTATATTGTACGAAGAAAATAAACACCCTTCCAATCGTTTGTCAAGTTCTAATGCCGAATTGAGTTGAGGATTAATACTCTATTGTTGACTTTCACTTGCAATGATTACAAATGGCGATTAATCCTCTCTAGAAATGAAACGGGTACAGGAAGAGTGTTTACACAGTCTGTTTAGCATAGTAATCCTTCAATGCAGAAAATATATTGCATGAATAGAAAACGAGCTTCGGTCTCATTCGTTTCTATACTGATAAGAGAATCGGATCGTTGTTGGTTGCTTCAAGCAAACAAGGTTGGTCTGTTTCTAAACAGGCTCCAATTTGCATGACAAATTTAATCAGATTTCGCACCCATCTACGAACTGGAATGAATAAGTAACGAGTGGAAATCACGAAAAAAACTTACGTCAATTCCGTATCTTTCTCTGGCTTCTCCTCTAAGACAGAATAGTGGAATGCAAGGGAAAAAGCACGACAATAAGCCACAAATCAATCCACTTTTGCCCAAATCATTCGCATTTCGGCAAATGAGGCAACAAGTGCAGAATGAGCCACAAAGGCCTGAAATGGAAAGTTAAGTTTTATGAATATCATCCCGACTTTCACGTTCTACACCGACTCCTATTTTTCTAATACTTACAAATCTCGCAATCGTCGAAACAACCAAACGTTCCTTGCTTCCATTCGGCCATGATTAGAATTTAGTTGGTATTAGTTTAGGAGAGGTTGAGCTGAAATATGAATACCTGACGAGTTGAAAAGGTATTACTGCTCCTCGACAAACTGTCTGAATACAGAGGGGCGAGGTTCAAAAGTACGCGAGAAAGCGCATTTCCTTGCCACAATCACGGTGAACGTAAACAGACCGTCAAGGGTTTGACGAATTAAGTCGATGGAAGGCGAAATGCAATATCCGATGACACAAACTTAGCTTGAAACCCGAGTCCAAAAGCAGAGAGTTTGCTATCTACATATTGTGGATGTTTCGATTTGGGGAGTTTTACCCTCCACAAGGTTGTTTTCAACATTCCGTGTCTTCAAAACACTTGCTAGTATAGCTCTTAAGAAAGACCTTTTCCTATCACTCTGAAAAGGCATGCTCCTTGAGTTTGCGGATGTTTTGATTTAGGTAATTTACCCTTCCACATGGTTGATTTCAACTTATCTTGTCTCCAAAAGATTCGCTAGCATAGCATCTAACTTTCCCTATCACTTACATGTACAGGGAGGATGATTCTTGAAATTAACCCATTTGAATATCACATGCAAAGATATTTGATTGACATGGATAGTTGTGATACCTTACCTGAATGCAAATTGACTTTTTGCGATATTTATTTGGAGTTAAACAAGTGGCTTACCGTAAATAACAACACGACGAATGGGAGTGTTCTAGTGTTCGAGACGCTGAACCTAAAATCGAGTTTTTTGGGCGCGCCTTTCAATGGGCAATCTCCGTTGACCTTCCCGCAGCACTTGTCCTCGAATCGGATGAGTGGTGCTTCGTCGAGTCCTTCAGGGCTGCCAAGAAAGGAATAGCTCTACCACCTGTTAATTTTTGACACAAGAACTGGGAAGGACTATTTGACGTGATGAGATTAGGATATGCTAATTTTAAACTAAATTATAAAAGTCGCAAAAAATGCAAAGCAGTTTTCTATATTTCATCCAAGATAATAAAATTTGATTTGTTTCTAATTCAGCAACTTTTATTTTGATAAAGGTATATAATTATTTGTATTTGACAAATACAAATAATTATTATTGATTTGAAATGTTTGAAATGCATTTGAAAATGCAAATGATTTATTATTTGTATTATATAATTGATTGGACCATTGCTTCTTGTTCAAGACTATGGACGATTTTTCAGAAGGTAAGGGAAGTTAGTGTAGGTTAATTAGTTTGAATAGAAATGAAGGATGTTCAGGAAAATCCTTAAGATTTCGACCTATTGGGTGAGTTAAGTAAAGCTTTTCATATCACTGAAATATTCTAACGTTACCCTTAGTCTTACATATTGCACCAGATCATGGGATGCAATTCTTCATCCGATTAATGAAAAGAGGGCTGAAATGTCAACCAAGAACAATGCAACACTCTTTTTTCGTTTTTGAACTGCTTATTGGAAAATCATTTGTTCCTCCATCTACACGATATTGGACCACCCGCATCCAAATGTTCGATGAATATGTATCACACACAGTTTACAACGATATGCAGAGATCTTATAGAGCACTTGATTAATGCGCGACCGAGTTACAGTTGGATCCATGGGTTCGATTCCAGGTCTTGCCCCAAAATCTCCCCATCTGTGTCTAGTGTCTAGTGGATTTATGTAAAGAATATATGCCTCGAACGGCGCGGCGTAGCTTTTAACACAGAATGGGGAATCTCCAAGTACCTAATTTCATGAAATTCTGCTAACTCAAAAATGACAAGTATTGAATCTGTATGTCCAATGTCCAATTAAAGCACGCAATAAAGATTATTACAAAGGACCACAAGGATTCTCAACTGAAAACAAATGTTTCTCCAGAAAGAGGGCTACAGTAGCGAAATCTTCACAGACTTTATATTGAAATCAGTTTGCTTACAAACACGAACTTAAAAACTAAAAGTATTTGTGCTGTATTGATTGCATGACGTTTCAATCAAATGTTTAGGGTAAAATTTGATTTGGGGGAGGTCTGATGTATTGATATTTCACTGCTATCTTTCACTACTCGTCGCATGTTGTGCAATCCATTTCGTATTTAAACCCCTTGTTTTTTCAGTGTATTATCCATTATCCACTTTATTATCGTTATTCATAGAATAAACTCTGCCACCGTTGTCCCGGCTTCCCATGTTAAGCCCGTTGTAGTATGCACAATATTGTTGTTTCATACTTTTTAAGAGGCCCTGTGATTTGTCCCCAAATCTAAGGTCCATAGTAGATCCTCGTCTGCTTACGGTTTGTAAGGCTTAACCGGCGTCAAACCGTAAATTATTTTTCCAAGTGTCGAAATGCGCTTTTGACATATCATTAAATTGTATGAAAAGATACATGCAAAAGGGAATTCTCTCATTCATGACTTTCCATCCAAATAACATCAGCAACACTATTCGGCAGTATTTAGGAATTTCCGACATTGGCTCGAGCGGACCTTTGTAAATTCGAGCCGAGTCAAAACCAGCCTTCCTAGCCCATGGTAGTACTTCCCGCTTTGCCTTTTCATTGAGAGCCCTTTCGATCCTATTGGAGGGATTCTCTGATGACGAGGGCGCGTTATTTTCATGACGCTTTAGTTTTTACCTACGACATGAATCATGACAATTTTGTTAAGACGAATGTTCTAGAATATTTGTTACTTGGTGGGACTACGTTCCACCCGAGACCGTGCTTTCAACGCGACATTTTGTTATTTTGAAAGGAAAATAAAGTTGCGTAAAGTAAGCGTTTTCGGGAAAAAGACTAGCCAAAATATGGTTGTACAGATCTGCCAACAGTAACTCGTGGGTGGACCAACAATCATATCAATTTCAATTTCATTAATGATTACCTTCCTTTTCATAACTGACTTTCTTTACAGGGAACCCCATTCCTAGTAGCGGTGATAAATAATCCGCAAACAGTAAAAAAGGGAAAATAATGAAATGAAGGGAAAAGCGAGACAGTTGACAGTTGTAACGACAGTACTTGTACTACTAGGACAATAAATCGTTCCCTTTTTTCTAAATAATAATTGTAATGCCATTACACCTGAAAAATCCTGTACTTATAACAACCATAAACTCGACAATATTTGTTCGCGTAATTCCCGTAAGCAGGGATGACCAGTTAAGACTTTTGGTAATTCAAATTGCTCGAGTGAAACAAAATATTACTGTACATAAGTATTTGAAGTTCCACGAGAACACTCTCAGTAAGCCAGGGTCGATAGTATTCAAAAACCATTTCCGCGTTGAAAGCTTACTTGAGACCTATCATTTTAGTTGAGCTATTTGAATTACTCACCTATGTCAACAAAAGACATAGCCATGGGAACTATTTGAATTTTTTTATCGCGTTGATTGAAGTCTCTCGGAACTTTCTCGGGGTCTCATTCCATAGCTTCGCTCTATATGTATAGCCAAAACCAGCAACTTCGTGTGCGTGCCAGCACATGATAGGTGCAAGGGGTGCAAATTTTCCCCTATATGCAGACTTACAGACCGTGTCGAATCATCTTTCAGAAATCCCCAAATGGCAAAGAAGATTGGAGAAGCACCACGGACGGGTGCTTTATGTGGCTTTAGGTCAGGGCAGCCATAAGTCGAGCTTACCGTAGCTGACACTTCATCGACAAGTTCACAACAATAAGTCTGTTATGAATTGTACATAAGAAATGACAAAGGGAACAACACAAATCCTGATGAGTACCAAAGGGTAATAAGGCCACTCGCGAAGCACGTTCACCAACATGAACACTGGAACCTTTCGGCGAGAAACGACATGATCCATCTCTGGCTCAGAGAATCAAGTCCAAGTATTCTCAACTTACCATCCAAAATATCCTTATACACTAGACAATCGTATATTATTGCTCTCAGATCAAATGTTACCCATGGGACCTCTGTTTAAACAATCCAACTAATCTAGAGACTAAAAGTCTTTTAGTCTCTAAACTAATCTAACAATCACATTGTCCAAATATTTCCGATAGGCAATTTCAAGTCCGGTATCAGAATGGTTCTCCGTCTGTGGGTGTGGATTAACGTCTAAAAGTTTCCGGGAGAAAAGTCGGGGAAGAGAATCGAACCTGGGACCTCTCGCAATAGAGGAAACTGCGCTAACCACGACAACTCGTTCCCTCCCATTGGACCTCCATACTTGTGTTTCATAAGTACTTGTGATTAACTAATATGAACAAAGTAATTGTTATAAATTTACTAATTTTAAAAGAAAGTATTGCAATTACTTTTGAGACCAATTTAAGTGTTCTTTTTTGTTGGTTGCGGATTTTTTAGAGCGAAAGGGAATGGGATTCCTTGTAAAGAAAGTTTATTATTAACGTTACTGTTTAACAATAATACGATATTTGGTCTACCAACTGTTGGCAGATCTGTACAACACTTGAAGAGTGGGTTGATCACGAATAGTTTTTAAGAATTTGCCCAATCCTTCCGTTGTTAGAGGATCAGCTCTTACATATTCCCGACGAAGACTATTGGGCAAAAGATTTGAACAAAGAAGGAGCCCGAAAAGAAGAGAAGAACTTCATTGTTCGAACTAGTCTGGATTCCTTGGGATTTGGAGGTGCTCTCAGAGCGCAAGTAAAACCTCTACGGTCGCCACAACTGACCTCAAATCGTGGGTTAGGCGTTCTTCGATGTGCTCGATGTCCATGTTGTCTAGTACTAAACTCTATACCAAAGTGACTCCATTATTAAAGTCCATTACCAAAGCTTGAGTTTCATTAGGTTTGATATATGTTGGTGGAATGCAATGAGATTTTTTTGTCAGGGGATGGGATGATCTTATTGGACCCAAGATTGGGAATATACTATGAGGTTTGTGTTTGAAATGCACATATTTTATCAAGGGGCTTAGTATGTTTGATTGCAAATAAAAGTTTTGTGACCAGTTCAAAATTTAATCTTGAAACTGAAACTTCTTTCAAAAGTTTAGAAATTCTCAAAACCTAAAATTTTCTTTTGAATTCATCAATCACAGTAATACATTCTCCGAGAGACATTCAGGTCCCGAGAGCTCCGAAGTTTTACTTCGAGAGTGCTGCATTGAATACATGATATTTTCTAAATGCTTTGTGGATATCTCATTTAGAAATATTAAGGAGTGACTGAATAAAATAAAAACGAGCGCCATAAACCTTCTTTTTATTTCAAACTTATTTGGATGACCGCGATCATTCTTTACCTTGAAGGAAGGTGCCATTTTTGCTTTGTAGAATTTGTAACAGGCGTTTTTGTTTTCTTAAAAAATCATTTAGAGATAGGCACTAGTGTTGTGTTTTAAAACTAGAAACAAATTCGCTCAGTTTTTTGACCATCCATGTTAAGTCACTCAACCTCGTTTTCAAAATTGTGTTTTCGCCCGGCGAAGCAAGAAGCCTTGGTCTAAAAAAAAGTGTTGATACAAAACGTTTTATGTTTCGTATTCATTCTTTTGCAAATGAAATGCAATATTGAACTACTTAACACGTAAGTTATGCGCTCAGCGTGGCAAAATGGTTCACTTGCAATGTGCAAAATGGTTCAGAATTGTTTACAATTCTGACATTACTTTGTATTACTTGAATTTAGAAAATGGAAATTATCGGGGGTCCAAATCTTATCATGTAAATATATTTTCAAATCACGAAATTTCGTGGCTATACTTTACCTTTTTAATGTTCATTTTACTAATGATATTCCTGACATCCCTTACTTTACAACGATCTCGTTGTGGGTGGGAGTTCTGCTTGTCGTTTAATAACAGGGTACTCGTTTGCATTCCTTTTAGCGGTTGTAAAAAACAACAACACCCCCCCCCCCCTTATTACGGAAAGTTATTACGGAGCAATAGCTACCCACGTATCTCTATGACAAAATGTACATTTTCGAAGAAAACGGAAGTGTCGTGTTTAGCCATAAATAAACCTGATAATCTACTTTTTTTAAGAATTACTGACGGCCCAGAAATGAGTTATAAAGCAGATCGCTTAACACTAATGCCCCTTTTACCTACACAAAAATTGCACCAGGCAGTTCTGTATTTCATTGGAAATGTTTTTTTTTCTTTATTTCCTTGTTAAGATCTTATTTGACATGGTTAAGACCAAACTCAATTATTCCGCAATGATGATGATAATTATAATAATGATATACGTCGAAGCCATCGAAAAGCTCAATTTCCTGGTGCGACTGTGATTATCTTTCATACAGATCTATTTTTGTGAGAATTTTTATCCATGAGCATTTTTTATTACAAAAGTAGCTTTGTTGTTTGAAGGGTCAAAAGGTGAAAATCGACTCGCTTCGTTCTTTCTTTCTTTGCTTTGTTCTGTTAAGGAAGCCAATGTGGTTTTCGTGGAATCGGTGGGAGTATGATGGTTCGAACCGAACTCAACACTTGGATTGGTTTGTCGACAACGGATTTCAAGAATACTACAATACTTTGGCAAGTATCGTGCAACCAACAAATCGAGGGGAGACGAACGAGCTCCGATGATACGATTGATTTCTCTTGGACGTTCAACTGCATACTTTTAGCATTGTAAATACGATCTGCATCTAGCAAAACACAAGTGGAAGCCGCGATATTAGTTTGCATGTAAGGCAAGTTCTATTCTACAAATACTTTGATAGCTCGACGATGTACATTCAAAAGGTAACTCCCGCGGACGAATCTTTGGGCTGGTGAAGGGATCACTCTGACGAAGAGAGGCAAGGAACAGAATCGTAAGTAGAGGACGAAAAACGGAACAACTAAGGAGGATTCGGTCTTGCCACGGTCTGGGCCGCAACTACGGAATTTAACCTACATCATTTGGGGGCAAAGTTCGAGCGAGTTGGGAGTCATTAGGGAACCAAGGACGGAGGTTCGTCGGGGGGTAATAATAATAGTAGAAGTAATAGCAGTAGCCGAAATAGTAGTAGTAGTTGAAGTATAAGTGGAAGTAGCAGTTTTTGAGGACACAAAAAAGATCATTACTGTTTGGTTTGGTAGTAGTGGGAATAAATGACAATTCTGTACTGGGGGAGGGACATGGTCTTAAATAACTTTCCATATAATAGGATACACAACAAGGCTAAGAGTGAGCCGTGAGAAAAGTAGAGCGCCGTAGCATTTCGGTTTAGGCTGCCGCTAGAGAGCAGGAGATTGGTGTAATAATGGTAAGTAGGGTTTGGGGTCCAAACGCGCTTTTTGGTAAGTTTGAGAAAATGGAGAATTGTCTTGTTGTGTTGTAAGTTGTATTAACTCTTGGAGGATTAGGTTCATCAAGTCGGGCGATCTGGGATTACCACGACATATTGGAAGCATGTTCGGCCGAAGCAGCACCGCCGACATTCGAACCCGACTGATTTAGCAAGCTTTGGTCATAGTCATCGAGGTCTTCCACATCGTCCTCTTCTTCTTCCTCTTCTTCATCATCAACCTCCTCAGGGATGCGAAGATCCATTTCACCTTCTTCTGGAACAGGGGCGTGATGCAATTTCGGCCGCTTGTTATCGTTCCGAGCAGGAGATTCATGCTGCTGTTGTTGTTGTTGCTGTTGCTGCTGGAGCATCAACTGTTGGCTGAGGATATGTTGTTGCAACTGTTGGGTCACAGCTTGCAAACTGAATCCGTTGCCAAAGAGAGAAGCCGCCGCGGAGGAGAGCTGAGCTGAGAGGTTGCCGTCCATTGCGGGGCTGCCGGTTAGATCAGCCAACGATCCCGAGGCCCCTCCACCGTTGGTGGGCGGTGCCTCGTAGAAGGTCCGTCTGTGCTTTCGCTTTCCATAAACGTCGGGGTTAGCACAATTCGGATCTTTGCCACTGGCGATGAGTTTGTCTTTGAGTTCTGAATGGACATACGCAAGATGAATGACAAAAACAGATCGGTTGGGAGTTTTGTAGGAGCATCCGGGGTGGTGACAATTGAACACTCCTAAACCATCAGCGGAGAGGTGAGCCCAGAAGGCTTGGAAGTGCTTACCAACCACGTGTTGGCGATGGCACGTATGATTGTATGACATTTTCTTGCACACGCGGCATATCAGACGTGTGTTGTTGGCATTCGGTTTCCCTCCCGGATGGCCCCCACCACTCTTAACTGTTGGGGAAGGCGTGGCCGGGGTGGAAGTGGCGCTCATAACCTTTTGTTGATGCATAAGGATCTTGGACTGACGGAGAAGATCGGCTGGACTGTTCAGCAAGGACGAGGAGTTCAGTGAACTCGGTCCGGTTCCATTGGTGTCATCCGGTCCTTCTAACTCGCTCCCGTCGGTTTCAATTGGAATCAGTACATCAGGGGGAATACCTTCTTGGGCTAGCTTGTGTTTCAGTTGTTTATGCTTGCCTGCCAAGTGGAAGAGGAAGTTGTAACGATACTTGCTCTGGTATGAGCATCCAGGAACGTGGCAGTGGTACATATCTGCGGACTTAGGCACTTCATTGGCCCACATATACTTGAAATGGGTCGATACCAAGTGAGTGAAGAAGTTATCTTTGCCCTTCCATGACTTTCCACAGAGTCGGCACTTGACGAAAGGCTTGTAACCGCGAGGATATCGATTGTTAATATTCTCATAGGGGGACATTAGAGCTGCAGTCTTCAATGATTCGAGATTGGCGGCAGTCTCCGCAGACATGGACGTGTTTTGATCCTTGCTTGGGTGGTTCATGTAAATTGCAGGTCCATCAATGGTTTCTTCCTTGATGGTCGTGGCGGGCATGGAGGACTCATCTTGGCCGTATGGATCATCGGACGAAATACCTTTGGCAATATTCGAGATTATTCGGTCGTTGCTATTGTGAGATTTCTGGGTGAGATTTTCCAACACTTCGAGGTTTTCCCCAAGAGCTGCCAGTTTTCTCCTTAGATCGTCATGAACTCGGGCCACGTGCATCACGAAATGTTGCCGTTTGGTGGTGGTATAAGTGCACTCTTTACAATCGTATTTAGCCGCACGATGAGGGATCTCTGTTCGCCACAAATGGGCGTAATGGGGATACAAGAGATGGGCGAACAAAGACGCTCCGTTTCCGCTGGCTTTGCCGCACAATCGGCAAACATACGCCCGGTTATCATGACCGTCGGAGAGCATGTCCGCACCGCCCAGAATCGAAGAGTGTGTAGACGAAGGCCGGACAAGTAGACTATTATCAGTGCTATCAGAACGTGTTGGAGTGTTTGTCCCGTTTTCATAAACAGCCGCTTTTTGTGGTGTGTTATTCATTCTGGCCATTTCTTTAAAGCGTTGAAGCGACTGCTCCATAAGGTTGGAGCTTCCATTATGCTGGTTTTCTTTTCCATGATGCTTTCCAGGAGAATCTTTGTCTGGATCGTCATCTCCATTCTCGGCCAGGAAGTGGCCCCCAAAGAACATTTGAACCTCAGGGGTGACCTCGAGCATCTCGTCGTCAGCTGGCTCGTCCTCGTCCGGAAGATTGTGATTAAAGAGGTCTGAAGCGGGTGATGGGATATTGGGCCCATTGTCCTCCGTCTGATCAGCCTCGGTGAAGTTTTGTTCGACATCTGGGAATTCAACATGATCCCTGTTTCCGGACGGAGTCAGAGTGGTTAGCTTGGAAATATCGATTTGGAGAGCCGCAATCAACGATTTCAGTTCCTTGACGGAGCAGTTGCCCAAGCTGGTCCCTGAAAGCGGAAATTTGTATCTGATTAGCGTTCAACCCAAGCAATCAGTCTCAAACAAATATGACAATACTGTGAATTGCTCAAAAGAGTCGAAATTAGTTCAACAAAATTTATACAGTGATTGGTCGATTGTACGTCCATGATATCTTTTCCTATTTTGTACCTTTCAGAGCGAAGCCAAATGTGGCCCTTTGCTTTCTTTGAAACGACAAGAATGGATTATTCAAGAACTGAAACTGTACTTCCATCATTCATGAACCATGAGCGCGTGTAAGACAAAACCATGAGTTGTTGGGTGTCTTGCGAAATAAACTTGAATTCAATGCATTTCAGTTGAAACCTAAGCCAGGCCAGGCCAAGCAAGAGTCATTTTTGCCTTTTAAGAGATTCTATGAAAACTCAAATTAGAATTCGGAGAACAAGTGGAAGTCGAAACAAGACGAAATATGCTATGTGAGGCTGAAGAGTGTGCATTGTAGTACGTAAACTAAGTTATAGGCACTGCTTCAAAGAAGGCAGGTGAAGAAACGGATTGAATGACACATCACCAATCCGCTTCCTGCCAAACAGATGTGTTTTTTCCGACAAAAAACATTCTTTGATTCTTCAAAATAACGTTTAACACCATGCAACATGCAAAGCAAAATACAAACCTGTGTAGATAATGCTCAGAAGGTTTTTGATGGTGATAGCTTCGTAGTCCGGTAACATGATGGTAACATTATCGCAAGAACATTTGTCATTGTTCTTGGAGTCTTGAATGAGTTTCCTAACAAATGGACTGCAACTGGCCAACATTAACTGAAATCAAAAGAAGAGAACAAATTCATTATCAATCGCTAGCAACCATATGGTTCATAGCACGGTAGTACTTTCGTCAATTTCTCATATTAAAATACCTCTCTTTTAGCATGGATTCGCGTTCAGAAGTTGGCTTGAAAAATCATTCTGTTCATAAATGAACGACTAATGAAATATGCGGTTAACCATACATCTTTTAATTCGCTCTAGACGCTCTAGGCTAGCGTTTCCCTATCTTTGCGTTTGAGGTGGATTTCTATCACAAGAGAGGAGAATATCGTTAGATGTGAAACGTATTGATTTTTCCCCTCCCCACTCTTCTAACCAATAGGAATTGAGGAAGAACTGTTAAACTCCTAAAAGTTGATGAGCCCACAGCGTTCCCAATTTGGGATTAAAGTGGAACTAGAGCCAAAGGCTGGGAACTTGGGAATGAACCGGCAGCGACTTCCTTCAACGTACGTACGTATTGGGACCGAGGCTCGACGGCCGAACGAGACGAACAGTGCCAGAAAGAGGGAGTTTGAGAGGAGAGCCAAAGACTAAAATACCATTATTAAAGAGTAAAGGATTTAGCAGTGGAGCCAATCGCTTCCTCCTCAGGGACATCACAATAAAATCGATAAATTTTCAAATTGAGAGAAAGCCAAATTTCTCAATCTCTACTGTTGTGTGGAGTGGAAGGCAAGGAGAGGAGAAGGGAGGAAAGAGGCCCTACGGCACATGGTGATCGGGATAAGTTCGCAGCCACCCCTTCTTCTTTCCAGCTGTTTCCCCCGTGTTCAGGTTCCCCTTTTGACTGCCAAGATGGTCATTTGTCCTGTTCCTTCTCCGTCAAGCCACGGAGAGGCCCAACAACATCTAACCTTCCCTACCACTGTAGGTTCGTTTGTTCCCACTACCACCAACCCACCCGTCATCTCCTCGCTCATGCTTAGGGTTCCAACAGTACGGCAAGTAAGTGAGCAAGGAAGCAAGCAAACAGGCAAGCGAAGTAACCGGCTAACCAACTCAACCACTACCCTTCGCGGGTTTCCAACAGCCTCTGAACTTCATCAGGACTTGTATCGAAAAGCATTTCATCGAGCAAGAGTTTGATTTCTGCATCGACTTGTTCGTCTTCCGCTTCCTTCCTTTGGTTCGCGGTGGGTTGTTCCATCTTGTGTGCCTTCTACTGGCAAACGAGAGGGGGCATACAGCGACAGATTTGTTCCCACTTGATATCAAGCGAGAGACGAAGAAGGAAGCAAGAGAACAGGGAGAAGAAAGAGGAAGAAGAAGTAGTAGTGGAAGTAGTGGTGGTGGTGGTAGTAGAAGAAAACGACGGAGGACTCGAAGCAAGAGTACAAGGAAATCGACCGAGAGGCTCCTTCTCACAGATGTACTTTCAGTCAGTCCCACAAGCACGGGTGGAACCACTATGCGCTAGTTGCTCAGGATGTACTCTGTGAAGACGGCTACGTTAAAGTTTGTAGGAACTGCGTGCGCGTGCGAAGGGAACAGAGTCCGGTGGCCTTCTCTTACACGTGGGGGTTCGGACGGAAGAGGAACGAAAATGCCGCTCTGTTTTCCAACTCATGCTCGTCCTCTCTCGTGGAGGACGTAGGTAGTTCCTTGGTACTTGCCTCTTCCATTTGGCACCACCATCAAAACTACTACTACTACTATTTCTACAACTACTACTAGTTGTAGTTCTACTACTACTACATTACTTCTACTCTTATTTTAGGGAGAAGTGGGTGAGTGAGTGTGTGCGTGCGTGTGTTACATTAAAACAAAGAAAAGCTTGTGTACCCTTCAAAGAACTAGTGCGAGGACTATTCAAGCTATTTCTCAACGCCCTCTTTCACAGCATAGGAGATTGTACAACGGCGTGGAACCTGCTCCATCGTTAAAGAGAAAAAGCGCGCTGAACAGTTTTTAGTTATAGAACTGTTACGGTTGTTGTTGTTTTTGCTGCCGTCATTCTTTGGCCTGTGTACGCCACTCACAAAGCGTTAGTTCTTTTTATAATCTTATTCTGTACTGCGAAACTACCCACAAAGCCCATGCTTCCATAAGCCCACCAGGGACGAAAATACAACGCAGGGAGGACTAGAACAGAATAGGATCGAGAGGGGGACATATTGGATGGAAGGGAACCAAAGGATGGGAGTCAAATTTGGCAACTTGTGTTAGCATGGCTGATAACAAGCTCAGTCATCAACACTTCTGTTTCTCAACCCTCTGTGAAACTCTTGCCCTTAACAAAACGGCCATTTTTAATTGAAATTCAAATCGCACTCCCTTTCAGTGAGCAGGAATGAATTTCTACTGTACCCATTGCACAACTCTCCATCCAACGATCAGAGTCATTATGGAGAGCTCCCATGATTACAGTATTTCCAGTGCAATAGCAACAAAACTGAACACGTCTGGCTAGAGCCAACGTGAGCTCTCAACGCCTCGCCACAGTTGAAGTTATCGTCGTCGTCGCCGGTGCGAGTTTTAGCTCGATCTGTACGTTCATCATGGAAGCCACTGCTAGTTGTAGAAGAAGTAGTAGTAGTAAGCCGTCCATTTTGCCTTCCGCGCCTCTAGCAGCAGACGATATAAGTTGGCATTTTAAGCTCCTAAGCTCTAGCCGTCTGTTTGTTGACCGGCAGTTGTTCATCCCAAGGTAGCATAAACGCCGAAGATAGATTGGGCATTCATCCCTGATCTATCCCTGATGAATCTCTTACCTGATGGGTTTTGAAGCACCGAAATGCAGGCGAAGGCGAATCGAGTCCAGTCTTACCAGACACATCCTCCTCACAATCGCCTTTGAGCTCTGAATCACTGGAAGCGGGACGATCCTCTTCAATCATGGCATCCGAGTTCTCCGAGCCCCCGGTTGAGGCCGTTTCCGACTTTTCAAAGGGGCCATCACTTTTACTTTTAGTCGAGGCCTTCTGGTCGGAGTCAGGCCTCCCGCAGACCAGGTTGAGATCTGTATGACATCCCTCAGAGTACAGAGAGGTCACTGAATGGAAGAAATCCTTCACATGTTTTGTCGTGGGGCTTAGGTAATGGGTCAACTTGGCCTTGTGAACCAAAGCCATGATCGGAAGAGATTACGGGAGATCACACTGAATCAGTCCAACGGATTACTTGGTATCAGCTTTTCACAGTCAATGATGAATGGTAACTTTAACAAGTTGCAAGGAGAGAGAGAGAGAGACACTTTCCAACTGACAACCACTGAGGGTGTTTGTTGTTTGGGGAGTAGGTTCCAATTCCTTTACTTTGGGATTGGTAAACACGCCCAAGTTAGGAAATGGGTTCAAGTCACAGCAAGAGGTTGTTCTCGGGTACGATAGAGAGACGAGAGGACGAGATCCCAAAAATTCACACAAAAATAGGTAGCTTAGTAGACTTGATGGTGAATCTATGATTTTGACATTCGCAGGTCTTTTGAAATATTGAGATGAGGCTAGCTCCCTAGCGATCCGACACTTTGATTGGAAAAATGTCCATCAACTAGAGACGAATGGCGTTTGAAGTGAGTTGGTTGGTAAGCATGTATTGTAGGGGGTTGGCTCTAAGGTGGCGTTGGTGTTGTTCTTGTTTCAGCACCAAGTGATCTTCGACGATTAGAGATGAAGTGAGGACAAAAACACATACACACATCAAATGCACGAGGAAGGTCACTTATGTTGAAGAAATCTGGTTCAGATCGAGTTCTGGCACAACCGGCGGTAACTTTCAGTTGAAAACAATGGTGACAAACGTTAACAAAGATACTCCAAGCAAGCGAACCACTTTCTTTCAGACTTTCGAGTAAAGGAGAGAGTCAGAGACGGATGGTGGTGCAAAAAGACCAGGTAAGAATCGTTATCGATGAACTTCTTTGTTGATTGGCAAAATAATCTAGATTCGTGGGTGATGTTGGTGGATGCGTCGTGCGGATCGATCTCTGGTCTCGTTGAGGTTGCAGGCATGTAAATAAATTTTTGGCACTTCTGGAAGAAACATGGGTTGTTGAGAGTATTTTGCAAGGCTTTTCAGGTTCCAAGAAATTGGGCTGGTTCAGCTTTTTCGTTTTTTGACAGGGATTTGCGAGGATTTTCTCCGTTGGGAGCTCAGTCACGATGAAAACGTGTGGGAACAACAGCGTCTGATAGATGGCTCGACATGCAACGGAAGACCGGCTGATAATGTAACCGAATTCAGTGAAAATAATAACAATTAAAATGGTAGTAATAATAATAATAATAGCAATGGTCTTCTCAGTAGCACATGCAATGGTTGTTGAGAGTGAAGGGTGAAGGGGTGGTAGCAGAAGTGGGAGGAGGCTGGACAAGGATGCACACAACGGGTGTGACCAGGATGATCGCTTCTCAGGTCCACCTTGACATCGTGGTGCGTGCGTCGTGCTCTTGTTCTGGAGGAGTTGCAATTCACTTCACTCACATTATTTCTATCCAGTCCTGTCTTTCTGATCCAACTACTTCTATTCCTCCTTCCACTTCCACTTCTCGTCCTCGTCTTGTTCTTCTTTTGCAGCTGAATTCCCGCCAGGCGAACGAACGAACGAACCCACGAACGAACCCACGAACGAACGAAAGAACGAGCGAACGAACGAACGAACGAACGGACGAACGAACAGAAAGAGAGAAGCTCTCCTGCCTCCCTCCCTCCCTCCCTCCCTTCATTCAGTTCAAACAGCCGGACCCCCGAAGAACCGAGGACGCATTCGACGTGCGGTCGGACTCGACCACGCAGCCGACGCCACAGATGTTTCAATGGGTTAGATCAAGATTAAATATGGGTGCTAAAATCGACCTAATCATGAATTAGGGTTCTAGCCAAGAGCCTGGGGTGCGAAATTTAATGGAAACAATGTGCCCTACTGGACAACGATGGCAACTTTCTGGATGATTGTTTGAGTGACCGATGTCCGTTTCCCAGTCATAATTCGGGCTCAAGGGAGAATGAGCACCCCGCAGTATGAACTGATCCCACGTGGGTACGAGATCTGCAGAGCACGACATGATTTCAGCAGGCCTTTTTAGGTTGTTAACTGGCACAGATCTATGAGTGTACCAAACCGCCTTTTAGGCACGATATTAGTAGTGGTGCCCCCGTCGCTCATTATACTGTTCTCTGCTTATACATTAACGACATAAACGAGCAAACATACCTTTCCTGGAAAACATACTGGTATGATTCATGGGATTCCAATTTCCCGTCACGAAGACTAGCTTCCCACAAAGACATTAAAATAAAGAAATAGTTGTCCTTGTGAGGAATGTTACATTTATACATCAAAGAAATGCATGATTTTAAATTTAAATCTGTTTCTGCATGTTTATGTGATGTACACACCTGGCGGTGTTCATGGGCGAAATCATTCATGGCCAAAGGTTTTCACGAAAAGTACAAACTGAAATGTTTCCTAACATACTTCTTTTACCTCCCGTGTTCATATATGGTGACTGCGCAACATTCTATGAATTGCCCTACGAACAAAATTATAGAAACGCGCCGGGCCAAAGTACTTCTTCACCAAATCCATCGCATTCTGGTTACTTGAATTCAACTGAACTTGCACGGTTCAAAAATGAAGTTGCGGGCGCAGCAGGCAAGTGCATGTGACGCCGCGCTCAACTCGGCTGGTTTTCAAGTGCACAGACTAGTCCATCTTCATCCCGTCAAGGAAGGAACGAATGAACGAGGGGCGAGCACCAGCACGGGCACTACTTGACGCTGATCCAGGGCCGCTAGATGGCCAAAAGCTCGTTGTTTTTTTAAAGACAGAACTGGTCAAATGCTAAAAAGAGTTTTTGTTAGAAATCAAAAGTTGCCGACTGAAGCGGACTTTTCATCAAACTTGGAGAATAAGACTCACTTATGCGTTACTACTTCGAAATGAAGCCCATATCAATTTGCGTTTTTCGAGATTATGGGTTTTTATTAAACTTCATTAGCATGGATCTCTCCATAATAAGTCATAGGTCAAGGTGATAAGGTCAAGGTTATAGGTAATAAGTCAAGTCGTAAGTAAGTCAAGGAAATGGTTTTAATCCATTTAAAGGAATTAAATATATACCTTATGCTGCCTAAAAGTGACGAATTGCAATTGAATTCTGAACACAGGGAATTTGAAGTTTGTGAAAGGTGTCGCATGTTGTCAAGGAAAAGCAAAAAAGAAATATCCTGCCATATCACTATTTATTACACTTGTCCATTTCTTTTGTGCAAACATCATTAGTAACATGAGGATATCAAGGAAGATCTTGGCTTTTTTGACATGACCCATTAAACTATATTTTTCGTCAGAAAGCAAACAGGAAAGAGGTTTCTTTGAAACAAAGGCGTGTGATTTGTAAAAAGTCGTTTTCGCCGCAAGTACCGACAGGAATAAAAACTGTCTATTGGCCTAATTATGCTTTAAAACTGACCCAAAAGGCTTTTCTACCATCTGGCAACTCTAACTGAACGTGTGGACGGCGAACAAGACTAGAACGTCGTCGATGAACGACATCGACAAAAAGAGCTGACAAGCATTGCTGCTCATGAGAGGTTTAGATTAGTGTCACCAAATAATGGCATTTTTGCTTTTTATTTTTGAAGCCTCTTCACTGAGTCCTGCAACATGGGCCTAAATTCTACAAGTTGTTTTTGCATTTACCAGGCTTAAAAATTCAAGAAATGGTGAAGCACGAGATCTGCCTTTGTTATGACAAACAAAGCCATTTTTTTAGAAACACTGACGCAAACTGATGAGACGAAAGCGCCAAAGATCCGAACAGGGTCAATCAAAATTTGTAAATTGAAGACTTGCACCGCCCAAATCCCAAGTCCCCACAAAAGGAGGGATCGAGGTGAGGACTTACTCTCTGTTAGGTCTCTCTCGAGCCAGCCAGCTAGCCGCACACCCCATCGAGCACAGTAGAAAATTCATCAACTCCAAAGGAGTGGACGATTTTGAAGAAATGATGGCGACGATTGCTTGCTTGCTAGCTAGGTGTTTGGGGTCACAGACCATATAATGGCTAGACCTCGCTTCGTGCGAGAAAAAGGTGGACAACTTTGCTTCATCAGCTGGTACATAACACTACACCCCAAAATAGTGGGAATTTCGAACTTTTCAAAATTTTCCCAGCGTGGCCAAATCCTGAACAAACTCAACGTACCGTACGTACTTTGTTCTTGAGGCGAACGAACGTCGTTACTTCTGAGCACGCGGTCGCCCTGAGATTTTGAAGCTAGCGCAGCTGGGCCAAGTGGTGTCACTTTTCTCTCGCCGACGGTACGGGCCAATGCGACATCTAGTCATTATATGATCTGTGTTTGGGGTGCCATTGACAATTCCAAGAGAGCACTAAGCACAATCTTATTACATAGGATCGGCAAGGCTATACCATCTCGGCATCGTTCGTACCAACGTTGAATTGATACTGGAGGAGACAAGACATTGACCGCAAATCCATGAGCAGGTTGGTTTTTAGGGCAGACATCCAGTCAGTCAGTCAGTCAATGGAGATGGCGCAAATGCCCTCGTCCCCCAAAAATCGGACGTTGCTGGAGAGAGGAGACGAGTGGATGAGTGGTTGGTGTGCTGGGTATTCATAATCAGAATATTCCACTATTTGTAATGGTATCAAGCTCAATTGGAGCTGCCTTTTTTCCTAGACCGAATACCATCCTTCCATGCCTGATTCTGTTGAGGGGGATGCCTGAAGCCAGATATGAATTGGGTTGCCTCAGCCGAATTTCGATTGGTTATAGAGGTCTTGCATTCTACGGACAATTTGTTTAAGAAACCAGAGGGCAAGATTCCTCAACAGAATTTGGCACTTTGAAACTTTTTGCTGAACCAGTTCACCCCCGCATCAGTATATTATTAGGATCATTAATTTCCTCTTGTCCCAATGTGAGGATCCATCCCGTACCCGTGGTGTGTACTGTTCTCGTGATGCAATGTCTAAGTACTTCATTCAATGGCATTTGACCGGTGGGATCAGAAGACTTTTAGTTGGGAACAATCTACGGGTTTATATAGGTGCCACACTAGGCTAGGCCCCTGGATTGGAGGTCATTATCTATTCGTCAAGCCGGCGGACGTCGCAAGGTTACTTTATTTATACAGTCAAACCTGACCAGAAAGAATACTAAAGTACGGAGGCATTCATGGATATCCACTTTCTCGGACGTATTGCCTTCCTTGAATTAGAACTGATTTGTACCACTATTCATTTCCTTTCCAATAGATTTATATGTAGCCTCTCGTTCAACATGATACTGCAAGTAAACAATAGCACACTATTGATCATGGCTTAGCATGTGTCGAAGGCAGTTCTTTGTTTGAAAACTGTAGGGAGACGACCGTTAAAGCTAAAATCGCTTTAAAGCTTGATCAATCGAGGTTATGATGGCTGTTATCCAATGTGTGTGAGGACGAGAGAGATGGAGTGAATGTTTTAGATGTTCAGTCCCATTACTTCCAATGTTGGACTCTTCTACTACCTGCACGATTTCTGGCTGATCTGGCCAATCTTCTCTTTAAGTCTCCACCTTCTTATACTTAAGACCAGCTTGCCTTATAAAAGCAGCTCTTCTTTCACTGTTAGCATTCGCTCCCCCTTACTCCACCAAAAGTTGTTTGATTGCAACTAAGCCAGCTAACATTCTAAAGCCTAATGCTGCAATTACACTACACTTGTTTTGTCGCATTTCAACGGCACTTATGTGAGTCACATCGCATTTGAGCTAAAATTGTGTCACATTTCCGACTTGGAACATGTTCTAATTTTGTGTGATGTGAAGCACATTTTGTGACGTTCGTGTGCTAAAACGTCATGAGAAAGTCCGACGTGACCAAAAACTAAAGTCTCAATATAAGACAATATTCATTCATTTGAACTCAACAATCTAATTTCCGTGTTAAAAAAGAAGCTAGTGTCTCAAATAGAATTTAAAAATAGTTGGTTGATCTAATTTTTGGGTTATGATCACATCAAGGTTGAATTAAGAAAAGACGCTTTGGTCAACTTGGCTTTTCGAAAGACATCGAGCAGTGTTGTCATATAGGTTGAAAATTAGAGGTTATGCGCCCTGAAAATCAAAATTTCAATGACTGAAAAAGTAAAAAAGAATACACGAGAATGAAAGCCAAGCAAAATACAAATTAGAATATATCTGTCAACAATAATGAACTTAAAACTTGACTCTCAAGTAAAAGAAAACAGAATTGTCATTTCAAATTCTCTAGTGGAAAGATTTGTCTGTTTATAAAAGAAACGCCACGAAAGAATAATGAAGTCATATCATATGACGTTGATAAGTATATTTCATTGATTCACCAATCTTGCAAGTTCCAACACGTTTCCCCCCGTCAATAGAATTTCGTTATATGGAATCCCTGACGGTGAGCTCTAGGATGGGAAAGGAGATTTGAGGAATTTGATCCCGTCGCGTAAATGCAAATGTGTAATCCAATGCGATGTGACTCACATAAGTGCTGTTAAAATGCGACTAAACATGTGTCGTGTAATTGTACCTTAAGAGAAGAGACGGTTGTACAGTTCTGCGACCGTTCGTTGAGTTGGTCGAGTGGTAGCAGTCAGATTCATGCTGGTGCTGGTGGTAGTCACTGTAGTATTGTGCCAGCTTATAGAAAATTCTCCTAACTGCTAAAGCGCTCTGTTAGGTTGATGACAGCGTTGGAGACGGGACCGACAGAGCCGGTATGTCGCTTAGAGCATTCGACGTAAAATGTACCTACCAAAGTACATACAAGAAGAGAAGACCGAGAGGATGGAAAGAGCTTGGATCGGGCTGGGTCAATCATTGAGAAAGAGGAACGAAAGAGAAGAAGGGTGCCAATGCAAGTAGAATAAAGAGAGAGTACCAACAAATGCTGAAAAGACTCTTCTGCAAGCCATGCTGGTCCTTTGGAGAAGTTCTGACGGCGGTGGTTGTACTGCTGGTGGTTATGGTAGTAATACTCTTAGTAGGTTGGGCATACGCACAACCAACAAGAATTGTGTCTTTGAACTTATCAAATGCGACGACAAAGTTTAGTAAAGGAAAATGTGGCTCGCAAAGCTCGATTGTCGCAACCATCAGGCGATTGCATCCATCTGACTAATCAATAAGTGTTATTTTAATGCTTTGGTATGATTCCAGCCTCGAAGTATAACACATCACTTATTTGGTTTGTGTGGACAACGAATTTCTTACAAAGATGATTGAAATAAACTCATGTTAAGAAATCATGTTGACATGGAGGGAAATATCCAAAGAGGTGCTAAAACCACTGCAGGGGTACGACAATGTATCAGTGCGTCAAACATAAGTATGAATTTTCATTCTGTTCGATACGCTAATGTATAGTGCTAACTTGATACCTCGAAAGAGAAATTACCAATGGCACTAGAAAAATTTCAAGTAGTTTGCAAAAGTTATTGGAATGCTCTTAAACCCGTTTCCACCGCGGATATCATTAGGGATTCCAAATGAATCAAATGCACATGTGAGGCATTGCATTGCAATGACATTTTTGTCGGCTGAAAAAAAGCTCAGGCCGCTCTTGCAATATTGACCCCCCAAACGACCGACGGACGTCCATTTAACCACCGTCGATGGCTTCTCCCTCCTCTTGGAACCTTACTGTAACGCATGCATGTTTTCCACGCGTTGGGCTCAAGAACCACTCGGCACCTAGACCTTCATTCTGATCTCCATACGTACAAGACAAGGTGGAACAAAGTCGACGTCCTGTTTAGAACCTATAAAGTATATCTGGTGTTCGTATTGATCAAACAATTGCAAAGATAAGTTAGGCCAGTACAGTAATATCAGAGTGGAACGCAACCAATAAGTACAACCGTTTCAAGGCCATGCAAAGCCAAGCCCTGACTAAACTTAGTTCTAGGAGAGCGGGTCGAGTATGTTAGGGGTTCCTTAGTCGTTAGGTTCGGCCACCTTCTATGTTTTACCACAGCCAGGTGTTTCTTTTTCCTCCTTAAAACTAGAATAACCACCATCAGTACGACCGTTCAAAATGAGATTAGAAGACCATACATAATCTTAGGTGATAAGTTAAACCGTCGCCTTTTGAAAAGTTGTAAACTATAATAACTAGTACTTTGGCCTCTTCCTTACAGATTTTACACTTTTCCTATCTCTCTTAAAATCAATTGTAAACTTGGTACCTTTGAGGGCCATTCCAGATGACGAGTATTCAAAGAATGTCTAATCGCTGCATCTATTCAGTTCCAATATTCTTCAATGCAATGCATACTTGCAATATCACTTTTAATTTTGATTGTTTGATAATGCATTTTTCTGTTGTCACAAAATGACAAAAACAAATAATTCATGAATGCTTTCAATGCTTTTAAAACTGGCATAACATAATAAGAAATAACATGTGACTTTTAGCTTACCTTTTCATTAGTTTTGGTAAATCTGGACAACCCTTAGGTAATAGATTGATCTGAAGCAGCATTTAAATAATTATTTTTCTTAGATGCTGTTCGAAGATTAGCTTCGACGTTTCCCCAACAATTGGTTGACAGATTTGATGCCAAATCTAGATAATCAAACCTTCACTTTTTAGCAAAAGCAAGCTACCCTTGGATTTTCCCAAAATATTCCCATCGAAAACCGTGGCTTTCCTTTGAATATTTAATTAGCAATATTGCTTGCTATTTCATGCTAAATATTGTAGATACAAACAGATTGAATAAGACTAACGACATTTGATCCGATTTCAATGATTGTGAGCTGACTGTGCACAACTGTGATTTTATCTTTTTAGTAAACTAAATTACATGCACAAAAACTGGGGTTTAGAGTTCGTTTAGAAGCCCCACATAAGTAGTATTGGAACTGAAACAGCTTAATATATGCTTTTTGTTCAACTTGTTCTGTCTCTCTCTCTTTCTCTCTCTTGTTCTCTGTGTCTAAGCTCGCTCTCGAGGGCTTTGATGGCTATGGATCCACCAGTGAGCCAGTCACGGCACCACCAAAAGCAAAATTCAAACAAAGGACATAACTTTAGTTTGGGAGATTGTTTGAGAGTTCCTGTTGTTGAAGTTGTTCTCAATATTCATGTTCAGATATTGCATTTGTCCTTCTGGCTCACTTTACTGTATGTGGGCAACAGTGCCAACACCGACGAACGAAAGAGCGAACGAACAGTCAGTCAACATTAGAAACAGTCTTTCTGCGTAGATACGTAAAGCTAAGGGCATGCAGCAAGGAAGGAGAAAACGAGCACCAAGACGCTGAGTTGAGCATTGTGCATGTTTGGTTGGAAATTTGGCATTGTAAATCAGAATGAGCAAATGTTTGATGTGGTTCTCAAGATACGTTGAGCAGTATTGGGCTCTGCCTTTGTGCAAATGATGCAAGTGAGGCGTCAGATCTGTGCGTGAAGGCGAATTATAGTACTAAGTCTGTTTTTACCGAGCAATCGATTGGAAGTTGTTTGCATGAGCGTCTTTGTTTCATCCCTTTCTTTGCCCCTTGTAACAGCACAGTTTCAGTTGTTTTAACGAGATATTCTTGGCTCCGCTTTGCTAGGGGTCTTGGAAATAGTTCGACGCATTTCAATGCCTGTTGGAAGTACTCTGACTGAGGCATTGATCATCATGATTGGTGATAACGATGAATGTTCAAGCATTTCCTCTCCTTTCCTTTCTTTCACTCTCACATGTTCAAAACAGCTATCTTGATCTCGATGATGATCATGGTCGTGGTAGTAGGGATGACGTCGATTATTATCGTCATTCTTAGTGAAAATACCATATTTGCCAACAACTGTCTGTCTTGGTTGAGTTACACGATACAGAGGTCTTATTCCGAATTGGTGCTGTACTTCAACGAGCTCATATTCATATTGGCGGTTATCAGAGCGTTCATTTCATGTTCTTTTTTGCAAACCCACCTCTCTAGGTAAATTGAACAGTCCAAGGGAAAAGTTTCTTTCTGTCGGCCCCAAAAAATCCTCAATTTTGTTCCAAGTTTTGATCAGCACCCGAGAGCTGCTGCTACGCTTATGAGACTTCTCCTTCTCATATACTTTGAGCTGTTGATAGCATTCAGTTTTGAACATAGACGATAAAACAAAAACGGCAATGATGATGACGATAATGCTAATACTAATAATGGTGGTGATGATCGGCTACACCAGCACTTTACACGGAAAAGCGATCCAGTGTTGTTTGGGGGGCCAACATCCAACCCAGTGGAAGAGAACTGGGACTGCGATTGCTATACAATATGGTGTGTTTGTTATAAGTTGAATTGCCTAAGCAAGGCCCCCCCCCCTCTCCCTTCGTTTGCCGTTCTCTTCCTCTGGGTGTGCTCTGCCATCACCACAGTGCACACCCTTCTTCCTTAGGCTCACCTTACGCGACTCTCTTTTACTCTGTCTCTCTTTCTCTCCCAATTCCCAATGTTTAAGTCGGAATAGTTTAGTAGAAGTTATAAGAGTTCGTTCAATGCTATCTATCTGAAGTTGGGCTTGCCTGCTTCCATCCCCTCTGAACAACTGACTAGTAGTTCAACAAAAACAGCAGCTCGAGCTTCAAATCCACCACAACTACAAGCACCACCAGCTCTGCTTCTTTTCTACAGCAACAACAACAGTGCTATGCTACAGCATAAGTTTTGTGCTGCTTCCATTGGCGCTATTATAGCTGCTTCTTCTATGTTGTACACAAAGTAAGCTGAGTTGAATGATACTACTGCACTTAGGAAAGATTTTGTGTTCAGAAAATTGTAAACTGAACTGCTGCAGTTCCACCACCTCCTTCGCCCTCCTTGGGATCGGATTGAAGCGAGAGGTACCCGATCGTGGCTCGCTACTACCTACTACTTCTATCTACTGTTGAACTACAGCATTCACTCACTGGGCTAAAGATTTGAACTTTATGTTAAGCTTGCGGCAAGGAAAAGTAGGTCTCCCAATTTCATGTGGCAAGTTATTGGCAGTTGGGATTGTTTATGCAATTCAGGTAAAAATGTTCAGATATTGTGCTTACACCCAACTGCAAGAGCTGGAGAGGGTGGAGGAGAAGGAAGGGGATCTTCTGATGGCCTGAAACGTGAAGAGAGACGGGGGATAGATGGATGGATGGGATGGATGCATGCATGCGTTCGTCTCCGTTGAGATGGCTGGACGACCCCTTCTGAATGAACCTAGGCTTGGATTGACAAACATTGGTGTTATTGAAAAAGTGAGTTGATCGAAAGGGCGCACTTTTGAGTCACACCATCACCGATGGCAGGATTCTTACATTATACCGTATCTTGTCCTTGGAATAAGATCCACTCCTAAAGCCCAAGATGACGTCATTCTGAACATTGAACACATTTCAAAAAGATACAACCGTACTTTGAGCAGAATCTTTTGTTAGTGGGCTCAAGATGAATGCACTTCATGGGTTTGGGTACCATTTTCAAGACAACTGCAATTATTTTACCCCCAAATATGCCAGTTCTCAATCCTACCTATAATCTCAAAAATACTCTCTCAACCATCACGAAATATCTGCACATTCTCCAAATGACAAAATTACAGCGGACTTTTTTAACCTTTTGCTCAAATAGTTATTTGCTGAATTTGGGAAGAATATTTTTTTCGATTTTTATGTTTCTTTGGGTTTTAGGCCCGCCCCCCCCCTCGTCCTTCTCCTCCTTTTCCCTCCCTTAACTTGGACTGAAATGTGAAAATTAACACATCTGTTTCAAGCAGTCAAGAATGTGAGCATACATGCCTAGCTTTACACAAATCCGTGCTAAAAGGTTGACGAACCTGGGACTTTCCATTCCTATCCAAATACAGAAAATAATAGTGTACGTTGTTTGAAATGGTTTGATTTGGCGTTTTTCATATGCTCTTTAGAAAAGAAGTGGAGGAAGGTTGTTTTCCACATTACTGGATTAAAGTAACTGTGGCAAGAGCGCTAACTTATCGAACGGTATTGTATTCTGCAACTCATGTGTTTCCGTGAAGATACCAATGAAATTTAATTCTCCTATTGTGGAAGACTATTTTCTTGAAATGCATCCATCAAGACGGCTCCACCAAATTCATGGCATGAACGTAGAAAGTGCAGAGACAAATTCTCTGTAAAGCATTTGCCCTGTGCTTTAAAGGTAACGATTGCAAGTGGTTTACAAACTCGAATTTGGCCATTAGACCAACCTTGCTCAAGTCAAGTGAACCAAGCACCTAATACAAGTATTGCAAAGATTTCAAGTCTCGAAGCGGTGCACAATTGGCATTCACATATCTTGCACAGGTCGATCGGCCAGACTTAAACTTCAAGAGTCAACCACCCCAATGCCATTACATACCTATTGTTTTGTGTGTATGTACTGTATATAATGATTGCCATTACCTTGATAGGCGTAATGTGTCTAGGCCTTGCCCATGTGAGGGCAGGCAAGCCGGCTCAGAATATTATCATCACGAATGTTCTACTATCTAAATACGTTTGTACTCTGTTTTGTGCTCTATCTGGTGTGCATGTACACGACAGTCCTACAAGGTTTGGAAGTTGAAGAATATGTTTAGGACGAAGTGGGCTGGCATTTGTATTAGATTTAGGCCGTTCAACCTTCAATGTTAGAGCTCCATGAGTTCGGGGTACAAACACTCATTCGACTGCGATTACGTTTAGAACGACTGCTACTATTACTACAACTACTACTACCACCACTTCTACTCGCACTTCGTACTTCTACTTCTCCTAAGATTGAACACTGAACAGAAGAGTCGATTTGGGACGAGGTGGTGCCGGTACTAGAGACTGGAATCATGGGGACTGCTGGCTAGTTATGTAGTATACGTTGAATAGTATTCGGTTCTTCGACTTTGGAAGTGAATTGACTGAGTGACGAATGCTGCTGCTGCTTCCATTGGTGGTGTTCCCTCTGAATGCTACCATCCGTCGTCTTAGACTCTCGACAAACCTGAATCATTACTACTATTATTATTATTATAGCGTGCATTGAACGGCAGAAGAATAACGATTTCCAAGAGATCTCTCAAGACCCCAACTTAGTAGTAAACAGTGCCGAGAGGTACATACTACACTACGGAGTGTAAAAGTATGGCAATAGCCCGACGATCATCGGCAAAGCAAAGGCTGCTGAAACTAACAAGAAGGATTCGAAAATCCAATTGAAAAGGCGATGAAGCAAGAAACTAAACATTCACAGTTTCTCTCCTTATTTTTTCGCCAGCCAGTCAGGCAGAGATGCACAATCCTTATTAGGATACCCGAGCGATTTCGCCGATTGTAGGCTAATATTTCTTGCCCCTCGTTCCTCCCGCTCTGAATCCCTGACTCTATCTACTAACTCTAAGATGCCTAAAAGGAACTTGATTTCTTCACGAACAAAGTCAAAAATCGAAGAGGCAAGGAGCTTAAAGGTGATCGTTGAAAGCTGAACAATTCTGACTGAACCTAAGAAATGAGAAGTTGGGCTGCGACAGCAATATCTTCATCTTGACTACATTCTCTTGTTGGGTCTTGCCTGCCCCAAATCACGAAGAATCTATTCCGTTTAGTATGAGATGAAGAGCAACTCTTCATAAAAATTCACCTTTTGAGAGCTAGCCAAGATTTTTCACAATATTTGACTACTACTTTCTACAGCACGACACATATGTTTAGGAGTAGAAGTAGCAGTAGTTGTAGATGAAGACGAAGGAGAGAAGAGTACAAGAAGAGATGGCTCAAACGCAATGAAGAAGTAAAAGAAGAAAAAAATGATGATGACGATGATCAAGTCGTACTACGTTTACTCCATACATATACAACTGAAGAACTGTTCGTTCTTCTACTACTATTCACAAAGCTTCTTAAATTGAGGTGCTAGGTAGGCATGCTCGAATCGGTCGGCGGCAACAAAAAAAGACGCTTCCTATGCAATATTCCATACAAGATAGAAATAGGTCGTAGAAACAACAAAACAGAGTTGGAACGATGATAACAGCTCTTTGTTACTCGATATCCCCTCATCAAGTTTTGGGCGCCAATGCTGACTGTTCCAGACTAACTAACCGTGCAGGGAGTTTGAGTTTGAACTTGCTTCAAATAAGGTTTTGCGACAACCCGGATATTTTTCCGAAAACTCAGTACTTTTAAGGCTAAATTGGAAGCCTTGATGGTAAAATTCGATGAAGAGGACTCGCTCAGATTACTAAAATGTTGATGATTTGATGATTTTTTCTTTAATTCAAGATGATGAACAACTTTAAGACATCTGTGTGTGATTTGATATTTTTTCAATATCGCTATCGCAAGATAAGTTCTTCGTTAAATGCTTAGGCATGTCAAACTTGAAAAAGAATTATAAAAGGGGGGGGGGGTGCAATTCAAAAATTGTAGTTTAACGGTTTTCATGAGTGTTTTTGAATGAGTTGACGGACCAAAAAGCGTTTGAGATCAATTATTGATATTTGTTCCTAAAACGTTGAAACCTCGGTGAAATGAAGAATAAGTGAGACGATTTGCTTTTGTTTTGATCTGTTAATCGACATTTGCTGATATTTTATCAAGTTTTTTACATAATGAAAATCGATTGTAAAGGACATAGTGCGTTATATACGCCATAAGAAATCAAAGCGCACAAGGACGTACCTAAAAATCACATTTTGGGGTTGATAATGTACCAGAATGTGGGATTTCGCAATAAAAGTATTGTTCTGTCGAATTTTCATTGTTCTGGTGGCACTCCCAGTAGTATTTTGAAAGTAGTCCTGGGTTAATTCGTCCTAGGTAATCAAAAATCATCAGACAGTTGGGTAACTTTGTCCACCCTTTGAGTAAGGGAATTCCGCTTTCTCAATAAAATAGTGGGATTATGTTACGCACAAGATAATCCAATTTACAACTGTATATGTGCTTAACACGATTTGTTGGTTTTAATTACAGAAACTCATGTGCTTCTTTAGTTTTATTTAGTCTGGTAACCTATGAGTTTCATTTCTTTTTCGAGAGGTTTAGTGATTTCCAGATGACCAAATCCGATTTTAAAATGCAAGAGCAATCGGAAAATGGGTCACAACCATCGGCATTTATCAGTTCATATTATCAGATTACTATCTTATTTAAGCAATATTTATGAAACCCTCCCTCCCATCGGTTGGCTAAAACATTTTCAAATATTTATCTGTTCTTAATTTGCACAATTTATCTGAATGACCTTCTTTCCTTCTTTTTCAACAAAGGCGGATTTCTTAATACTATAGATCAGGGATAACCTATATAATAGTA
>CM021321.1:951891-968827 GCA_010645155.1 Tigriopus japonicus | reverse complement strand
GTCCACCCCTTTCAGGGGTTCCTGTATAGATACAAATGAGATCCTTTGTAACGAAAAAAAGAAACTTTCAGATCAATCAGAAAGATATATTAGGCCAATGGCTACACAATTGTGACATTGTTTTCTTAGGAAGTTGGGACAAAAGGTACCCCAAACATTTCATTTCTGATCAGTTCTGCACTTACCTCTAACTTAGTCTTATGAACAATTCTGAATTAACAGTTCAGCTACAAACGTGTTTCAATGAAAAACGTAGCCTAAATCTAGGTGTCGCTTGGGTCTAAGAGGGTGGTTAATAATTAGATTTTTAGTTTATACATTTGGCCTGCCAACGAGTTCAAATTAGCAGATGTTGAAAACCCTTTAAAAAGAAAATTTTCGATCGAAATTTGTGTCTTAAAGTATCTTTTCATTCAGAGGTCACAAAGAAATAGCCTAACCTTTAGAAGAAGTTTTTGATACCATAATTGAGATCCAAAGACCAAATGCACCCTGAATTTTCGTCAAAGACGGAGTCGATTAGCTCAGTTTAAGGAGCCGAGATCAAGTTTACCAATGCTATTGCAGACAGCATGCAACTTGGGTCATTTAAATCCTGTTCCATTCACAAGAAGGAAAATGATAAGGTATCCGAATATTTCATGGAACCTGAAAATGACCTTGAACTCCAAATCAAGTTCTTTTAAGAAACAGTGAAGATTTAATCTCGATAAACGTGTCTTTACTCGAAGCTCTCAAGCATACTAAAAAAAAGCAGGATTTTTCAAACGGATTCAAAACTAAAAAGCTTCTTTTCCCAATACTACTATTTTGGGCCTTTGCAGTGAACGCTTTTTCTAGTCTAATTTATTTAATGTGTCAAAGCACTTTAAATTAACAGGTTTGGATAAAAATCGAGTGAAGGTAGTTAGTTAATATGCTTTCGGTGAATGAATCACCATTCAGTTAAATATTCAACTTTAGAGTACTTGTTGATTATCAAGACTTAATTTTTCATATCTTTTATCAGGAATGAAATACTTAACCAATTTGAATGGTTTTCGGTCAGTGAAATGCGTATGAATGGTGCAAACACACGTTGAGTGAGCCAGCCGCATGCGTTGAATCCTCCACACCACAAATAGAGATAATTTCCATGTTCATGTTAGATTGGATTTGAATGTAGTATAACTAGGGGAAAGACTTGTGCCCACGTTTTGTGAATTCATGAAGAAAAGCAAGTAACAAAAAACGGTCTTTTCAAAAAACCATAGTTTATTCATGGCTTAGATGTTTAACTAGGTTGTGATATTTTATTTTTAGTATTTATATTCCTAGATAGAGTCTTCAATGACTAATATGTTCAAATATTCCTTATTTTTTGGGATTTTAGTGGTCCTGAATTGGGTTGTGATGGAACTATCATACTGCACCAGACAAATAAATTTACTGGAAAATATACAGTATAAACGGGGGTCAATCGTGCCAATCGGCTAGATACACTTGTTGGTCAAGTTGTGTTGTAAACCAAACCGTTAGGTTCAAGGCATTTCATTTGGTAAGTTGGATCGATATTCAAATCGGGGTTTTCTCTAGTGTTTCAAAAACGTTCAATACCTCTTTTACAGTGCAGCTAAAAATATCCTACGCTTGCTGACCAAAAAAATTAGATTACAGATCACGATCACTTGATAATGGAAGATGATGTACTCTCTTCCGGAAAGAGGCTAGCACTTCTGATAAAAGAGCAAATAAGGGGTGGTAGTGGCTCCTTGGCGAGAGTTAAGAATATCCTCGAATTGCTTGCGGGAGACAGGTTGGATGGTTTCATCGTCGCATTCCAACCAAAGATCATCTGGATCACATCCAGTTTGGGAGGGGCTCGATTGAAGATCTGAGTCTGAGCTGTCGATAGATCTCTGATGGAAGGAGTTGGACTTCATAGACATGGTATCCATACCAGCTGATAAACTTCGAACTCCGCAACAGTTTACACTTCTGCAAGTGGTAGGAACGGGAAGGCTGTCGACACCATTCAAAGAGTTCATCCCAGTGTTATTGATATCAGATATTGAAGCTTGAGAGGACCCCACAGTAGGGCTACTGGAGCCATTCTTGGAGTCGTCTTTTTTCCTCAAGAACTTCATGATACTTTTCTTCTTGCGCTCAGCCGTATTGTTCCCACTCACACCGTTCTTGCTCCCGGGGGCAATCCCATTGGACGACGATGCACCTGAAAAGGCACTACTAGCTGCCCTTTGACACTGTTGGTATTCCCAGAGTGAGTCTGACGAAGCCTTCACATAGGCTATGTAATGACCCGAGGCCAATGTGGCTCCGAGATGCATGATCACGGCATATAGCTTAAAAATGTGCCTTGGTTTCACGTTTGAGGCCTGAGCCGAATGCACCGGAGGGTAACCTGCTGCCGTGTGTGGCATACACTGGGTACAGAAGCAATTTAACGTGAAAGGGGTAGGAATGTGATCATTGATCTTGGACATGTATGAAGACTTCGAGCCTGTTGCGGCCGTGAATCGCTTCAACTGCAATACCATCACTTTCGGAAGAAGCTCAAACTGCACTGAACGTTGGGCCTCATTTAGTCTTGAGCATTCCTCGCACCAATACTTGTTGTTCTCTCTGAGTGTTTCTGACATCATGATCTGTTTTAAAAAGAGGTCTTTGCCACTAAGTTCATCGGCATCGGCCTCATCTTCAAAGGTAAGAGCTACATCAATGTTGGTGAAAGTCTCGGAACGGTAGGTGCTAGCTTCACATTCAAGGCATCGGGTACGCATCACAGACTTGCCCTCGAAGTTCTCCTTAACAAAGTTGGGAAGCACATATGGCGGGGCGTTGGGGGCGGGAAAGGACGAAGAGGAGGAAGTTACACCGGTGGTGAGGGGATTCCCTTGTGACGTGTGTTGATTGGTATAGGGGGAAACACTTCTTCCAATGTGAGCTAAGTCATTGTTTGACGAACTCAGGGAGTTTTTAGCGGATGTGTTATTCACTGAAGGCATGGAATGGCTGTTACCATTCGAAAGGAGAGACGTGCCACCTCCGTTATGGGGACCACTGATCCCATTGGGTAAGAATTTACCCGACTTTTTGGCTTTTGACTTCTTTTCCGGAATTGGTGGGGCTTTTGACAATGAAGATGACAATTGGTGAGGAATCTCCTGGGAAGATAGAGCAGAGGACAAATTGGTATTACTTAAAGACGACGACGATGACGATTGCATGTCGTTGGAGGACGGCTCTTGGGGAATCTTGATGTCTTCTAGGATGGTAAGAATCATTACCAGTAGCTCATGGGCGTCTTGTTGCTGATTTCCCTCGAATAAGGGGTTCAGTCGTCCCACGGCTGTAAGGAAGGACGACGGGGCAATGGGATCTCGCGTCTCTGCACCTTCATCTGTATTCGAGAGGGTTTTGAAGAGATCGTGGAGCTGATCAATCACCTCAACAACTAATTCTAGTTCTTCAGAGTCATAAATATTGCTCGTAATTGCGGGCGAATGACCATTCACTGAAGTCAGGGAGTGTCCGTTTTGCAACGATCCTGAAGATTTGCTCTTGCCCGTTTTGGAAAGCAATGCACTACTTTCCCGTTTGGCGCGATTAAAATGGCTAATATCCGAGGCCAGGTGATGCAAGTTATGAAGAAAGCCTGGAGTGAATCTTAAGGTATAGAGCACAGAATTGAGAAAACACGTGTTCCCTAGGTTGCACAATGATGCAATTGAAGGGGCACGAGATGACAAACTAGCTGAGGCAGAGGAGGTTCCAGAGGAGAACTTGGAGGATCCTCGTTCCCCTTGTTCAACATTATGCTTTATTGAGTTAGATCCGGCGGGCCCAAGGCCCATGGCACCATGTGGGTGGTGAGACAAATGATTCATGTTGCTATTGTTCTCCAACCGTCTTCGTTTTATCGATGAACAGCCATCTTGGACACCTTCTCCTTGGATTTCTGCTTGTCGTCGTTTCTTGTTTTTGCTCGAGAGTTTCGTGGAATGACGGCTTTTGGGCACAAAGCTATCGTCGTCAAGCTCGTTGGGCTCTCGATGGTCTGAAGAGAATGCGAAATCCGAACGAAAGGAAACAGTGGAGAAAGAGGAAGAGGAGGTCAAAGTGTCCGAATGGGTGCGGTCAATGGGGGCCATCCTCATGCGGCACTCGCCTATCGCATGGATTCCAGATTGTCTTCATTATGAATCCCTTCACAGCATCGATAGAACACACAAACAGTCAGCAGACCGAAATTCCACCACTCTGTCTTAGCTTAGGGAGTCCAAATATTTCTTTCCAACTTATGCTGAATCACGCGGTTTTGGCCAGAAGCATGTCAAGGATTTTAAACCTCAATGTACTACAACTGATTGCCAAACAACGTCACACCATCTCACAAATGACAATTTCACTGATTCAATTCCCCTTGTCAAATCTCAAAGATGGTGAGATAAGCACCAAATCAATCCTTTCAATATTGTGTGTCAACTATCTAGTTTCACGGAACACCCCCGAAATACCATGCGGGCCCTCACATTTGAACACCTGAACTGCAGCGGAAACTAACCATGGCTAAGACAACTTGTCCAAAGGAACCTTAAGTCAAACCCATTCACACACGGTCAAACAGTCACAAATCGGGTGTCATGAAAGGCGACCATCAATCCAAGGATCAATCCAAGGAGGTTCTTGGATCGCGTCCTACGTGTGTGGCTAGATGGATGGATGGATGGATGGATGGATGGATGGATGACTGACTGTGCAGTAGGGAGCCAAGCGGACTCGGAAAGTGGAACCAAAGGACACGCAGAAGTGGGCAGTAAGATTGGGATTGAACGGCCTTGCTGCTATGTGGCCTTTCGCACCGATTTGGCCCTGTGTGAATGGTGCTTCTGAGGAAATGAAGTCAAAGGGGCCCGCTGCCAGCTTACGTTCAAGTACAAACTATTGCATGCATGCCACATACAGCTAGTGGACTATCTCAGACACAGTCTGTCTCACTGAATGGTACGCCAGTTGGGATCAAGCTGTTCGACGTGGGTCCGAGAGAGACACTCGGATGAACGGCAGTGAACGCCAGGTTGAGCCCTGGGAGACAAAGTAATTCTCGCAACACTGAAATTCTTGTTCCTGTCCTGCCTGGCAAAGGGACAGCACACGAAGCCTGAGGCAGTGATGCCGTTTGAGGTTTTGCTTAATTGTTGAAACAATAAAAATGAGAGATTATTCTGCTATTTTTGCAATCGTTCACGAGGTTACGTATTATTTTGAGTATATTGCGGGATTGCGCCGAATAAAATGTTCACGTCATGACATTTTTGAGGGCGCCATTTTGTGTAGGAAAGTTTATGTCAAAAGAACAGCACGTCGTTAGAGTTGCACGGAAAGTGACCACTTCGGATTAGGAAAAACCGCCCAAAAACATTCTGTCAAACATTGGGAAAAGGCAGAAAACGTTCTTTGATGAGCTTTAAGCTTGATCTCTAGCCGTCACAACTTATGATACATGAGCCATATTTCAAAGTGAAAATGAAACTTTCCATTGCATTCAAATTTTGTCAAAACAACATTTTTTTCAAATTATCCGATGTGAAATTTCGCAAATAAAAACGTTCTTTTTCAACGCAATTGTTCATAGAGAGGCACATTATCAAATAAGGATGGTTTTAGAAATTGTCGTTTGGTTAAACTGAATCATAAACCTCAGCATGTGGCATAAAACATCTCAATTTAGCAAATATCAAATGACCCCTCACTTTTTTACCTTACTTCAAAAAAAAGTGTTAGGACTTCTAATTCAAAAACTTCCATTTTCGTCAACTTGTTAGATCCTCAACAAACTTTTAACATTATTACAAAATAACGATTTTAGAGAAGAAAATAACCGCATAAAATCGATTATAATAATTTCAAACTTTTTTAGATATCTGTCTCGCAAAAACTACACGACAATCGACAAAAAATATGTTTTTGCTGTAGGATTTGACAATAGGAAATCCTCAACCATTGTGTAAGAAATAATACCAAAACAAGTAATGTTGAAAAATTGGGAAAAATTGGGAAAAATTGGCAAAGTTAGTAGTGGCATGATTTGCGGGAGCAAAGCACCAATGGCCAACCAAAATTATCCCTGCAATATACGAAATTACCTTAAAGCTTAAATACACATAGCGGGAGATTATCCAAAATGAATTCAATATTGGTAATGTCAATTTTAGTGACTGCGTTTATGAAATATGTTTTAAAACTTATAGCATTTAAACAACGATTTTTTCCTCATGTCTTTGATCACCATGAAGACCCCAAACACGCTATTTCGGCATGTAGGCAATAATTTATCTTCCTCGTGCAAAGTTGTTTCCAAATACATAAAATATAAGAATATGCGATGCCTGGATTCAACTTTTTATTGTGATTCCTAATTAACAAACTATGCCGTAACATTCATGAGTAACTTTCCCTACAGGGAATCCCATTCGTTGGAGCGATAATATAAAATACGCAACCAAAGTAGAAGAAGTATTTCGTGACTTGGCATTGTAAAGAGCACCTTATGAAGGAATTAAGAATGTGTAGGAGGTTTCAGTGATTTCTTCAAAAATCTTAATTAGGGTAAAGCTTCTGTAATCGCGAGAAGCTGACCCAAGGAAAAAGGCTTGTTCGGCAACGGTAAGTTGAGTGAGAATTAAGGCAGTTCAAGGGTTTTTGCATTTACATACCGCTCTTTTGACTTACATGGGATGAAAGAGGTTGGATTGCAGATTTGAACACTTTTGGTTAGGATTTTGGAAAAATATGCACAACTTGCGTGCTCGTTCTTGCATGAAAAGCTCTCAACAAAAACACTGCTATTCCATAAATACAAGTGAAAGTGATATCATAAAAACAAATTTTTGAAGTGTCAAGCTTAAAAACTACAAAGACCTACAGTAAAATACCGTGTTTTACAAGTGCTTCTATTCATTAGCAATGATCCTTTTAAGGGACTTGTTGATTTTGAATGAAACCAATGATTTATTGTGCATATTTATACAAAACACAGAATAGATATGTTCAAACTTTTCTTTACAGGGAATCCCATTATTTGTAGCGGTAATAAAAAATCCGCAACCCACAAAAAAAAAATTGCAACCCAACCACTTTCATAGCATGTAAGTCATAGGGCGGTCTGTAAAAACTAAAATGTCAAAACCCTGAAACTGCCCAAATTCTCATAAGCCACTTACCGTTGCCAAAGAAGCTGTTTTCTTCGTTCATTCGCCTGCAATAAGATTTTTGAAGAGATCCCTCGAACCGCCAGTGCATTCTTAATTAATCTAAAGGAGATTTGAATGGATGGAAAGAATGTGATTGAAATGCCTTAAGATGAATTGAAATCGCCAAAAAAGTTCATACTTTGCGCCTAGTTCTAAATATTTCTGGTTGAACAAACATTTCTTTGCTACCATGGATTATTGGAAAAGAAACATTCCGTCCATTATTTCTTCGCATTTGTCGTTTCTAGTGGCAATCTCTTATCAGAATGTCTGTGGACAAAGACTTGAAATGACGCATTATTTAGTACGTTTCATGTTATTCTATTTATAGATCTTGAACCTTGATTGTAGTTATTTATTACAACATAGATCCGACGCAAGATTTACTTTTTCAGGAACGTTTTCTTCATTTATCTTATTCTTCGTAACATCGCTCTTCTTAGTCATTAAAGCACATCTAACAGGAGCATTTTTTGTGAATACTTGTTAAGATCGTTTATTTCACTTGAACTTAACTTTTTCCCTCGGTATCTTTACTTGTACGTTAAGGTTTAAAATTATAACAAAACAAAATGATAATCGCAATAAAAAAACAGTATTGTAAATCGGCAAGTCAAGGAACGTGCGAACAAAGTCCATAATGTCCCAAAGGAAAAAAATGCTCACATCGTGTGAAAAAGAACCTCAATTGCAAATGAGAGCAACATTTAATAAAATCCACATCTAGGATCTCTTGGACGAAACACCTGGCCAGGTTCGTTTGTTCGTTCGTATGACTCATTCTCTGTTGGTCACTCCATTCGACAGCTGCCAACCATAATGTCCCAAGGGAACATCTGATGAATTCAAACCGGCAAGAATTCAAAGTCAAAATTCAACACATGAAACCTTACTGATCGAACTATGACAGTGCAAATTATGTTATCTTCTTTACGATTAGTGGTGATTAGTTTTCATATCAACAAATCCTCCTGGAACTAAACCCGGAACGAGCTTTGCTTCAATGAGTCTTTGTTGAGCTGATTCAATGAACCGTCACAAACAGATCTTGCTGAGTTGCCAAGAAACAGCTAAGGAATAACTTTCCACGTTCAAAGATTATCATGGGCAAGACCAGTCATGCTATACGAAGGTCCGGAGTGCGCCTCATATCCATGGGATCTTCTCATCGTGATCTGCAAATGGTCATATCCCAGTTAAAGAACGTGAAAAATACCTTCAAGGCGTTCTCCAAGGCTCAACATGAGGCCCATCATGATTTGGTCACATGGAGTTCCACCATGGAGAATCGAGCTATCAAAGATTCGCTCATGCGGATGGCGGAATTGACCTCCATTTGGTGCGACGAGGTCTGTGAGGCCTTTGCAGACCAAATCAAAGTGTTTCGCCAAGAGTTTGAAGCCATTCTCGATGCTGAAAAGGCTTTGGATCAGGCTAAGCTCAATGTGGAAGAAGTGAGAGGGAAGGAACAGAAAATCTCGAAAGAGTTGCGAAAAATGGATCCAAGGGATTTGAGCAACACACGTGATCAGGAGGCCAAGCTACGAGGGGCTACTGAACAAAGATTGCTGGCCGAAAGAAATCTTGAAGACCAAACAGAAGAGGTTGAAGTTACCAAAATGATCCGCGTGAAGAAAGGGATCTTGAAATATGCCGAAGCTCATAAGACCTTTGGGAATAAATGTGACCTGATCTTCTCCGCTGCCCACCGAGTGGCCTCTCAGATCCCGGATGTTGAAGGAGAATCGATCAAGAATATAAGATATACGGGTGGTAGTGTGACTTACGAGATTGTCAGAGCCTTAAAAGAACAATTTGGTTTTCCCGAGCAATCCACGGCCAGACGAAGAAGGAATCATAGAAGAGGCAGTTCCGGCGTTATCATTCAGGAACCTCCCACGTCACCTTCAAATACCTCCGTTAATGGAAGAACCTTATCTCCTGGGACACAACCGGATTTGAACGACGAAGATCCACCACCGTATTGGTCTTTACAACCACAACCTGAATCAAATCCATTTTTTGACATTAATCCCTTGGGAAATGAAGGGGATATTTCTCCTAATGCTCCTCAGGAACCTAATATACAAGCTCAAATGTCAATGTCAAGTCACAACCTTAGACATCGACAACGTCGACATCATAGCCAATTGTCAATCGATAGGCTCCATGAAATTGAAAGACGAGATGAGGCCACTGGTAATCAAGCTAGAATGATACCTTTTCTAAAACGATTGAGCTTGGGAAACAAAAGATGACTATCAAGACTCAAACCTTTTTATCCAATAATGCAATGATTCAAAGCAAACAATCAACTTAAAACTTTTTTAACACATTTTTACATGACGTGCTGTATCTGTTTTGAAAGCAAAATAATATCGCGAAAGAAAAACATCTACTGTCTACATCATTTATGACTCAAATCATTCAAGCAAATCTGTGGAAAAAGTGTTGCAACATGTTGGCTCGACAAGGTAGTATTATGAGCCCGATAAAGAAGAGAGGTGGACTTCGATTCCTTGGGATTTGGAGGTACTCCCAGAGCACAAGTTAAACCTCTACGTTCGCTACAACTGACCTCAAATCCTTCGATTTTAATATTCATATTATTTAGTGATGGACCAAAAGGGCTCATAACCGAAACCGAAAGTTTCGGCCGAAAGAGGGCTTAACCGAAACCGAAAGCAGCTGACTGCAAAATTGTGTAAATGCAACATCCACCTTAAAAATTAAATTGCTCATGTGTTCGATGTTGGGTAGGGCGTAGATTTTGAAAAATCGGGAAACTTGAATTTCAGTGGTTTTTGGACGAAATTTTTTTCCATTTTGTTGTCAAACTCCGTCCTTTATAGTGCATGTCTGCTTTCGGTCCATCACTAATATTATTCATTCTTCATATTATCTTCTTTACATTAGACCACATCATCACATCACACCTGAGTTATTGAAGATATACGATACATTTATAATTAGATTTAAATTTAAATTTAGACTGTAACAAACAGCATCTTGGCATTTTTGTCTCTTTCGCTTATATCCTGCGGGAAATTATTCGAATTATATATTTTCCACGCAATTTCACAGGACCTTTTCAAAAAAATAATATGTTTCCCAATTCTAGAAAAATTTGTCAAACAAAACTGTTCTTAAGGAAGGCAAAGGTTAAAAAAGACAAACTTATGATTAAGAAGTTTGCTCAGAATGAGGCATGCAGGGGGAGGTTTAAGTGATCTCTTCAAAAATCTTATCGCGGGCAGATGAAAAAAGAGAAAAGGCTTGTTCGTCAATGTATGATTTTGGTCAGTGCAAGGGTTATCGCGTTTTACAGACCGCCCTTATGACTTAGATGCTACAAAAAATGTCGAATTGCCAGTTTGGACATTTTGACTCTCGGTTTTGTAAGAATTTGCAAAATTATTCTATTGATTAAAAAATGGCAAGCACTTAAAAAAGACCTTTGATATTGAAGAGAAACACGTACAAAAAACGGCATTTTGTTTGATACCATGATGGTTTTGGAGCTTTACAATACAAATCAGTGCTTATAACATCACTTACACTTGTACTTACCCAAAAAAGTGGCCTTTTGTTGAGAATTTTCTCGTGCAAGAACGAGCAAATAAGTGTGCATTTTTTTCCAAAATCCTAACCAAAGGTGTTCAAACTTGCAATTCGACATTTTTCATGGCATCTAATTCGCAAGGGCGGTCTGTAAATTGCGAAAACCCTTAAACTCCCCAAATTCTCACGAGCCACCCACTGTTGCCAAACAAGCCTTTTCTCTTCTTTCATCCGCCCGCGATAAGATTTTTGAAGAGATCACTCAAACCTCCCCCTGCATTTCTCATTGAGATATATAGACATTTTATGTTATTGACTGTGTATTAAGTGTATTAAGGCCAGAAAAAAGCAACTTTTGATCAACTTTCGTCGAATTGAGTGCAACTTTTAACAAAAAATATTACAACTTAAGGGCTAGGAAATATCTAACTTTATCTGAGCCCTATTTATAACATATTCCCATCTTTCATTTTTCTTCTTCAAGCGTTCTGGGAAACACTATCAATGAGAATTGAATTTGAGTCGCACTTAGTCACTCACCTAGGCGTAAGCACAATTTTAAGGGACGAATTAGGGGTATAATGGACAAACTAGAGAAAAAACCGAAAAACCCGCCCAAAACCCGCCCGGGCAGTCTTTCGGGTTTAATGTCAACCGGGCGGGATTGAAGCAACCCTGATTCTAAGTAAAGTGTGGGATGTAAGGTGAAAACGTCAAAAATATGACGGATGATTTAAAGTGAATTGGCAGTTTACACATTTCTTTTAAGCAAACTTGGCTTTTTTGCGTTCTTATAGTTTAGCACAAGGTCATTTTGTGTTCAAAATTTAAGGAAGAATAAACAAATAATATGTAGAGTACTCCCTCTTTGCTTCTCCATTTCTCTCTATCTGATCTTAACCTGTATATCTCTCTCTGCAAATAAAATCAGTTATCCAAATCACTCAGGATGGCGCAGTCGTGCTGCGAATCTACGTAAGACGCCGAGTGTTGTGTTTAAAAAACTGCCAGTGTTCAGTGCTCTCGATAAGAACCATGGCTGACAAAGAGGATCCCATTGTGATTGAAACTTCAAAAGGGATGATGCCCACTGTCACCGACATTGGAGACGAAGCAGTACTGGAACACGCAAAACGCTCAGCGAGAGCATTTCGAGGACATTTTTCAAGGGCAATAAGTTCGTACGATAAAGCAATAGATAACATACAGCAAAAACCATCTGTATTTGCGACAGAACAAGTCAAGAAAGAGTTTCAGAAATTTGAAGAATCCTTCGTAAAAATTGAACATGCAAATAGTAAATGCATGATTCTGGTGGAACCTTCAAAAGTTAAGGAATGGGAGGCTAAAATGAATGACGTTATTTCGGAAAAAGATAACGTACTAGAAAAGATGGCAACTGCGATGAAAGAAACCGATCAAGTTCCGACAGCAATGCCAATATCTTTACCGAGCCTAGGAAAGATGAAAGCTCCAATGAATACGACCTTGGCTCCTCCGATTTTGTCTTTGGAAAATAATCCGATTGAATTAAGATCTTGGATTAAGAAACTGAACTCATTTTTCACCTCGAATGATTTAGAAAGCACATCATCAATCAAAGAACAACAGGAATACGTTAAACAATACATCGACCCAGAATTAGAAGTTAAAATTGATATAAAAATTGATCCCTTCATGAAAATTTTTTGGGACAACGGAATGATAAAAACAATTGAAGAAGAATTCGCCTCGAAATATCCTTTATTTAAGCGGAGACTAGAATATTTCCGTTACACAAGAAAAGAGGATCAAACACCTTCTAATTTTGTGGCAAAATTAGTTCAACTCAGTTATGAAGCCGATCTTCCAAGTCTATCAACAGATGAACTCCAAGTATTTTGGGTGTTAACTGGTATTAAGGAAGATAAATTGCTCACAAAATTATTGGAGTTGAAAACACCCACCTTTGAAGATGTTTTTTCGAAAGAAGAACTTTCGAAAGAAAATTACTACCTGGGAAGTGACCAACTATAAAGAAGTCTTGTACTCAATCTTCCGATTCTGAAACAAGACAGGTGCAAAAATTCAAGAAAAAGTGAAATCAAAATTCTTCTTTCCAAGGGCACAACAATGGATTGCCAGATCATTGCAAAAATAAGTGTTTTCGATGTGGTTCCGGTAAACATCGACGTACCAATTGTACCAAAGATAAGGTATATTGCAAAAACTGTGCCAATAATAGCCATGCCACCATAATTTGTTTAAAAGAGTGTAATCCTAAACGTTCAAATGATCATAGATCAAACAATTTTAATCTTAGCTTATCGAGACCTCAATCAAGAGTTCCTTCTCGAGCTCCTTCGCGATTATCTTCACCAGTGCCAAACAATGAGTCTCAAGATGAATGTAACACCTTGTCCACAGTGAAACCCGCAACGGTTACCAGAAGTAAACCAACACCCAAGTTGGCCATCGAGTTCACGGTAGGACAAAACTTTTTTTTATACTTTGTGGTACCCGACACTGGAGCAACCCGCACCGTTATTGCTTATGGTATTGCCCAAAAGTATAGAATTCCTTATTCAAAAGAGAAGGAATTTCTGCGAGCTGCGAATGGACAACGAATGAATTGCGAGGGAACAGCCTTATTGGAGCCAAAATTCCCTTTAAAAAGACCGTATACATAAGTGCCATTATTTCAAAAGATTTGAATTCAGAAATTCTAGTGAGTTGGCACGACCTGGTCAATTTAGGCGTTATTCCGCCATCATTTCCATCTTGTTTGAAAGTGAACCAAGAAAATGCAACTTTGGAAAAAGTTTTCGAAGACTTCCGAGATGTCATTAGCGACACTCTACCAGACAAACCAATGAAAGGTCCTCCAATGGAAATTAAACTCAAAGATGAAATGATTAATCCGCTTCGAGTTATAAAAGCTCGACCAGTTCCACATCATTGGCAAAATGATGCCACGGAATTAGTTAATCAGTTGATAAAAAGCGACGTTTTGATGCTTGCACCCGATGCAACTGAATGGATTTCCCCTGCCCAATTTGTACCGAAAGAAGGAGGCAAAGGTGGACTTCGTTTAGTTACTGATTTCCGCGAATTGAACAAGCATGTTGTTAGGCCAGTGCATCAATTTCCATCAGCCCAATAACTTGTAAGAAAAATCCAGCCAGATGCTCGATATTTCGCCGTCATGGATGCGGTCCAAGGATATTTCCAAATTTAGCTTTCTGAAGAAGCTTCGAAATTAACAACATTTTTATTATTCAACGGGAAATATCAATATAAAAGAGGGCCCATGGGACTTGCATCCACAAATGATGAATGGTGCAAGAGATCAGGACATACTACATGTCACATAACCATGTGGAAGCTCTCAATATTTATTTTAGGGCAGATTTAAACATTACTTTCACTGTTTTCATATTTGCTTGGCTGCACATTTCATGAAAATGAATGGATTTTGCTTCATTTTTCCGATACTTTTCATGATTTTGTTTTCTGTCTTTTCGGCCTTTTTTACCGAAATTTAGCGCATTTTTAGCCTTTTTTCTTGCTGATTTGCATTTTTGACCATTTGCCAAAATTTGGTGTGTTTCTTATTTCTTGAAGAACTGATATTGTCTTACCTTTGACATGCCTGATTGATTAACAGTTATCATTAAGAAACAATAAAATCTCTTGATAGGAACCTTTGAATTATTGATTTAGCTCTTTGGAATGTACTAAACAAATCGTTATCTTTCAAGTTTTTGATCAATGTTAGGTCTTTCTTTTGCAGTAGCATAAGGCTTGAAGTGGTTAAAAAAATAATAGCTTACTTTGCTTGATAAGCTCGATATTCAAGGGTAATTTTGAACCGTTAACTCGAATTAACTCCGCACATTGACGTACGGGGTGCAGGGTGGGCATTTGATTTTTGGACATTTTGTCCACCCCTGTCCAAAAGGTGTCCAAAAGGTGTCCAAAAGTAAGGCTGTCCAAAAATAGGAGTGTCCAAAAGTGTCCAAAAATAGTAATTCGAAAAATAATGGTTAAAAACATTTTTAGAATAACATTCTACAAACTTTCTCTCCAAATTAAACGTCACTTGACGAAATCTAAGCAAGAATAAGTCAATTCAGCATAAGAAACTTACACTTAATACATTGAATGAGCCAATAACTTGAAGGCCAAACTGGACATTTGAACTTTCCACTCTTTTCATATGACCACCGAGCATCGTCCAAAATGTGGGAAAGAATGATCGACTGAAGGAATGAACGAACAAACGAATGTGAGACTGGGATTACTAATAACACGCTCACACCACACTTCATGTTAAACATGGTATGCGAGTACATTTTAAAGCTAATTGTGTCTTGATTTGTGACAAGAGAAGGTTACTTAGTATTTTGATTTATATTCCAAAGTTTATCATTGTTGCAAGTGTTTCCCATCCAAGAGGCAAGAAGTCTTTTGACCTGACTGTCCAAAAAATGGAAACTATAATAAAGCACACTCAAACTGATATCAGATTGCAATGTGGGTATTATAATGCTTTTGCCAAAGAATTAAAGCAGTGTTGTTTTACTATTAAAAAAGACAAGACTCTTGTTTACAGATGAGGAACTGGGTTTTCGTCTGATTTATACAACTTTCTTTTACGTTTGTTGGACTTTTGGACACTTATGGACATGTTTTGGGGATTTTTGGGCACCCTCTGGGGATTTTTGGACACCTTCTGGGTATTTTTGGACACCTTCTGGGTATTTTTGGACACCTTCTGGGTATTTTTGGACACCTTCTGGGTATTTTTGGACACCTTCTGGGTATTTTTGGACACTTTTGGACACTTTTGGACACTAGGTGTCCAAAATGCTCTCGATGTCGAAAAATGCCCACCCTGACGGGGTGTAAAAATTAGATGTTCCGCTCAAAGACAATGGAGGTTGTGATATTGAGCACGTATCGGCCATGAGGGATTTAGGAGTTGTCGTCCAAGATGATGGAAAGTTTGATGAGCATATCCAGTTGAAAGTGGGGAAGGCATTTCAAACGTGCGGCTGGATCTATCGCACTTTCCAGTCCAGAGGTAGTATTACGATGCTAACTCTGAACAAGTCGATTGTTCAGCCGCATCTTGAATATGCCTCACCCATTTGGGCTCCAATGAGTTCAGCAGGTTTGCAAAAGGTCGAGCAAGTCCAACGATGTTTTACTAGGAACATCGCAGGAATGAGAGAGCTCTCGTATTGGGAGAGGCTCCAGAAGTTAGGGCTGTACAGTACTCAGAGAAGGTATGAAAGGTATCTGATACTGTATGTTTTCAAGAGCGTTCATGGGCTCTGTCCTAACCCAGGATTTGAGATCAGTTGAAGCGATCGTAGAGGTTTTACTTGCGTTCTGAGAGCACCTCCAAATCTTAAGGAAACTAGGCTAGTACGAACAATGAAGTCTTCCTCTCTTCTTTATTAGGGTCCTTCATTGTTCAATTTGTTGCCCATTAGTCTTCGTCGGGGATATGTAGGAGCTAATCCTCCAACAGCTTACAAAGCAGGGTTACATAAATTTTTGAATACTACTCCTGATTAACCCACTATACAAGGGTTGTCCAGATCTGCCAACTGTAACTCGTTGGAAGACCAAATGCCGTATAAATAGTTATTGCAGAAATTATGATCTCCAATAACAGAGAATCACATTCCATGTATCGGTAGTAAAAAACCGCAACCAAACCCCAAAAAAGGAATTCTCTCATGGATCAAAGGGTTTTTCAATGATGGATTCACATTGGTATTTAATAAGTTTTACGCATACACATCTTCCCATGGAATTACAATCACTTCATTGGTTGCAAATCCGTAAAAAATCAATTGAATGCGCGAAATAAAACATGAATTTGGCAATTCAAAGATTTTTAATACATTATTAAGGATAAAAATAATTAAACGTCACAACCGTAATTATTGTTGAGCTCATGCTTCTTAAGCTTCGTATTTGGGAGCAGACTTATATTTGGGCTCCTCTGGATATTTGGCCTCTCCCTCGTACACAACATCGGGAACATAACCATTTTGATCAGCCACATAAGTCACAGTTTGTCGACGGCCATCGGGGAGAAGCACGTAGTACTCTCCATTGGTGAGGTA
>CM021321.1:939865-951093 GCA_010645155.1 Tigriopus japonicus | reverse complement strand
GCGGGTTTGTATCCATTGGACGGGAGAAGTCCAGCAGCACGGGCTTGATCCACTTGAGCTCCACGGTAAACCACAACATTGGATGAAGCCTGGTCTACCCGGTAAAGAACTGGGAGTTTGGAGCGAGGTTCATTGTCGGCGATTGCAAGCCCAAGACAAAGGCCACTGACCAGAAGGGCAGTCTGAAATGAGAAAAGGTCGTCTTGCCAAGTCACTCAGTAAAATGGTTTTGAAAATCCAATCACGAAAAAATATCACAAGTTCGTTGTTGGTGCAGCCGACGCCAAAGAATATCTATGCAACGTTGCCTCTTACTTTGAAATGCATTTCTACAGCAGAGAACACAAGAACTGGATCTGGATGTCCTAGAACGAATCCTTGTCATTTATAGGGGCATTAAAAGTAGCGCACTTCACGTTTCTTAAGTGGGATGCAAGCTCTCGTCGATCTTGCCGGCGACAACACGAGTGTTGCCTCAAAGTTTGCCGATGGTTAGTTTCGACTTACGACCGTTTCCTTCCCCGAAAGTACGTTCATTGACCATCGCCCTCTCTCTCTTCGTTCTCTGAATGAATAACCCAACATACAGTATATGACTTCAACAGTTATGTACTAGAACACTTCCAGCTTTTTGAAATTTATGGGAAAAGTATCCCTTTCATTTTTACGAAAAAACTCAAAAGTTGTGTTTAATCAGATTTTTTTAAAGAAAATCGGAATAAATTGAACCTATCCCATAATCAGCAACTGTCTCAACGCCTAATCATGTTGTTGAATAAAAAGCGTAGTTTTATTGTTAACAGCGATTTTTTGTTCAAGAATATGCCAATGGGGACTTTCAAATCAATGGAAATTTCATTGCCTTCACATTCGCATGTTTTATTTCATCATTCAGATTACAGTTAAGTTGTCATTGCTGAGTGCCTCTGTGATTTCTCCTGCAATTTAAGGACTACTCTGACGATTTATAGAAATTTGCGTTTCGGTTTGTAATAGCTTAATAGGCTCAATAGGCCTATTAAGCGAAATTTTTCGTATAATATTAAAGTTCTAAAAAAAAAAAATAAAAAAAAATCTAATAAAAAATTCTTTTAAAGTTCACCGTGTTCATTTTTCAATGTATTTTAATTAACTGCCTCTCTCCTTTCATCTTCTAGGAACCGTGGAAAGAAATCTACTTGGACTTTTAAGTAGATGCCGGGCATAAATAGCTAATGCGTAAGATACAGTCTATTATGCACATCAATACCACCCAGAGCAAGCAATTGGTCGTCTAATTGCCAAGAAATATTCGAGTCGCCTCTGAACAAGGGAGGTGATAAAGCAGAGTGTTAAATTTTACTATTCGAGTTAGCCCTATTACTTGGGGTTTGGAGGCACTCTATGAACACCCAAGAAGCACTGAATTTCTGGAGTGGGAGGCTAACGATGAGAATTATGATTTCCTACAAAATTGATTCAATTGCGTTCTCTTGCAAACGAGCTCTCGCTTGTATTCAGTAGACTACGTTTTTGAAATTCCAGCTCAATCGAATGCCGGAGTGAAAAGTTATGCCTTCTCAAACTTATGTACTGAAGAGAGCATAGAACAGGGGTCGGCAACCGGTGGGCCGCGGCCCACATTTGGGCCCAAGGGTGATTGGTTGTGGACCCACGAGCAAAGAGGAAAGCCCGAAATAATGGGCCCAAGAGACTTCCATAGCACTGTACTTGTGGGCCCAGATGTCTTTGTTCGTTAATTTGTGGGCCCATGAACCTGTCACCATCTGTATGGTGGGCTTAAACTTCACCAAACCAAATTTGATGGGCCTTGACACAAAAACAGTTGCCAATCCCTGGCATAAAATGAATGAACTCTGGTAACTTTGTGGTAAAGCAATTACCAGAAAAGGGCTAGTTCATTCATTCTCGGTAGGATTTGCATTGAACTTAAGGTGAGCATAACTTTTGACTCCGACGTTCGATTGAGCTAAAAATTAAAAAAATGTAGTCTTGTCAACATAGGCAAGGTCATGTTTGTAGAGGAACGTAATTGAACTGTTCCTACTGGAAATCTTGATTTCTCTCGTTAGCCTCCCAGTCCAGAAAAAATCAGTGGTTCCTGGAACACCCTAGATATTTGGCTTGAACAGAATCTATGAATAAATGAATGATTGCTCTTAAAGGCCTACAATCTCGAATAGTAATATATCCCTTTCATGCCTTTATGAGGATTGTGCGTTGTACTGTAGGCCTCGACTCTGTCACTTGTATTGGTTCAGAGTTGGGCAGAAGTATTGGCACAACATTTTTAATGCCTCTTATGTCATCAAGATCAACTACTAGTTCAAATATCCCGCTTTTTTTCTCGCATACTTTAAGTCATGTGAACAAATCTTAGAAAATTTTTCTAAACGAAAAAAATTGCATTGGCATCGTTGACGACCAAGTGCGGTCATTTTAGGTCTTTACTCCTATACCTTCACTTTTTTTCGTTTCACAAAACAACTCGATGAACTCGAAGACGATGAATAACAAACTCGATGTTGTCAGGTGTACCAGATAAGTCGGTTCATTAAGTTTAGTTGCCCCAGGAACCGATCTCCTCTGAGCATCTTGTTACTCAAAGTCGGGCATTTCTGATTCAAAAGTTCGGAAAAGCCCTCTCAATTTATGCATCGAAATTTTAGAAAAAAGCAACAAAACATATTTAAAAAAAAATGCCAAGAAATGCTATTCCAACTTGAAGTTGTGCAGATAAGAAAGGAATTGTTGCAATTACCAGGCTTGAATCTTTGTTTTTGCTACCTTGCACGCTCACCAGAAGCATCTTCCGAACTTTTTTCCCGCCAAAAACCATGACATCATTAGTAATTCCTGTCATTCTGGGCGAAAGTTTGTAGTCTTAATTTTGTCTTTTCTTTAAACTAAGGCTTCCTTAAGAACACAGTTTTGCTTTGCACAAAATATTCTAGAATTGAAAGAACATTAATATTTTGAAAAGGTCACGAAAAATGACGTGTAAAATATATATTTCCAACAAAATCCCACAGAATTTCAGTGATCGCGGCAAAAAATATCAAAAGTTGCAATTTTTGGTGAAAGTTGCATTTTGCAACTTTATCCAAGCCTTAGTGATCATAATTCAGGTCCAAGAAAGAAAACAGTAGATGTGATTAAGGGAGGAGAAAACACAAATTCCCCGGGACGGATGATGGCAGAAGACTGCCCATTCAAATGTGGATGATCTCTTGAAATGCTACCTCCTCATCGGGCTTTTCTTTGGAGCAAGTTTTCAGTGGAATTTTTATTCATTGGTGAGTTATCAATAGGGACGGGCAAATAGTGTAAAATTATTTTTGGTAACATAAACCCATTTTTCTGCACTTTTGCACTTTTCACCTTTATTTGCACTTTTTATTTACGTTTTTGAACAAAATTGACAAATTGTTAAGAAAATGTAGTGGCTTTTGAAAAGATTTTTAGTTTGAAGATCAAATTTTGAACTAGTCGAAAAAGCTTGCACTTGCAATCAACCATTTTTAACACCTTGAAGAAATATGTGCATTTCAGACGCAAACCTCACACTTTATTTTCCATCTTGGCTTTAACTATAACATCCTGTTTACTAAACTAAAGATTAGACAAAAGAATCTCATTGCATGCAACCAACAAATAGCAAACCTAAAGAAACTCATGTTATGGTAATGGAAGGATCTACAAACAATATAGATTGCAGAATTAGGTTTGCTGCCTACAAAGATCGCTATTTCTAAAAAAAGGCCGTTATAAACTTAAAATCATCAAGCTAAGGATACATCAATGTAGCAGTACACATTGTTCAATTGACTTGGAGATATTACTTTTAAGTTCCAAAAGTATTTTAGAACAGTTTTGATGTGATGAGACAATGAATGCCGTATTTGAAATTGAGTTCTGGTAATTAGGCCATGGGCCAAATATTGAAGTAATGTCACTAAAAGCATGCTTAAAACACATTTATGACTATTTTCTTTGATGCAATTGTTAGGCACCCGTGGGTATTTTCTGTTCAATTCTCAATGTCTATTTTTGAACAACTTGAAGGACGAAAACGGAGTGATGTGAAGCCATTTAAAACAATTGCTAAAAATATTTCGACAATATTTTAGGTACATACATCCACTAGGGCTGATTCTCGAGAATTCTCGAGAATTTTTCGAAAAAATAGAGGATCGAAAAGTCTCGAGAATTTTTCCGAATTCTCGAGAATTTTCGAATTTTTTTTTATTAGATTACTCTAGGTCATATTTTGGAATTGATGGCAAAACTGTTTCATTCAAAACAAAAGTTTCAAGTAAAAGAACAATAGGAGCCATGAGCAATGTTTGAAACTTTATAAACATCTTTATGGTACATTCGAACAAGAAAATAACTCGTGAACCAGCCCAAACAAAATCTTCTCTGTCCAGATTCGAGGCAAGATTCTGTGTCTGATTTTTTTCGAGATTCTAATGGCTGTGGTGGTGTGTACAAGAAACCCCTGGTTTGAAAATTACAGCTGACCAAAAATGCGAAAATGTCCGAAGTTTTAACAATGTCAGTAGAACGTTTCAGAAATTTCAGAAATGAAATTTCAGATATTATTGTCCGTGAGGTCCAATCATTGTTTTTCACACTCATGTTCATATTAATTTTGGTATAAACTTCAAAAAAAAACAATTTCAAGTGCTTTGGAAGCTTTGAATGTACATTTTCTTCGCTATTTTCACTTTTTTCTCAAATTCTCGAGAATTCTCGAGATTTTTTCTCGAATTCTCGGGAAATTCTCATTCTCGAGAATTGAAATGTTCGAGAAAATCGTCAGCCCTAACATCCACGAGACTAAGTTAGGAATGAAAAAATCAGAAGATTAGAGTATTAGACTAGAGTATTTAGACTATTAGACTAGAGTATTTTTCATGACTTTACATCCTTTTTGCTAGTGACCTAATTAATAGAACTCTATTACTTGTGCGGCATTGTCTCTTCACCTCAAACTAGTCTCAAATGTCTTTAAAACTTGTAAATGACTTCTCCTGCTTAATTAGGAGCCGTGGGTACTCCATGAATGACGTTTTAAGTCCAAATGCAAGTTATTTGCTCTTTTTGACATTTATTTGCTCTTTTTTGACATTTATTTGCTCTTTTTTGACATTTATTTGCTCTTTTTTGACATTTATTTGCTCTTTTTTGACATTTATTTGCTCTTTTTTCGACATTTATTTGCTCTTTTTTGACATTTATTTGCACTTTCAACATTTTTCTGCACTTTGTTTTGCACTTTTGGGCACATTTTTTTGCAACTTTTGGTAACTAAAAGGGTAAGATTATTTGCACTTTCTGCCCGTCCCTAGTTATCACTGATCAAATTAACTAAATATGATAAACAAGGACCAGGCAACGAATGATTGCCGTTTACTTTTTTGAAAATGCTAGAAGGTCCTTGCTCCGGTTTGTGGGTTTTTTATCGGGCTTTTTTCAAGTTGCATTCTCTACTTATAATTCTAAAGCATACCGTTTTTCATTTTCATTCTGTTAAAGCTTGCATTCCCACAAAAAGTTCGCGAATCCTCAGATAGGACTGACGCTCCCAAACATTGCCTGAAAAATTCATGTTCTAAAGCTAAGCTGGGATATTTAAAAAAGTTGAATTAGATTCCCAAACCATGGATCAACTTTGGCCCAAAACTACCGGATTAGATTCTTGGGGGATTTGAAAGATACTAAAACGTTCAGCACCAAACTTTTACTACTGAAGCAGGCACGTTTCAACAAAAGCCCATACACTCTTGGAAGATGTCAATTTCATGGTCAACCATCTCGTCACTCCGTTGCTCATCTGAAATGGAAACAAACTTGTTTTCGATAACCCACTTGACTCATTGGAGACCTCTTCGATCGCGTTTCCGTTTATAATTGGGGCGCTCATTCTGACCATTCCAATGAATTGGTATGCTTTATAGGCGTTCAATGCAGGAAGAGAAAACTGGTTCAATCGATCATTTCCGAGACACATGTTATAAAAAATAGTCCAACTCAGCAATCAAATGTAATACCAGAATAGACTTGTTACTGTCTCCATCGATGAATGTTCTTTGAAATCCTTAGCGATCTGCAAACAATCTGGGATTGGCATGGGTTTGCCCATTTTTCTGGTTTGGTATGGTGTGTCCTTCACGAACAACGATAAGATGTTTGTTACTAACTCTTTTAGTCCTTCATCAATCAGAGGATCCAAGTTAATTGGGCTCCTTAGTTGCGGATAGTGAACCTGATTTGGAGCATTTTAGATTTAAAAACAAATTCTTGATTAAAGTTGTGTAGGTTTTGGTCAATTCCTGCATAGATCATTTTGAAGTGTTTATTCATATAAAAGTACCCACAACTAAAACCAGTCTGGTATAGTCTTGTACTTTGTTAATCATGCTAAGTGATAGAATAACCCTCGAGGAATTCCCATATTATGTGATTAATCGATGAAGTGTGCGGTCATTAACATAGTTTTGCCCAAATTGTTTTAATCCTCTTCGCCAGGACAGATGGTGCAGAAGACTGCCCATTCAATAATGGATGATCTCTTGAAATGCTACTTCCTCGTGGGACTTTTAGGGGTCATTTCCGAGTGCCCTAATTTTGACCTGAAACCTTCTTGGTCGACCATTGACCAACCATATGATATCGGGAGTAACATTTTGGGCACTTGTTAATTCATCATCCTTTAGTGATTTGTTTATAGACCAGATACAGATCTTAATGCCCATGTTCATTACCAACTCTCACGCCATAAAACTGGTACGAAGGTTAACCATAAAATATAACTTATTAAGGGGAATCATAGATGATATAATGCAAGAGATTAAAAGCATGAAACTTTCTAGTTTATTATTCGTCCATTCAATAATTCCCCCCGAAATGTCAATCCTAGTGGCGCACACAAACTTTAATTATCAAGTGATCTCTCGCATCAAGGTGTGAAGACTGGATATGTCGGCTTTGATTTGTCGGGTGAGTTCAAGAGTTGCTTCTGTTTCCTGTTTCAGGACTTCCACGCGTTCGCCAAGTTCTTCAAGCTTGTCATCATTTTGAGTATGATCCCTGGTTTGTTGAGCCATTCGTTTTAACACGGTGGAGATCACGTCTTCAAGACGAATTTTCTCACTCAAGAAACGGACATTATCGCCGAGAAATCGGTTTTGAGTTCGCAAAGCGATGCTTTCCATTTCAACTTGATTCAGCTTGAACTTTAGATTCCAATTATCTTGCAGAAGCTTCTTGAATTGTTGATGCGTGGTTGATTGTGAGGGTACTTTTGCCATAACTGTACAAGTACACATACGATTTGTGGCAAACCAGTGTTTTCGAATGAGATTAACAAGTGCTACTGCTCGTTGAATCTAGTTTTGTGGATTTAAGAAATATTCATGAGATTATCAGCTTATGAAAGAGGATCCCCATTCTCGAGAGATGGGTTTGAAAAGTTTCAAGCTCTTCATAGCTCCACGACATTCAATAAAATGTTCAAAACGCGTAAACCGCATTACTAGTCCCCAACATCTGATCAATCCACACATGACTGGCACATTCCGGAAGCAGGAAAGGAGCGGGGAATTTCTTGTTATTTCTGATGACACATTTCAGATCTCGTCTCGATCATCGGATCATTTGGTGGTCATCCGATGAGGTCATGATGGACACGAACAAAAGATTTGGGGTCGAAAAAAGAACCTCTCCAATGAGGTGGAGTCTGAAAATCTGGTTTCCGAGAGACGACCATCCCCCACATGACATTTACTAACTAGGAGATCTAGAGGTTTTTGCATGTGTCTGGGAAAAGTATTTCAGAATGAGCAATTTAAATATATTAACCACGTAAGCTTGAAAAGTCAACTTTTTAATCTAAAGGTTCACTATCAGGATAGATTTTGTCCGCCTTTATTCTGATTTTCTAAGACGGTTTTTGAATTCTCTAACTGTTTTGAATGGTGGAATTCTACAATTTATTCAAGTCTCCTCTTTGGTAGTTCTTTAACTACAAAAATCAAAAGTGGGATTGTTGTTTGTGAGATGGGGAATTTTTGGATTGGTACATATCCGCAAGGAATTTCGGGGTAGAAAATACCAAGATATGAGATAGTAGTTATTCCAGGAATCATGAGGAAAATACTTTGAGAATATCTCAACTCGTTTTTCCGTCATCCACATTGTTTCAACTTTAAAACACGGAGCATGAAAGAGGACTCTGCCATCAGAGCAACAACCTTAATCTCAACAACTCGCCCACTCAAAATCGTAGTTACGCAGGATCCTAGGAGACAAACTGAGCCAAGGAAGAAAACTTGGAGCACAAATCAGGTTCTTGAGCAACGGAACAAAGCTGATATATTTTTTTAAGGACTTAGCTTTATTTCATTCGATATTCATTTGTAATCTACGTTATGATTAGCTAAATGTCCCTTTAAAGATCGTCCAATACTCCGATATGCGTCTTATTAGGACGACGCCTTTTAGCTCTTTTTTTGGGGGGGGAGGTTTTTTTTGTTTTGTTCTCTGCAAGCTACACGTATTTGCTCGCATGTAATATAAAAATAAGAAAGCTTGGATAGGGAAGGAAGAGAAAGAATAAGCTTCGTTCCGTTGCTCAAGAACCTGATTTGTGCTCCAAGTTTTCTTTTTTAAAGCAATCTTGTTAGTTTTGTCCTTTGGAGTTATTCGATGGTTTAACGTTATTACTATTATTAGTATTACTATCATTATTCATTTACCACAAGAATGACAATCATATCATGGATGATATGAGACAATTTTTGTCAAAGATGTATTTTTTGAAACTAAATTTAACAAAAATATGTGAAAATCGCGCAGAGTAACGTTTTTCTTCTAAACTTCCTTCTTCATTTGCTCATCTTAGACTTTCGGCATTTGAATTTTATGTTTATGAAAGATCAAATTTTCAGACTAAATCATTCTTGCTCCTATGAAGGGGAAAAATTACCTCTTGGCTTCATAACTGAGAAGGGCGTCAAAAAAAGAGTGTCCTTTGCCGCACACACCCAAGCATTCGGCAGGTTTGTTAAAGATCGAACAGGTCCAACCATGTTTCACTCTCACAGAAATGAGGGATCTCTCGTTTTGAAGAGATGGCTATTTGAAACTAGGGCTCTATAGCATTCAAAGAAGGAATATAAGGTATCTAATAATGTGTTTTCAGGGGTTCCATCCTAAGCCAAGATTTAAGGTCGACTGTAGTGGTCGAGGAAGTTTCACTCATACAGGGTCGGTGGTTCAAGTGTAGACTTTGGCGTTTTTAGTGCTTAAACATTGTCCTTTCAAGGTCTTACTGAGGCTCATAGGTTACTGGTTTTGCTCAACCCTTATGAGTGAGACGTACTAAGATACTAAACAGTTCATTTCCAACCCAAAATTCTGCGTTTCTCCCTGTGAGAGAGAAAACTCAGACACTATATCTGATGAACCCCCTGTTCAGGAGTTGTTCAGATTTGCCAAGAATTAAAAAGACCAGATCGTTGGTCCTCTTTGTTTGGACCTTTGCTAAAATATCAACAAAGAATCAAAATAACATGACTGTTTAAATCATGATAATCCGTCACGGTGTTTAGCGTTGCTCTATGAAAGTGTTTGGACATTTTTCGATATCAGAGTAGCACAAGGAAGGTATTGTGTTAACATTTGTATAAGTTATGTTTTATATCGGCTAAAATAACTATATTAAGTCGTTTAAAACCACTAAAATCAACCTTTTTTCCAAAACTGTAGTGACAGATTTTAAAAAGGTCCTGAATTGTGAATTGAAGCGAAATTTGATCAAAATCTGCTAAAGCGGACAATAAAATATCGTTACTTCAAGATTTCAAATTGCATCAAATTATTCCATAGAATGCTTCGGTTATGTGTTGGATCAATTGCCAAGAAATAAAGTCTACATTATAAAGTCACATAAACAAATGATAAGTTTAGCTTTCCTTTGATTCTGTCTAGATTAAATATTATTTTATATTTTATCTTAAAACTAATTTAAAGTGTTCATTTTTAAATAATTTTTTCGTAAATATTATCTTATATGGCTGATTTTCTTAGATCTGTGTTTAACTGAAAAATAATCCATTACAACAACGGTAATTTTCCTTTCAAATATTGTAAAATTTGAAACAGCATGTAAATGATTGGAATTTTAGGAAAATTCAAACATTAACTTTTAACTTTAAGATTAACTGGGTTTGATAAAAATGGTGAATAAAAATAATCTGAAAATACAAAATTTGATCAAGTTTCAAGGAAAAGTACATTTTTGGAAAAGTGAGGACTCTTTCAATACCTCTACTAATATGGTTTTGGAAAATACAGTAGGTTAGTTGAAGTGATTTCATCCACTTATTTGAGCTACTTTTAAATATACATTTTCTCAAAATATTTTTATTATAACATTGGAAACGCCATAAGAAATTTTACCATTTGAGAGAACACAACCAGAAATGTTTAACCACCGTGCTGTGAAAGTTAAACCTCAAACAGAAAAGCGCTAAAGGTATTAAAATACACAAGATCAAACCCCTCACCGTCGTGAGTGCTACATTTGGGGGCAAAGCGCCAGGGCATAGCAACTTCTTCAACAAGGACGATAATTGGGCAACGAAACTGTTGACAAGACATTGATTGGGCGAGTTTTTGAATTCGATTGGAAGCTGGACCAAAGCCAGAAGGTTTTTTTTGCGCCGCCTATAAAACACTCAGGATTCATCCAGGAAAAATCAGATCCAGTTCAAGTCTTCTTGGCTCCAAACATGCATTTCTCAGTAAGTAGCCATACTTTGATTGAGCTGGTTCAAAGAGGCAAACAAAATGCTTACATTTTTTTGAGCAGGAATTAAAACTAAAGCTCTAAAAAAACAAAAAAACATCTTTTTCAGACTGCCCTTCTGGTCAGTGGCCTTTGTCTTGGGCTTGCAATCGCCGACAATGAACCTCGCTCCAAGCTCCCGGTCCTTTACCGGGTAGACCAGGCTTCATCCAATGTTGTAGTTTACCGTGGAGCTCAAGTGGATCAAGCCCGTGCTGCTGGACTTCTCCCGTCCAATGGATACAAACCCGCTCCTGAACCATCTTATCCCCCTCCCGCTAAATCACCTGAGCCTTCGTATCCTGAGCCTCCGAAATACCCACAGCCTTCATATCCTGAACCTCCGAAATACCCCCAACCAAGTTATCCTGCT
>CM021321.1:636258-922877 GCA_010645155.1 Tigriopus japonicus | reverse complement strand
GACAAATTGTTAAGAAAATGTAGTGGCTTTTGAAAGAATTTTTAGTTTCAAGATCAAATTTTGAACTAGTCGAAAAAGCTTGTATTTGCAATCAACCATTCTTAGCACCTTGAAGAAATATGTGCACTTCAGACGCAAACCTCACACTTTATTCACCATCTTGGCTTTAACTATAACATCCTGTTTACTAAACTAAAGATTAGACAAAAGAATCTCATTGCATGCAAGCAACAAATAGCAAACCTTAAGAAACTCATGTTATGGTAATGGAAGGATCTACAAACAATATAGATTGCAGAATTAGGTTTGCTGCCTACAAAGAGCGCTATTTCTAAAAAAGGCCGTTATAAACTTAAAATCATCAAGGTAAGGATACATCAATGTAGCAGTACACATTGTTTAATTGACTTGAAGATTTACTTTTAAGTTCCAAAAGTATTTTAGAACAGTTTTGATGTGATGAGACAATGAATGCCACATTTGAAATTGAATTCTGGTAATTAGGCCATGGGTCAAATATTGAAGTAATGCCACTAAAAACATGCTTAAAACACATTTATGACTATTTTCTTTGATCTAATTGTTAGGCACACGTGGGTATTTTTCTGTTCAATTTTGAATGTCTATTTTTGAACAACTTGAAGGACAAAAACGGAGGGATATAAAGCCATATAAAACAAATGCTAAATATATTTCGACAATATTTTAGGTACATACATCCACGAATGCTGGAATAATGTATGTAACGAATAATGTAAATCCATTACATTAGGAATGAAAAATTCAGAAGATTGTTGACAAGATTATTTTTCATGACTTTACATCCTTTTTGCTAGTGACCTAATTAATAGAACTCTTTTACTTGTGCGGCAATAGGTCAGATGTTTTGTGTATTCCAAGGTGTGCTAGCAAGGTTGACTTCGAGGCAACTTCAAGGCAGTTTCAGTCGTTTTGTTGATAGCATAAGCTTTCTTGAATCAGAAGTACACCAAGCAACTCATGAATAAGAGAAGTGTACCACCGGTGACAAGGTGCAACAAGTAGATACGTCAACAATTTTCCAACGCTAGTCATATGTTTAGCATGCACAAACATGTGCTAGTTCCATTGACTTCAAGTAAACTTCTAGCAAGCTGGGTCGCTATTTGGGCTTAGTATCAGGTTTAATTGATGAGAGGTTCTCCGAGAAGCACGCCTAGAGAGGAGCATTCCACCGTTGTGGAAGAACTCCCATTTGAATACTTCAACGCTGATCAATCGAACTGCAAGCGAACTTCCTTCCAGTGTTTCCTTAAACTAGCTGCCAAAATTTGCATGCTCCTGTGAGATCAATCAATGTTTTGAGTTGAATGGAGTAATATGAAATAAAGAAGGAGAAATGTGGAATAGCTGAACCAGCAGGCAATTAGTGTTTCGAGAGGATGAATTTACGATCATAGATGTAGAGGCATTTCCAGGTTGGAATGAGAGACATACTTTTCAAAATTGCAGCTGTTTCAACAAAACCAGCCAATTGAACTACGAAGTGTACTAACAAGTACACTTTCTAGAGTTGCCATCAAAACATATGCTCACACCATTTACTTGAACTGGACGATTCATATTGCGTTTGGCACGATTTGTCAAAATTGCACCCAACAAAATATCAGAGTGCCATCAGTTCAAATTGAATTAGTATGTGAAATCACTGAATGCGATTTGGTTGGGTTGCAGAAATCTTCAAAGGAGCTGTGCTTATAAAGTTACTGAAAAGTTTACTCTCAAGTAGACTTTGGAGCATGCCTTCAAGTAAACTAGCAAGCATTCCAAGACCAATACAACCAAAACATATGACCTATTGTCTCTTCACCTCAAACTGGTCTCAAATGTCTTCAGAACTTGTAAATGACTTCTCCTGCTCAATTAGGAGCCGTGGGTACTCCATGAATGACGTTTTAAGCCCAAATGCAAGTTATTTGCTCTTTTTAACATTTATTTGCACTTTTTTGACATTTATTTGCTCTTTTTTGACATTTATTTGCTCTTTTTTGACATTTATTTGCTCTTTTTTGACATTTATTTGCTCTTTTTTGACATTTATTTGCACTTTCAGCATTTTTCTGCACTTTGTTTTGCACTTTTGGGCACATTTTTTTGCAACTTTTGGTAACTAAAAGGGTAAGATTATTTGCACTTTCTGCCCGTTCCTACTAATGACAGTAATTTTCCGAGTTTTGCTTATGATCTGGCTTTACCTTTGCCTTCCTTTCTGGCTTGGATTTCAGATTAAATATCATTGGTAAAGTTCTTTCCAAGCAAATTGAAAATCCGTTTCACAATTTCTGGAATGTGCTTTAGAATAAATGACCATTGGAACACAAATATTCTACAAGAGAAGCGTTATTGGCGCAAGAAGAGATAATGTTCAAAACCAAATCAGCAAAAACATCACTAGGATTACGAGAATAAAGAAGTCTTCTTGGTCCGTTTAATCGTAAGCGTCATTGTATAATACCCAATTGTGCATATAACCAAGATATAACACCTAAAACACATCTGTAAGCCACAAAAGCCCCCTACAATTCACTTGCTTCATGATTTTCTTTTGGTCTTCATTTTCAAAGTCCTTGGATTCAACGGCAAAATCAGACACGAGGGATTCTTTCCCTTTGAATAATAGATTTTTCCACAAGCAAATTCTTGAAGTGTCTTTGAAGTGAAGTGTCTTGAAGTTTAAAGTGCCTTTGTCAAACTATGACCCGCATAGTTTGAGGCGTAAACCCTGGTCATTGTGTTCCTTGACCTCGATCATTTTAAACCCACGAGACATCTGAATTAAACGGCCTGAATCGCTGGATCATCAATAATGGTCAAAACCCATGAGCACTAAAATCACATTAGTTTTTTTGATGGACTTGGGTGCAATTTATCACTGGATATTGAGCCACCATATCCTCAAAAGGTAACGAGAAAAAGGAAAACATAGCACTTTTTCAACCACTTATAGTTTTAGGATTTAGGAGCGCAATGGTTCTCTGATTGGAGATAAAAAAAAACACCTCAGACTTGGATTGGTTGATTCACATATATTTTGTCACATGCAATCACAGTTGTTCTTTCTTGGACCAAGTCCTTAATATGCACTTTGGCATGTATATGAAAATGCCATCAGGAAGATTGTTGGGGTCCAGCAAGAACATTGACAAGCAAACAATGCATAGTTCCGTTGCTCTTTTTCCATCAACCAATTATTTTACTTTCATATTCTTCCCGTTTAGATTGAGCTTTGCCCCTGGCCATTCATAGGCTGGGGACTTTAAAAATCCTTTCTTCACTTTGAGTACGTCCACCCCATTCATCCAGTCTGATTTCAAGCCGTTTTGGTCTTTTTATAGACATTGAGATGTCTTGGATCTCAATCCCAAATTGAGGTCATTTAAATGAAGGGACCTCACACCGGCATGTTTTGTTGGATTCTAGTTGTTTGGGGGATAGCTTTTATCCATTGATTGAACAAAATCGAATCTCCAGGAATTTCGAGTCTCGCTGGAAATCGATGGGCTTGATTGGGGTCTCAGATGGCCGGAGCTCAACTTTGAATAAACGACACTTACGGGCTGCACACCTGAAGACTATTGGCAGGGACACGCCGCAACATGGGTTACAGGTCCAATTCACGAACCGTTGCCAGAAAACGGGGTCCACTTCTGTTGCTCTTCAAGACAAACTGATGCCTCTTCTTGCCTTTCGGCGTCAGGGTCGCTGTCCTTCTTTGGAGATGTCGTTGGCTAAGCCCTCTTGAGCATTGGCCATTCATTTGTTTTCCTCTTTTTTGCCTGAATATTTGAGACTCAAATATTCAGCTTAACTCAACTCAAAAGGGTTGAAAAAAATTTCTGACCATGAGAACAATTAATGTATCTGCATACCTGACTTCAGCTCTACAGAAAACGCTCCTTTAAAGAGACATATTTGAACTCTTTGTCTTTATTTGACATATGCACTACCGAGAATATCTTGCCCATTAATTACTTCCTTTTTTTAGATTTTCTAGATTTCGCTGTTTTGCACAAGCAGGCAGATTTTTCCCCGGTATCGTCTATTTTGTGGAAGCAGTTTATAAGTCTTTTTCGTCTGTACGGGCACTTAATTTGTCTCCTTTCTTATAAAACAGTTTCATTTGCCTTTTTGGGAAATTGATTCGATTTTTACGTCTTATGAGCAATTTTTTTTTCTTTTCGTTTTATGGGAACTTTTATTCGTCTTTTTCCGTTTAATCGGTCAATTTTATTCATCTTTTTTTCGTCTAATCAGGCAATTCTATTCGTCTTTTTTCGTTTAATTTGACAGTTTTATTCGTCTAAACTTCCTGTCCCTAATAAAGCATCACTAATCGAAAATCTGTCTGCCGACTCCGCAAACTATAATGTCGCCATTCAAACACTGAAACAATTCTACAACAACCCAGTATTACAAGTGAGATCAGTCATGGACCAATTGATATATCTGCCTCATCATCTCAACGCTTTTGAGCTCCATGCCAAGATCAACAGTATCGACCAGAGCTTTGATGGGTTGAATCTGACATCCGACCAACTCTAGAACTTGATGTTCATCAATCTATGTTTGAGGAAGGTTTCACCAGAGGAATGCTCGACCTTCTCAAGAGCCCAGAGACGGTTGAGGGAACAAGACAATCCCAATGTTGGCACAGACTTAAAACGGTCAACTTTAGTCAAACTATTGAGCCAGGAGGCCGAAGATTACATATGTAGACAATCGTTGAACCAGAATCATAAGAAAGAAAAACCATGAAGTACATAAGACTGCTAAACAAACTCCCCCCGCCTCTTTTGCGACGCAAGGAAATTCTGCGCCCAAACGCAATCGCAGTTGTCCCTTTTGTAAGAAACCGAATCATAGGGTTGGCACAGATTGTCCTTGGTTAAAAAACGAGAGGGTTAGCCGGGAGGATATTTTGGAAGCTATCAAGAAGTACTGGTTGTGCACTCGTTGTTTAACATTGGGGCATCGAGGAACTGATTGTAACATGGCTCCGCCATGTCCCACGTGCAACAGAAATCACAACAAGGGAAGCTATACGAACCCTTGGGATAGAGAAGCAACTGTCGACAATTTTGCCATACGATCACAGCCTTCAGTGAGTTCAACTCCTGCGCCATCTTCCAACGCTACCCACGGAATATGATTATGATATGCTGCCACACAGAAGTGGCTGCATATCATCCCCCCCCCCCCCCATCAAGTAATTTGCAGGAGGTTGGAAGCATTCCTCATTGGTTCCAGTAACGAACGCACCCGGGTGCGAGTTCTCTTGGACACACAATCACAAGTCAACCTTGTCAGAAAGAGGATTGCAAATCGCTTGGGTTTAGTTGGTCCCAATTGCACCCTAGCCATGACGGTTTCTGGGGGAAGCACCGTCAGAATTAAGGGCCAGAGGATCGTCAAATTCCGGTTGCAGTCAATCAAAGGAGATTATGTGACACCAATAGTTGAAGGGTGCACTACAAACCAGGTTGCGGCGAACCAACAAGCAATGCATTTGAATCCAGATGAGGACGCTCATCTCAAGAGGGTACGCTTTGCCGAAGGAGCCATTGGTACCAAATCTGGACCAATAAACATTCTTATAGGAGAACCTCTTCATACGCACTTGATACGTCAAATTGGCTATCCACGCATAAGCTCGAAATGTCGAAGCATAATTTGGGTCTTCCCCAAGCCTTATTGTCTCAAGTAGAGACGTCTATCTTGGATCGATTTGAGAGATGGACCAGTGGAATTCGCATGACGTCGTGGATATTTCGATTCCTCGGAAAACTAGATGTTCGTGGTTTCCGAGAGAATGGCAAATTCTCGTGGCCAGCAATACAACCTGAAGAATTCGCTCTTTCTGAGATGTTTTGGATCAAAAGAGCGTAACAAGAATCCCTATTGGATGTGATCGACCTTCTCAAGCGGGGAAAGCCCCCCTACAGAAGAAAGCGGGCTGAGAAATGATCTACCATATTGTTGCAAATTGTTGCAAAAAGTTTCCGTTTTTAGGCCAGGTCATTTTGTAACATAAACATCTTAAATTAGGCCAAATTTATGTCTGAAATCTCGGCAAAAGCTTGTAATAGAACACAGTTTTGCATTACACAAAATTTCGTATAATATCAAAAGCTTTAAATTTTTGTGAAATTTAAGTGATCAACACACAAACATTGCCAAAAGTTACTGTTGCAAAAAAATGAAAAGTTGATGAATTAGACAACAACGGCCAAAAGTTAGAATTTTTGGTGCTAGTTGCATTTTGAAACTTAGTCCGAGCCATATTAATAACTTAATTTACAGCAATATTTGCTTACTTAAAACAAAACTTCACAATAAAGAGACACAAAGCATTGAAGTTGTGAAAAATTGGCAACACAAGATGGTCACATAATGGAGACAGTCACTTAAAACTTAATGCACAATTGTTGGACAGTTCACTAGATGAAAGATATAGAACAGGGGTCGGCAACCGGTGGGCCGCGGCCCAAATGTGGGCCTAAGGATGGTCGTTGGTGGGCCCAGGAGCTATGGAGAAAGTCCAAAATAGTGGGCCCAAGAGTCATCCATAGTACTGTACTCGTGGGCCCAAAGCTCTATGATTTCTAATTTGTGGGCCCCTGAACCTCACATTGCTTGTTTGGTGGGCCCCTGACCACACATATCAAATTTCGTGGGCCTTGCCCCAAAAGTGGTTGCCGACCCCTGATATAGAATAATCATTCAAAGCGCACGAAACAAGATTATAAGTACATTTCGGGCTCCACAACAAAGCTTAACTACCAATGTCAATCTCAATTTGAAAAAAAGCAAGATAAAAAGTTCCCATTGTGAATTTACGGAGTAGAACATTTTCTTTGTTAATTTTAGATTGATCAAGCCATTATTTTTTTTGTCGTTTTTGCAACATCCCAAATACAGCTTCTTTTCACAGTAGATCTTAAATTCAGACTAAATCAGAAATTTCCGAAGATCTTGCTAAATACATTATATTTACAAACTTTGGTGGCTTAGAAATTGTGCAAATTTTGGTAACTACAAGCCTATGTTTATTTGCGACTTTTCCCCGTCCCTAATAATGTATAATACGCCTTGTGATATCTTAGGCCCGTTTTAGCAACAGTTCACATATGCAGGCAAATGCATTTCATGATTTTTAATTCAAAATACCCACTTTGTCAGCGAACTTCAAGTACCAGCGACCTTGACCATGGTTGTCGTCCAAAAAAAGTTATTCTTTATTCGTAATTTATGGTTCATGTACTCAAAACTCTCTGGCAAAATTAAACAAGGTTTATCATTAAAGCCTATTTGATATCATGACTGGAGAAGATCTATCAACGAAACATTTGGGACGTTCATCAACTCCCACTTATTGCCAAAGTACCGATTTCAATATCCCTTACGTTCAAACGCACGAGTACGTTTTCGAAGGTTTTGGCAAAAGTCTCAAAAAATCAGAACGCTTGGTTTTACGATGTGGAGAAATGTTGTTCACGTCCAAACCGGAAGAGATTCCCCCTCCGTCATCCGTCCATCCATTTGTCCATCTTTCCACCTTTGGTAACGAACACAAGTAATTCGATCGAATTTGACCGAGGACAGCATGAAAACGGCTGCATATTTCACGCTTCTTGACTCACAATACCACAGGTTTTCGTACGAATCACTAATCATATCAGGTTTTTAATGATAGTGCAGGGATCTACTTTGTGTCGAATTTCATGGAATTCAAAACCAAAAGATCACCATTAGTTGGCATTTTATTAAAGAAGAGAGATATAGTTGTGTTTTCTCATTTCCGGGACTTTGTTGAAAAGGGGTTTCCAATAGCCCTCAATAACGGAACCTTCAATCAAAATAGAAGCCAATGATTCATTTCATTATTGTGTTTTCATAAGCATATTATTGGTGCGGTAATGGTTAGCATATTGAATGCTTGATATCTGTTTTTGTTGAGGAAATTATTAATAATCGGTATCTTCCCATTCCCCTTGCCACCATTCCCCGCTAACTAACATTGTAACGATTCCATATGGAAATTTGTCATTGATTGATTAAGGAGAGGGTAAAAGTGTACCAGAATATTACGTTTCAACTCATCGCTTATAGACTGTCGCAAAAAGCGACCTCAAGTGTCAAAAAGTGCATCATCTGGGTTGCAGATATGGAAAAATTCCTTGAAACTGCTCTTCACTTTGCCAAGTTTGGATGCCTCTTATACACAAGTCTTAAATGTCAACTTCAACTTCAAAATCAATCATCCATTGCAATGAGGAGCAAGAGAAAAGGAAAAAAGGAGAAGGCAAGAGCGGCGTTGACCAATTAGCCAATTATTCGAACGAAACAGTTCGATTAAGTCCTATTTTGGTCAGCATGTGGGAAGCATCTCCTGTTGGGTTAAAACATTTTGAGTCTTGTAAAATTGAAAAAACAAGCCGAGTAGGGTTTAAACCAAACAATGCGGGGGAGGGACCGCTACAAGGAATGGGATTCCCTGTAAAGAGAGTTAATGACTGATATAGTTTATATAATTAACGTTTGTACGAAATTTGATCTACCAATGAGTTACTGTTGGTAGATCTGTGCAACCCTTGAATAGTGGGTTGGTCAGGAATAGTATTTAAAAATTTGTCCAATCCTGCCTTAAATGCTATTAGAGGATCAGCTCCTACAAATTCAAATTTTGAATTATTTTTTCGTCAAAGTTGTTAAGCATGGATAGGTATGAAATAATGACATCGGATTATTGGCCGCTAAAAAAGATATTGAAACATAAATCCAAATTTCATCAACAAATAGACCCAAGATTAAGCTCGAATCTTATGAGGCATTTCTGCGAAATTGAATTATTCTACAAATAAAACCTTATCCAGGAAAAGAGACCTTATTCTGAGATTTTCTTCAAAACAAAATGTCAAGCTACGCAAGCACTCTTTGATAAACATAAATGTTGGCTTCACTCTGTCTCCATTGTCTTTTTTGGAAATACGAGGCACATTAATATTAACCTTATTCATCTCTGGACAACTGTGTGAATGTATGGGGTCGAAGTGATGACACACTGTCATGAATTCATGGCGTTAAAAAATGATGACGACCAATTGTCATTTGTCCTGATTTACCTGTCTGAAATTCCATACTTCATTGCTGCATTTTGTATGATGCATTTGTAATCCATATCTACTTAGTCAAGCGTCTACTTCCGATTCACCCCACTCCAAAATGAAAAAACTATTTTCAGCGTGACCAACCACAACTTCCGGTTATTCCAGCTAGATACTTAGCATGTTTTATCAATCTATCTTAGAAGTAAAAGTCCATCTCAAAAATTCCCACATCCGTTGTGCACATTCCTTGTGATGCTCAAAACAAAGACTTTTTAACCATGTTTTTCTTGTTTGGTTATTATATTATGTCTAAATCGATAGCAAATTTGATTTGTATGTAAATTTTGGAAAAAATGGAAATTGTAAAATTAAAAACTTTTTCTAAGCCTGAATAGTGGACAATTTGTCTTGGAAGTTCAAACCTATGCTTTGCTTCGATGGTTTGGTATTCTATAGAAAAAGAATTTATTTTTCACTTAACATTTAACATTTTTTTGGCTTTTGCCTTAGCTTTCTCTTACTTTAGAGTCAGAGGCTGGTTATTATATCACTCTTCAATAGAATTATTGTTTTCTTACAATGGTCATATGATGATAAAATATTTTTGCTTTTCTTTTTGGAATTTTGACTTTTGTCGATCCCAAACTTGATCAGAAGGCTTTGAGTGCGTGATTTTTAATGCTGATTTTTCACAATTCTAGCTTGTTTCCAACTAGAGTTAGAACTCTATTCCCAACTGAAGCGAAATAGAAATTTGTTCTGATTAAGAAAATAATTCATTTTCTGCAAGAACAAAACCATCTGGAAGAAAAAGTGACAGTTAGCCCAAGCACCCGCATTTTTTCAGCACAATTTGTGTCTTTTAAGCTTCTAAAGAGGTAAAAGCCGATGAACTGTGCGCCCTCATTCGTGGGTTCGTCGAAATTTTGCTTATATTTTTTACTAATGCTACAATTCCATTAGAAACTATAATTATGGATGATGGATTCCAAGATAGACTATGGTTTTTATTGACTCAGCTTGATTCATTTCCGTGATATCTTTTCACACGTCACACTTCTTCATGCACATCAGGGGTTGATTCAGGTGACTAACAACAATATGCGTGAAAGACAATTAGACATTGTCTGTACCGTTCGTTCAAAATCATCATGCACTGTAGTGCACACAAAGAATTGTAGTAATTAATGCCCTGGAAACCTGTTGTCGTCCAATTCACACTTGGAACAGACTCTCTCATCATAAAAACATGAGGGATATTATTTGGCGCGCGTTATGCTGTTGCACATTTGACTAACAGTGTAGAAGGCATAATAATGATGATCTGTCGATCCAATCTTCTCAGAGCAAAACCCTGTCAATGACTTGAATGGCTCCATTCAGTGCAATAATGTCTCCATCCACCAACGTGGCTTCATTCACGGACACTCGACCCCGTTTGGTTCGCACCTGGATTTGGTCGCCACTCTCGGAAACCAAGTCCACAAAGGTCAATGCTGGACTGAGTTTGGTTCCACGGACCACGTGCTTCAACAAAACATTCTTCAAGGCCGATGGATCCTCTAGAAGTTCATTGAGGGCTTCTCGGGGGATAAGGTCAAAGGCTGCATCAGTCGGAGCAAAGATGGTAAATGGGCCGGACGTAGTATTCAGGCTCTCGATCAGATCAGACACTTCCAAGGCTCGAACCAAGGTGATGAAGCGATTATCTTCACTCAGAGCCTCGAATAACGATCCAACTGGGATTGGATAGATGACGTCGTTTAGAAAATGGACGATCCCATTGGCAGCCTTTTGGTCAACTTTGTCCAAATTGACCTCTGCACCATTAACGGTGACACCATTTTCGTTGCGGTTGAATCTAAGGGCAGTGTCATTGAGTAGAGTTTTGGTCATGAGATCGTCTTTGATGACCCGGGAAAACAGTTTTCCACCGGGAATCACGTGGTATTTGAGTACGTTGGCTAAAAGGTCGGCATCATTGGTGAGTTGGCGAATCACATCCTGGTCCAATTTGGAAAAGGCCTTGTTGGTTGGGGCAAGAACGGTAAAGGTGCCACGGCCTTCAAGTGCACTTAGAAGGCCAGCGGCTTCGAGCAAACTTAACAAAGTAGTAGCCTCTTCATCCTCAAGTAGCCCCACAATATTTGGTGGTGGAAAGTAGTCCCTTTGCCCGAAAGGTCGTCGATCGGAAGACCCATCTGTACCATCAGTGCCATCTTCATCATCATCTTCATTTTCTGGTTGGTCTTCTTCCCGTGGTCGATGAGGGCGAGGTCTGGTTGGTCTTTGAGGGGAATGGTGAGGATGTTGAGGTTGATATTGAGGTTGTTGAACATGATGAGGCTGTTGTGTGGGTTGTGGATGATAGCTTGGCCTTTGTTGGGGCGGTACCGCGTGAATAACTTGAGGCTGAAAAGTCGGATGCTGTGGTTTTTGTGGTTGTGATTGAGGCAGTTGATGATGATGATGGTTGTGATGATGTTGTTGAGGTTGCTGGTGATGGTGTTGTTGTCCATGATTGTTATCGGGAATGTGGGGCAGATTTTGCTGAACATGAGGACGTGGGTGTTGCTGTTGTGGAACGTAATTGGGTTGGAGCTGAGGATTTGGAACTGGGAGAAATATTTCTGGTCTGATTTGAGGATGTTGTCCCTGATTCGGAATCCAACCTTGAATAGGTTGGACCAGATGCGGAGGATGTAATTGAATGGCCCTTCGGATGCCCAGCAAGGCAGATTTGCTCTTTTCCAATCCCAAAGATGTTTCCAAGGGAATCTCATTCTCAGTCACGTCCTCAGGATTGGCCAAAATTGGCATCAAAAGGGACACTTGCAAAGTGACGAACACCACCAAATGGCAAAGAGACCTCTTCCTCATGATGTTGACGATGGCAACGATTAGCAATAGCTACAGATATCGACTGTCCAACCATCCACATGAGAGTGATCTTTCAGATGCTCCTGATAATCCGTGAATGACAATTAAAGCACACATTTTATGTTGTCACGAGCGCGGCAAAACTACTGTATTGCATTGACTTACGAGTAGAGCAGCCAAGTATATAACAACATTAACATCAACAACACCTACGCTACTCCATGGTCACATGCGCGGAAATGTACCACCAATAAAATGGCTGAAGTTGTGCAACTCGAACCATAACTTCATAACTTGGAACTCAACCAAGCGTGGCTGACGACCAGTGTGCGCTTGTGTCCAAGTTCAATGGATTCTTTGCCTATTCATAATCGATTGGGAGTGAACACACGGGTTTTCCTACGACTAAAGACCATTTCCATCATCAAGTTGGATTAACAATATCAAGATGAGGCGATGCTGGATGGAGGAAGACATTAATCTCATGTTTATTGAGGCGATGAAGACAATCAAATCCGAAATCACGGGTTTTCAACTGTTAATGATCCAAAGATAAAGGAAGAGCCAATCACAAAAAAATGAGAAGTCAAGAGGAACTCCTTTTTTCTATGTCGTATTTTTTTTTGTAAGAAAAGCAGTATGGATAATTTTGATACAAAGAAGAATAAAACTCCGTTTACCGCTTGGATCTGTTAAGGAAATACTAAAAAAATGTTCGACAGAAATGAGAAGATATGTTCTGCTAGAGTGACGTGAATCTTAGTATGTTTTCACAGCTTCATACTGGTGATCGATTTCAAATAGATCTATGAAAGAAATACGAAAAAAAACTTTTTTTTAGTGATAAATTATTTTTGCTTAGGTTCAAAAGCATGAGGCTGATTCAAGTAAACAGTGTTTATTCAGTTGATCTTGAGACCGTTTTCAAAAAAATATATAACACAATGAAGATGACTTTGCATTGGAGGGTCATAAATTTAAGATAACAAAATTCCGTCAATCACTTCTATCTGCATCGATTAAACAAATCTGAAAATATAAGCAAATTAACGAGCGAATCAAAGCAAAACGAGTTTTTGCAAAAGCAGCTTTAATGCAACATTTAATTGCGACAAAATACCTTTTTTCATCATTAATCAATCAACGATTGGTACCGATAAGTGTTCTTGGAAATCCTTTATGAAAATATTTAGCTTGGGATATTAGTTAACAAGTACTCTGGGTTTTCAAATATGCCATAATCCAAGCCACATTGTTCCGCTCGACAGCGAATCTTTCTTCGCGCGTTAGGTACGAGATCTTCCTTTGCTTTGGCCAATGCCATTTCGAAATCCACGATGTATTTGCAATCCTCCTCATCCATGGCACCATTTACCCCAGTGGATTTGCATTTGATATTTTTGACTTCGCTTTCGGTCCATTGAGTGAAGATCAAATGCACCTGAAAAAAAGGATAGATATATTAGAAGGAAGGCAAATGACGATCAACTGTAAACCCATTTGCTTACATCAATGTTGGAGTTGATCTTAGTCGAGAATGTTGAATTGTCAAGGCTGGTCCTACAGATTATATTACAAGCGAATATCAATACATGTATGGAAAAAGGCCAAGGATGGAACTTGAAACCCACCTGAACTTTACCATAGCCATGGCTTGACTGAGCCAACTTTTTTCTGTTGACATGGACCAACTATTTTGAGAAAAGAATTTGACTGTGCTTGATTTTTTAATAACCCAAGGATGGATGATATAAGGTGAAACTCTCGTGCATTTGTGAGCCTTTTTTGTACAATTCTGAATGTGAATTTCCATTCCATGAATTCATTCAATTTTTGTAATGGTTACTGGGCATTCATATGAATATCATATACTTGACTTATATTCAAACTATGTCCATATTAGGAAAAATTGACCAAGGCAATCGCATGTCAAGAATTTGAAAAGATATGAAGTTCAAGGCATGAACCCCATCAAATCCATCAAACCCCATTAAAAGCTTATCATGAAAAATTAGGAGTTTTTTGTGAACCAAACGATTTTATTCTTCTTACAATGAGCCCAGGTTTGTCATTCACTAACTACGGGTTCTAATTTTCAGTTCAATCAGAGCTACAATAATCAGCTCAGATTGAGCTGAAAATTGATAGACAAATGTATTTCTACCAAAGGATTAATTCATGTAAAGGAAAGCACATGATGTAGGCTAAGTGGAATTCAAAAAGCAAAATGTCGCTCTTCGCAGAGCTGTCTAGAGATGTCAGTTTGAAACGATTGATGTTAGCGCCGCTTGTGGTCAAGTTTAGTCATATTTGCCAGAGGATGGGTTTTCATGCCACTCTTTTTGACAACGTTGACTATTTTTCTTGATAATATTTCTTTATGTGACATTACGTTGGTTGCAACTAATGACACCCAGTTATCAACCAGAAAAAAAGAGTACAACGGGAAGAGTCTATAATCTGAAGAACGACGTCATCTTTAAATTCTTCTCTAGTTCAAGCAAAGTGAAAGAGAATTAAACAAAGGCAAGGAGAAAGCAGACTCAAAAATACCACGAGAATTTGGGCTAATCTTTGGGTTTTCAAGAGTTACCTTTTTTCCAGGATATCTTCATATGGCCAATGGTCTGGATGGTATACCGTTCTAAAATCATAATTGACGAATTACAGTTAACGCGTTTTGCAAAAATTGAATTTTTATACAAGGCTGGAATTCTTGAAACAAATTGAGGTTGTCACTTGTTTACATGTTTTTCATCCCTTTTAATTTAAACTAAAATTTTCAATAGTCATTTGGAAGCACTTGTCTTTGTCATTTACTACCAAATGAAAAGGTGCAAATTGTCAATTGCTGATGAGTCAGCTTCCAAGAAAATAATTGAGTAAGTGAAATATCTAGGGTTTCAAGGAATTTTGAAAATTAGAGTTACTTTGTAAAATTATAGCAAATAGCGTTGCCATGCAAACTAATGAAGCATAAAATTATTTGCATGAGACAAACCAAATGCTTATCACAATTCCAATCACAAATTTACTCTAACGAGGAGAACACGAAGTACTCTCTGATTACCGAAGAACTCCCAATTTTTCAAAATCTCGAGTAAAAATACTCACCTTTCAAAAAGGCTCCATAAAGAGGATATACCCGAGGGAATGAAGAAACGATTCATGATTTGCAATCCAAGTCGTCTAAAACTAATTTCATTGTTCTTCAAATCAGAATACTGATCTTCATCCAAGGATTTCAAATCCCGTCTGATCTGTAATTCGGTGCCTGTTGGAGCAACCTCATAAAGAACGAGGGATTTGAAAACATCAGGGTGTGTAGACGCATGTTCCCACAACGTTTCTCCACCTCCGCCCCACCTAGAATGTGGATCAATAAACACATACTTTACATATTAGCAACATACTCTGAGATATATTTGACTAACGAGTGGATTGCCTTAAACCAATCCCTTTCAAACGGGAAGACGGTATCCCTTTTGCCGAAAAAGGACAGCCAAATTCGCAAACGCCCTTGGTCCTCTAACAAAATACGTTTATTATTGATTAATTGGTTACCCTACTCACCCAACGCCAACATAAGGAGGTTGAAAATTGGGCTCTGCATTCTTTAAGGCGGTTAAAAGGGCCTCATAATAAACGCTTGGACCGATTTGATTGGCATAAAGATAATCAGACCAACCAAGACCGGGTTTGTCCCACACACAAATTCTTCTTCTTTCTGCATTGGCTTTTAAGATCCCTTTCCAATCCACCAAACCATGAGTGGCACTACTTTCGAAAATGATGGGTGCCTCATTAGTATTGGTTCCTAACATTGGTTCCGAAAAAAAAAATCATTAGAAGTTAAGTTACTAGAAAGTTCATGACGAACGACAAACCTTGGCAATTGTAATAAACACGCTGACTTTGATCTTGGGCTAATTTGAGATCCAGAAATTTAGCATTTTGCGGCCGAAACGCGATGACCCCTAAACCATGCAAAACGGCTGAGATTGTGGCTAAGACGATGAAGACAAAAAAGAGTCCGCGAAACAGGGCATTTACCACTTCATGAATAGAGAGCATCCCAATGTGTGAATATAATGAGTTATCTAATCATCTCGTGAGTCATTTACAAACCTCTCAAGCTTGAAGTGCAGCAAGAGCGCACATAGCTCGGCTCAATTTCGTCTGCATCTCCAAACATTCCAACCTTGGACACCTCGTTCATGGGGACCAAAACCACAGCAATGTTCACTACCATAATAACCACGAGCACCACGTACCACACCCCCAAATCAATCCGTCCATAGATGAAGAAGAACGTTGAACTCGCAGCAAAACAGATCAAGCACGTGACGGAAAAACTCACATCGAAGCATTTGCACACCTTCAAATAAATTGATCAACGCGTGTTGGCATGAAATAGTAGAACCAAGAAAATGATGAATACTTTTGGCAAATATTTGATGTAGAGTGCAACAAAACAATTTGATCTAACTTATCATTAAAGTTCACAACCTGATAGTTTAGCACTTTCTTTCTCTTAGTTTTTATCATAGTTTGAAACAGGGGTCGGCAACCGGTGGGCCACAGCCCATATGTGGGCCCAAGGGTGATCATTGGTGGGCCCACGATTTTGCTCATTAATATCGCATATATGCAATTAATGCTCATTAATTCGACAAAACACGAGTGAACTGTGTGAATAAAACGTTGAACATTCGCCAAATAGTTTTTAGTTCCCAGCAGAAGAATTGAGGCTCACACGTTCTGTACGTGTTTTGGAAATGACAGGGAGAGACAGTTTTGCATTTTCTTTCATACATTGTACTTTTCTAGTGACTTGCTTTTTCTTTTCGAATCCTCTGGAGACACTAATATTAAGTGGGATGCGTGTACCCGGTGTACCCCACATGTGTACCCTTAAAATCATAGTCCTCTAGAACTTACTTTAGAATCAGACCAGGGTCCGCATTTGGCCTCAATCAGAACTTGAATTCCGGAGAACAAGATGAAAACAGATGACCAAATCGTGAAGTAGTAGTTTCGCAAGAACCAAGTTTCCGGAACGTTCGCGATCAGAACACCATAGGCGATCAGGGCAATGACACCCGTTAGGGTGAAAAAGCCTCCCAAGACCAAAAATATGCCTCTAGTCGGCAGGACCATGACCTTCGATTGCCTGCAAAGTTTTGCTTCAATCGCTAGACTGGTTATATTTGGCGAGTACGAACGAGTCCGTGGAACCTGTAATAGGCATACTTTGCGAGACAAACACTCGATGTACAATAGAACCTTTATTCTGGTGAAGGGAAAATGCTCTTTCCGGTATGCTACGTATCTTGTTCCCTGTATTCTTGAAATAAATAATGAAGCTCACACTTGCTATCTAAACGTGAGTTAAAGATGAAAACCTACAAAACATGACACCCTATGTTTACTCACTAGAATATAGCATTTTTACGCTACCGTTGTTCCATTACGAGAGCGACCCATTTTGTTTTGTTACTAGTTGACGAATAGATCAATACACTTTCGTCATAAAAAATTCATGACCACTTCAGTAATGGGTTTCTGTCAAGGCGTCGTCACCGTTGAGATCGTTGGAAACCCGCTTTTAAATTCACACCTAGCCAACATTATTCCAGAGTAATGACAGGTCTTTTCATCGCCTCAAAGAACCGCAGGACACTTTTGCTTCTTGCTCATATTCCAACTCAATGTTCATATGAATAAAAGGATAAGGTTTTTTTAATATTGACGTAACGGAGCAATTTAAGTCATTTGTTCATCCAGGGTTTTGGCCAACCACGTGGGCTCGACCAAGGCAATCTTGTCCATGATTGAGTTGACTTGGAAGCAAAGCGTTTGGATTTGCTTGTCCCAAGTTTCAAGCACATCGCGGCTTTCAAAATGGACGATCGAGTCAATTTGGTTGATGCTGCCCAACATTCGCTCCTCGGTGATCATTTTGCTAGCGATACGTTCGGCTTTTTCACCGGGAATTTCCAAAAGGGCGCCCAATCCATCGAAGGTGATATTGTTATACAGCTTACTGGCGGCTAAAAGATTATGCTCGACCACGGCGTGTTCCAAAATGGTGGATCCATCGGAGGTAGTGGCCTTTTGGTGAGGTTGGAGGAGAGCCTCAAACTCGTGAAGATCCGACCTTTTAATAAGTCGATCCAAGTACATCTTTTCCAAGATACTGTAGGCCGGCATCTACATAAAAAATGGGTTAATACATATCCATAGAGAAGAGCTAAATGCATAATTTGTCCTACCTGTTGGCATCGCTCGTCTTTGTAGAGCGTGGCTAACATTCGGCTTCTTTGTTGTCCCGCCGAGGCCAGAATCGTGCAAATCATGGCGTTTTTCAAGGCCGTGATCCGCTCACTCTCATGAATAATCGTCTTGAACGACAACTCGTTATACCTGGAAGCGGCTTCAATGAACTTCCGCTTGTAATCCAACACCCGAGCTTGGCACACCTAAACCGACACATCAATCAATCAATCAATCCATCCTATTCCCATCGTCCAGTAGTCTCCTACTTACTTTATAGATTATCTGAAGGTGGGCGTTCTTCGTTTGCGTCTGCAATTGAGCCGCCCGATTAATATAGGCCTCGCCTTGCGTCGAATCATCGTCCTCGAGATAAAGGCGAGCAATTTTCAGATACGTCTCCAACTTGTAGTCCACCGAGTACTGTTTCTGACCGGTTTCCAAGGGGATTCCCACCAAAACCTTGGCCGCTTCCCGCCAATTCTCTTCGCGTTCATAGATATCGGACAAATGTTGCCGAATGGCGCCCACTTGATCCTCAAACGAGATCACGCGAGGCTGAACGATCTCTAATGTATAATGCGAAACGGCCTTGGACACGGAATCCTCCATTTTGGTCAGGTGATTGCACACGAGATCCGCCAAGAGTTGTCGCGAAATCACCAAGGACACGTTCTCATTGACGATGGCCTCGATGAAGGCCTTGACCCCGTGGACTAGCTGGTCTTCGCCCAAGGTCAGGATGAGCTCGAGGATCTGTCGATATCGCTCGCCGAGATCACGATGAGCCACTCCGGACGATCCCGTAGAAAGGACGGACAGATTTTGACGGATGCTCGAGATATCGGCCGAAGCGGACGCCACGCCCGCAGGACCCAGCGAAGACACCGCGGACGATGACGAGGGGTGGGCACCGCCAGTGGGCGGATCCGCGGAGGACGACGAGGCATTCGGTTGACTCATGGCGGCTTTCGGGACAAAGATGTCGTGGATTTGAGAAGAAATACGCTTGGCAGTTTTTTTCGGTGTCTGTCTGAAGATTTTTTTGGGATCCTGTCAGGGAGGCGGGTTTTTGTTGAATTTATTGGCCAAGTCAAGACTAGAAAAGTGAATTCATTTCAAAGTTAAGATTAAGAGTCATTAAGTGGGTTGATTTGCTAGGCTATAGGTTGCGAAAAAATTTTTGGGATAAAAACTTCGAAAACCAACTGACAATAACCCTACTGACAAGATATTTTTGGCTAACAATGGGATAAATTGGCGACTCTATAAAATGGTCTCCTTGCCATAACACTCAAGTTGTCTAAATATTGTATTTCTTTCAAAACATAAAAAAGAGATTATTGGCCAAAAGATCGAAACAAAATTCGTCAATATTTTCACTCAAGGTTTGTTCAATTAGAAAAGTAGCATATAGTCGTGGTTGAAACACCTTAAAAATACATCAAACACAAACCTTGATGTTTAACAACATTTATCATTATCATCCATGATGAGAAAGCAAATTCATGACTTTTTCAGTAAATTATATTGTCATTTCCATGTACATTTTTGATGAAAACAGGCCTTATTCAAAAAAATACCTATTACCATACCTTCAAAATCCGGTCAATTAGCCAAAAGAAACCACCGACCCTGCTGATTTTTGTTCTAAATTTCTAATTCCTTCGTCACTATGGAAGTCGCTTTATTTATAAATTTTTATCATCATTTGATCGCTGTACGACCAAGTTTTGTTGAAGTTCAAAATAGAAACTTCCCCTTCAAACTCTCCCGTTTTTTTTTCTGCCTAATCAAAAAGTATGTTTCCGCGAACAGAAGAATCGATTTTTCTCGTCCTCTCACACAAAAATAGCCCTAACAAAATTCCACCTTTTTTACGGTTAAGTTTACCAGTACTTTCTAGTCACACTGACAGAAAACAAAGAAAACAAACATTGTGAAAGTGATCAACGCCAGAGATCAATGTCAAATCCCCTTTGATTTCGCTTTTCCTTCCCTTCAATCTTACCTATCCATCATGTTTCACCCCTCCCGTGGACCCTCATCCGGCCACGGCAATGAGCCCGTGGAGCTGGAGAACCAATTCGTCCTTCGTCTGCCCTCAGAGCCCGCGGCCGCTCTGAAAGAAGCTTTGGCCGTGGGCGCTTCCAATATTCGAGAGCGATTCCGCATCCAACTCGCTCCGGAAAAGGACTCGTCCAACAATCAACTTCGGCGGGGCGAAGTCGTCTTCGATGGCTGGAAAATGTCGGCCAAAATGGTGGATCTGCCCACCATCATCGAGTCTCAGAAAACCATCGACAAGAAGACCTTCTACAAAACGGCCGATATCTCGCAAATGCTCATTTGCCACGAAGGTGATCCTTCCGAAGATGAAGAGCTGCCATCGCCCACCAAACTCAAGGCCAAGGCCAAAGATCCCAACAAGGTCGATCGGAAATACGTGTTCCAACACGGCGTGGTTCCGCCTTTGCGGAACTGTCGGAAGCGTCGATTTCGCAAGACTTTGCGTAAAAAACACGTGGAAGCGCCCGAGATTGAGAAAGAGGTCAAGCGATTACTCCGTGTCGATAACGAGGCCGTCAAGACCACGTGGGATTTGATCACCGAGGAAGAGCTCAATGCCTCGGGTGCGGGCGAAAATACGGGTGGACCCAGTGGGTTAATGGGCGAAGAGAGCAGTTTAGTCGGACATCAGGATCTGTTTGGCGCTTTGTCCGATTCCGACGATATGGATGATGACGACGAAACTCGGCGAGATGTCGATATCGACTCGGAAGCGGACAGTAACATGTTTCCCACCGGGAATAACACCAGTACTACCACGAATAATCCAACTCCGGGGAAATCGGAAGGCGCATTGGTGACCGAGTTCTCCAAAGACATGTTCTTACCCCCACCGAGTCGAATGCCCGAACCGGATCATGCCCCGCCTCCACCGCCTCCCGCCCAAAGTGCCGTGTCGATCAAGTTGGAGACGTTGAATGCCGAGATTGCCCAATTAAACACCCGAAAGGCGGAATTGGAGCGGAATATCGCCACGTGCGACAATCAAGGACTCAAAATTCGACTCGAAGACTCTTTGCAGGTGATTTTGGCCGAGATTAGTCAGAAAGAAACCGAGGCCGACGGACTGTCCATGTTGGGTTAAGTTTATGCCGCATTTAATTCACGAGGTATAACGACAATGTTATCTTTTTTCCTATTGAAAACAACAATAATAATGTAATGACGATCAGAAAAATGCGTTCACTCAATGTTCCACCACTTCATCGTCCGGTTGAGTCGTATCTTCGTGCGAAAAACTTTTGATGACCCGGTCCACGATGGCTGTACTATGGTCGTTCACGATCACTTGTTTGGCCAACCATTTCGTGGGAAAATTTGAGGGTGCCAACTCGGCCAAAATTAACACAGGATCATCTATAAAAAATTAAGTTGTGTCAAGATACGGTATAAGAGAGAAGTCTGAAACGAAACGGAGTGCAGCCGAAAAACATTAGAGAATATCCTTCGAATTTTTTTTTTCTGGGAAAACTAGCATCATGAGTCTCCCAAATGCTAAATTTTGCGGTGTTTGTTTGGGACTTTTACATTTCACTATAATTTAGGCTTTCAGTCTATCAATAATGTAAACTAAAGATTTCACTAGAATACACATTACCCGCTTTAAAAACCTGAAGTAAGCTCTTATCCGCCAAATTCGAACCGTACAAAAATGTCTGCTTGGCTTCGAACCACACACTCTGTATGCAACTCCCGCTCTTGAGCCACCAAATCACACCGGATTTGTCATTGATAATCTTGGCAATCTGGCCCACGCCCTTGATCAAAGTATCACTGACTCGGCCATTCACAAAGTCTAAATTGTGCGCGGTCTCGTCGGCGGGAGGCGTCAACTCGATCGAATTCTCCGACGATCCAATCGACGATCGCCGTTGATTTCCGGAAATCCCGCCCACTTTCCCATTGTCCACACTCGGGGTCGTAGGCGTGGGTTTCCTGCCCTTCCACACAAACGTGGCAAACCAAGAACAAAAATGGGTGGACGCATCCACGTTCTCCGAAGGCACCGCCTCAAATTGAATATTGTCACCTTCCGTGCACAAATCGAACAAGGATTGCTTAGCTCCGAGGCGTTTCTCGAAGAAATACACCTTGGAAGCCAAGAACAAAACCCGCTCATCGCCGCCTTGAGCCCGTTCAAAGGTGAGAACGCCCTTTCGAGGCGTCAATTCCGAGATCCAGCCCGTACCCGTGATCAAATTGGGATTCAATTGGACGGTTTGAGGAGCGGGTGAGGGGTTCGGAAGGCCTTCTTGGGTGCTTCGCCAAGCCTTCATGGCGAAATAGTTGCATTTATCTTTGCCGGAGCCCAACCCGCCGCCTTTGTCGTAAATGTGGCAGTCGAATTCGAGCTGATCGCCGGGTTTGAGGACGTCGCTTAAGATTTGCGGTTTACTGGGGATGTCTTCCCAATTGTGGCCGTCGAGAGTGAGGTTTTTGGCCAGCAGGATGGCCTTTTCTTCTTGTCCGGCGAGATTAAAGGTGAGGATGGCCTTGTTGGGGAACAGGATCTCCTTGACCACGCCGTGGTTTTTGAACAGATACTTGTGATCGACGTTGGCGACGGCCATGGTGTCACCTCAATAACGATCGATTCACTAACGAGGTTTGAATGGTATATCCGTTATCCAAATTTTTCATGAAATGTGGGGAAAAGTTTTTGAGGGAAAATTTGGTTGAGAAGAATGTGTGGTTGGTGTTTTTTGATAACAATATTGGCCCTCTTGTGGAGAGGTCCTAAATTATCGTTTTACATTTCCAAAAAATATCAATGTTCAAGTACTCAAATGTCTGATTTTTGGAATAGTATCAAAAGGTTGGAAAGAAAGTGACCAGCCAACGATTGTTCATCAGATTCTAAGGTACTTCATGATTTTCATTTGTTTGGAACATAAGCCTCTCAAAATACACCATTTTAAAGATGGTTAGTTCCTTACTTGTAAGAAATATTGAGACGCAACACTACTTCTCTCAATTTAATGGAAGTCCAACATGACGCAAAATTAACGTGCTGACCGTCACCACTATAACATTAGTTGCTTGTAAATTTATTATATATTTGCTGTTGACAGACATTGAATGATTCTATATCCAACTTTTATTTCAGGTTTTTAATCTTGTAAAATTAAGGTCAGGAAATGTTCTGACAAGTTTTCATGAACGGAAATAAATTTTGGACCAAAAAGGCTCAACCAAATTCAAATCCAGTCTCTACTTATTGGTAAATTTACAAAACAACAAGGGCAACCAAATTTTAGTAAAAATTATTGGCAAAAAATGTAGTATTTTTTGTAGTTATTTTGAAAAATAAAATTTGATTGTTTGATTAATTTTGTTAGTACTTTTCTCATTAATTGCAATAGAAACTGACCTTTTCCTACACTCCCATCATTTGTTAGCCTTGCTTCAAAGCTTGGAATAGCTGATAAACCAAAAACAAACTGTTACAATTATGATGAAGTCTGTCTCTTTTCTTATTTTGATCTTGCCATCCTTTTCCAGATCATTCTTAAGGGAAAAGACAATTTACCAGATTTGTTTGAAATTTCCCCACTTTTGTAGCTTTATATTGACAAAAATTGTAGAGTTTTCTAAGTATCTTCCTATCCTATTTTTTGTAATTACGTTTGAAACACCACTAGAACCAATATCAAACCAAGACCCAACTCAACCTCTCCCGAGCGAATGGTCATGTGCTCTCGAAGGTTGAGGACACCTGAGGATCCACAATCATGCTCGTATCAGACGCAACTCAAATAGAGAACCAGCGACAGTTGAAGAAGAGCACTCGGACGTTCCACACTCAGGGTAAAACGAATTCTCAAATACATATGAACTATGTAAAATGTCCTAACCGGAAAATATATTTATGTTAGGTTTCCAACCTCAAACGATCTACGAGCGAGTTATTTCAACGTTGTAAATTATAATCTACAAGTATCTAGCGGCCCAGTAACATGTAACCTTGGCTTGTTTCCTAACTTTGATCTTGACTGATAAACTAACTAACCTTTTTCCACAAAATGTTCTATGGGACAAGCAATTTTCCCACAATTTTGTTAATTTTTTCCCGTTTTTTGTAATTTTAGACAGAAATTAAAGATTTTGGTAGTTACATTGTAAAAGATAATTTATCTTATAAAACCATCTGGTGGCCATAGTGACAAAAGGTGAAGTATGAATTCCTACCAAAAGGTGGGGTTCCCTACGTCCCGTCTAGCACCCGTTTGCTTTGTATGACGTCACTCCTTGGTTACAGCTGACAGCGTTAATAAACAAACGAAGCGGCAACTTGAAAGGTTCTCGTAAAGACCGCGCGAATCTCTTCGCACGAGATCGTGTAAGATCAAAATCCAACATCTAAACACTTGCTTACACAAGGTAGTATTTCGATTAGTTTGACAAAATCTCAACCAGCATGTCAAAACGAAGACTTCTCGCCAATCCCCCGCTATTTTCACAACCCAGTTTCGCCCATTTGAGTCATTGGGGATCAACGGCATTACACGGAAGCACCGAAGACATCTTTTCCGAGGAACTCAATGACGCTCGTCCTATTCGCCAATCCGAACGCTTGTCCGAAAGTGATCTCGACGAGCTCCTTCGAGAGTTTGCTCATCCTTATTTGAGTCTGATCACTCAAGATCAATTCATTCACTCAGATTGTGACGATCCGGCTCAGAGACGTCATCTCGGATTCCATATTTTGATGCAAGTCATTTATGCCGCTTTTTCAGAGGCCAGTTTATTGGCTACCAAGGCTAAAAAATACGGTCCATCTCGTCCAGCTTCTCCATCGCCTAAATCGGGTTATAGTTTGATTGGAACCGGAGATAATCCGTTATTAGAGCCTCCGAAGACCATTTTTGCTCCGGAAACTTTAGCCATGGATGATTTTGGTCCTGAAAAAGCGGCGAATGTGAACGAGCCCGAATTGGAAACTGAGCGCGAGAATGGCAATGATAGAGGATCACCTATTTTAGGCAATTCCTTCCGTGAACGCTTCAAGGACAGTTTCGGACCCTCACCGTCGCCACCGGTTGTAAATGAGACTAAAGCGGCCGATCTTGATCCCGAGGCTCTGAGAAATGCTGCGATTCGAGAAAAATATGGTTCATTGAATTGCGTTCAGACTGGAGCCAATGAAAGTGCGGGTTTGTTGGGGGTGGGGCAGTTTGTCAAGAAGGAGTGTCCGTCGGAAGGGGAGGGCGATGAAAGTCCCTCGATTTTAAAGTATGCCAAAAGGTCTGTGCCGAATGGTGTGAGTGATCATGAAGATGATGACTTTGCGGTACCTTTAAAAGGATCCACTTTGAGAGTGAACAAAAAGGATGCGAAAAAAACTGCGAGGACTAAAATGGCCAAGAACAAATTCGGAATGTACGTGGAAGAGGCTAGTTTGTCCCAACTAGAAAAGGAAAGAAACTTGAAGCAAGGCAATATCACCAAGTTTCTCAAACAAAAGCCACAAGAGCGTACCTTGCCGTCTTCGGTGGCCAAGAAACCCAAGTGGAACGAAGAAGACCTTGATTTCGAATTGGCGATTGAAGCCTCGTTAAAAGAAAATCAAGTCAAATTGCCCGAAACACCAGAGAGCTCATTTCACCAAGCGTACGATCGCCTTCCCTTGCCAAAATCGAAAGGCAATGATGAACCAGCCTTCAAATTTAAAGGCTCACCAGTTCGAACCAAATCCGGGAAGAGGCTTTTGGAGGGTGTAGACTGTGAGCAATGTCGGAATTACTTCGAGTGCGGTGGTTTATCGGATGAGAAAGTAGCCGAACTTATCCAAAAGTGCTCCAAACATCGAGTCAAAACCGGTGAAAATCGTGGATTGGAATCCCCTCAAGAGCGATGGCGCGTGGATATTAATCCGGATGAACTTGCCATGGATAAGACTCAAGTCGGATCTCCATTAAAAACTCGAGCTTTCCGCAAACAGCGAGCTAGAGATCTCAAAGATCGGGGACAAATACAATTTTGACTTACTTAGACTTTCTATTTTGAAACTTAACACGTCTGTATTAATTTCTGATTCATTCGGATTTCTTCTCTGAATTGCGTTTAGCCCGGCATTTGCGGATGATGGCGTAAAAGTATTGCCGATAAGCCCAGCCCACTATTCGCAATGGACCTAAAAGAAGCCCTTGAACGAGCACCTCAAAGAGCGAACCATGGGTCATTCCAGCGCAAACATTGGTTAGCATCCAACCGTCCAAACCCGGACTACTGTAGAAACGACCTCGCAGGGCGTCCGACAAAATGCTCCTAAAAATTTAAAAACTGGGGCTGAAAGGGGGTTCTTTGATATTAGGATCTATTCTTAAAAACATCCTTACTTAGCCACGGTATCCGGATGAAACAGTCCCCCGGATTGCGAGATGAGCTTAGTCTCTTCCGGTTTGCCTTTCTCCTCCTCGGCAAATCCGGGTGTGTCAGTATCAGGGGGAAAAGCCACCGTCACGCCTACCCCATGAGCCTTGACTTCCATATCTAGCGCTTCGGCAAAGCCTCGAATAGCAAATTTTGCCGCAGTGTAGGCCGTGAACCCAAACACGCCAATTAATCCGGCTTGCGAGGACACAAAGATGATCAACCCACTCTCAGCTCGTTTCATGGCGGGCAACAAGAGTTGAGTGAGGCGTACACTGCCGAAATAATTGAGATCCATCATCTGTCGATGCAACTCATCGGACGTGTTCTCAAATCGGCGGGCAACTGCCGCTCCCGCGCAATTGATTAACACATCCACGGGCCCATAGCCCGTGATACTCGAGTCTAAAGAAGCCCTAATTGCCTCTAAATCACCCGTGATGTCCAAGCTAATAGTGTGGACCTGTTGATAGGCGGGTTGACAAAGACATTTCTCCACGGCAGCCTTGGCCTCGACCAGTTTGAGCTTTTGTCGGGCCACGAGCGTGATATGACGGGCTCCTCGTTGAGCGCAGAGTTTGGCTAGGGCTAATCCGATGCCACTCGATCCTCCGGTGACCAGGACATGCTTGTCCTTGACTTTGTGGCTAGAGCAACGGTCCTGGAGGAACAGCCAGACTAAGAGGATGACCACGGTCACGCCAAAATAGTGATACACGCCCCAAGCGACGAGCACATCCATTTTGAACTCGGGTTGAAAAAGATAAGGATGATTTCGGCTTGGTCATTCAGCGTTGAACTGTATGGAGTGCAATGTTTGAATCAGAGGAAACGCAATGAAAACAGGCATGTGTACTTTTAGAGGTCTCTTCAAAGAGGACAGACAAATGGAAGATTCTATTTTTACTGCCTTTGTCTGATGTCTCTGATGTCTCTGAAAAATAGGGCTGTCAAAAGTGATACAACGCAGAAGTTGGAAAAGGTCAAAAGTAAGTTTAGGTCTTAAAAAACTTTCTCAGGTCAAAACCAAGTGTTACAATTAGGGACGGGCAGAAAGTGCAAATAATCTTACCCTTTTAGTTACCAAAAGTTGCAAAAAGATGTGCCCAAAAGTGCAAAACAAAGTGCAGAAAAATGCTGAAAGTGCAAATAAATGTCAAAAAAGAGCAAAGAAATGTCGAAAGAAGAGCAAATAAATGTCAAAAAGAGCAAACAATTTGCATTTGGACTTAAAACGTCATTCATGGAGTACCCATGGCTCCTAATTTAGCAGGAGAAGTCATTTACAAGTTCTAAAGACATTTGAGACTAGTTTGAGGTGAAGAGGCAATGCCGCACAAGTAAAAGAGTTCTATTAATTAGGTCACTAGCAAAAAGGATGTAAAGTCATGAAAAACAATCTTGTCAACAATCTTCTGAATTTTTCATTCCTAAGGTGGTCTCGTGGATGTATGTACCTAAAATATATTTAGCATTTGTTTTATATGGCTTTATATCCCTCCGTCTTTGTCCTTCAAGTTGTTCAAAAATAGACATTGAAAATTGAACAGAAAATTACCCACGTATGCCTAACAATTGCATCAAAGAAAATAGTCTTAAATGTGTTTTAAGCAGGTTTTTAGTGACATTACTTCAAATATTTGGCCCATGGCCTAATTACCAGAACTCAATTTCAAATACGGCATTCATTGTCTCATCACATCAAAACTGTTCTAAAATACTTAAGGAACTTAAAAGTAATATCTTTGAGTCAATTAAACAACGTGTACTGCTACATTGATGTATCCTTAGCTTGATGATTTTAAGTTTATAACGGCCTTTTTTTAGAAATAGCGATCTTTGTAGGCAGCAAACCTAATTCTGCAATCTATATTGTTTATAGATCCTTCCATTACCATAACATGAGTTTCTTAAGGTTTGCTATTTGTTGCTTGCATGCAATGAGATTCTTTTGTCTAATCTTTAGTTTAGTATACAGGATGTTATAGTTAAAGCCAAGATGGTGAATAAAGTGTGAGGGTTGCGTCTGAAATGCAAATATTTCTTCAAGGTGCTAAGAATGGTTGATTGCAAATACAAGCTTTTTCGATTAGTTCAAAATTTGATCTTGAAACTAAAAATTCTTTCAAAAGCAACTACATTTTCTTAACAATTTGTCAATTTTGGCCAAAAACTTAAATAAAAAGTGCTAATAAAGGTGAAAAGTGCAAAAGTGCACAAAAATGGGTGTATGTTACCAAAAATCTTTTTACACTATTTGCCCGTCCCTAGTTACAATTGTATGAAATATATTTATCACTTGGCCTCGGAGAAATATTTTTTTTGCTGTTAAGCGGAAAGTCCAGACGTTTCAAAGAACAACGTCAGCTGACCATCATGCTTGAAAGCCATCAGCTGACACTACTCCGTGAACCGTCTGGGATTTCTGCTCCACAACAAAACAACATATTTTTATGAGCCATATTTATCACATATATATATAACAGATCATGATAGGAATATTGCTTGTACTTGAAAGTGATACAAATTTACCCAAAACAATTTTTTTTAAACCTAAGCAAATGCACAAAAGATCAAAGAAACGGCAAATTTCTTTGCATCAGCAGTCACTTTTTATTTCTGCCATTTCTTGAAAGTTGAGTTTTTTTAAATCTTTGGAAATTTTCCTTTTCAAAATACATATAAAGTTGGTGATTTTTGAAATTATGATTACTAGGGCACAGGAAAAATGTGTTCTTTTTTTGTTGTGGAGCAGAAATCCCAGACGTTTCATAACGAACCGTCAGCTGATGGCTGACGAGCGTGATCGTCAGTTGACCCTACTCCTTGAAACGTCTGGAATTTCCGCTCCACAGCAAAAAAAAAACAACACATTTTTTCCCAGTCATAATGATCTCATTTATTTGAAACATATTGGAAATTATTTTTTATGGGGAAACTGTAGACCAGAGGTCGGCAACCACAATTCTGGGCCAGGTCTTACCAAATTTGGGTACATGTTTTCAAGGCCCACCAAACAGATGTTGGTAGGTTCAGGGGCCAACTCAACTTTGCCAAATCAGGAAATATATAACTAGAGTCCAGATTTTTTTTAGTCTGGGGCATAGCTTCAGCTGATGGTTGACGAACAAGATCGTCAGCTGAACTTATTCCTTGATAGGCTTGACCTGGGTCGACGATCTGTGGCCAGACTCAGGATGATTTTTGGTTAGCCCAGGAGCCACAGGAAAAGTTCAAAATAGTTGTCCTGAGAGCCATCCATAGTACTGAAATCATGGGCCATAAGCTTTGTGAACGTTTATTTGTGGGCCTTTAAGCCCACCACAATCTGTTTGGTGGGCCCCAAAAGGCTCTTAGTCAAACTTGGTGGGTCTAAATTCCAAAGGGGTTGCCTACCCTTTGTCAAGGAGGACTGTATTATGTGGAGTCTGATTGAGTAAGGGACCATTACTACATCTGTGTCAATTTAATTTTCTTACGTGATAGCCTAGAGTTATTAAATAATAACAGAGAAGAAAATTAACATCATTCAATGGAAGTAAGAATTCTCTTGAACAATGCCAATGATAAAAACCGCGTTGCCATCATCAAAAAATGGACAATCATTATCACAAAGCAAGCCCGTGGATCTGGAGTCTGAAAGTGATGGCTTAGCACAATAAACAAACACAGTTTCTATTTTTTGAGAGACATCAATTGGGCATCAAATGGTTGCTTGTTGAATCATTGTGCATTTTTGTTTTATAAGTAATGTAATTTAAACAAAAATAATCACAATTATAAAGCATTTCTTCATTAACTCCAAGCTATCCAAGCCTTTTATTAAAGGAAGCCAGAGTGGCCGCGCGTACTAATGCGTTCTTATGTTCTGTGACAAAAAAAATCCGAGCCCTTATTCCAATCTATTTTTTCAGAACAAAAGAGTTCAGGAAAAGGGAAGTTAAAACAAGTTTTGAGTCTCTAAAAGATTTAAAATCTTGAGAAATGTTAAAAAGGTTTTCAACCCGACATTCCTATTTATAAAAAAATCAATGCTTCCATAAATAAATAGCAAAAGCTCGTGAAAAAAACTCTAATTGCACGAATATTTAAAAACGAGCAAATTTCTTCTCTGGCCAATAGCAAAATATTTTGTAGCATTTTACTTTGACTATTTTACCATTTTACTAAAATATGGGGTAAATTAAAAAAAAAATTCTAATACTACGAGTTTTTTCTTGGTGAAAAAAACCACGATTTTTGGCAAAAATACATCCTTCGTCATCTTTTCTCTCTTACTTTTTTAGTTCCATTATGCTATTCAAAGCCCAAAATTCAGCAAGCAAGCATGTTTTTGAATCTTTTTCGAACAGAAGCAGCAGCCTCTTTCAAAACACTAGCAATATGCAAACAATCTGCAATATGCAAACAATTAAAAAACATGAAAAAATTGTGAAAGGTGATGATGTGAGCTCCGGACGAAATACCAACAAAGCAGCGTTGCCAGATATTTCCAAATCAAAAGTTTTAAATTGTAAAATGGCAACTGCCATGGGGAAAACTTCTTCTCATTTAAAACTACAGGGACCACCACTTAAAATTGGACATGAACAATTGATTATTTGAGGGAACTGAGCCGTCGAATCAAAAAGCACTTGTTACAAATGATGTTGAGTACAACAATATTTAACAGATCTATTACTAAGTTATTCGACATAGAGGCCCTTGCTTTTAACCACGGCCTTGAATCTCCTCTGCACATGAGCAAATGATCCGCACCTGCTTTGCTGGAATTTTAGTCCACGCAGCTTTAAAGGCTGCAGCCAAGGAAGTCAATTTTTTAAACCTTTACTCCCCACCTTCTTCTCCAGAATGGTCTAGCAAGTAAAGTTCTTGAATAAAGACCTGAAGAAGCCTTGAAGCAATGGCCCTCACAGACAATCCTTGGATAATCAATCTTTTTACGAGCATCTTTCTAGGTTGATTTTTCATTTGCTGAAGCAGCAGAAGTCTCCAAATACCTACCCTCAAAATAACAACAAGTGATTGGCCTATGAGCTGGAGTTGGGGGTCTTCTTGCTAAAATTGAATTTGGCGTTGCTGGCCTTTATTAAACCTCTGTCCGATTTTGAGTGGCGCACCCTGTAGTTCTACTTTCAAACCAGAAACAAAACATCTTAAGCTTTTAAGCCTAGCAAGAATTCTTGATTACCAGATTCTCAATTTTAGATTCCCAATTATTAATGAGTATTTTTAATCTCATAGTCATTCTTTGAAGCAAATCTAGAACGTCTGAAATGCTTTAAATCATTACTTTTGGTTTCCATATTTGTTATCTCAAGTGCTAATCATGGCATAACACAATTTGTTTTTGTCAAACCAAATCTGGCCCAAGGGTAACAAAAGCTATCACATTTGCCCTGGTCGAATACCAGATTCTGAATGAATAAATATTCGCAATGCAATCCAAAACGCCTTAACTGAACGAACAGCTGATCGTGCTTTTGACTATTCCTCGACTTCGCTGTCATTTCCCCATCCAGACAGGGCCAGATCAAGAACGACCGGTCGATCCGGGTCGCTTGAATTCGCTATTTTTTTCCTATCCATGACCAGTCAGTGCGTGAGTATTATTTGTATGTTCTGTCGCAGTAACTCCATTCCAACGATTTGGCTGGCAAACAAAGAAGGCAAAAAAGACGCAAAAGCCTTAGTGCTTTGGTGGCTGGATAGCCTAGCAACATCCCTTCCCCACATATCAGAGTCAGACATATGGATATAATAACAGAAGAGGATGCGAAATCAGCTGTTTGTTGTTGTTTTTGAACTCCATCAACGACCACAGTGAAGCCACAATAGGGAAATGATACGGACTGAATTCACTATTCAATATTAATTCAGTGCATGAATTGTCCAGACATCAAGGCATCATTACAGTATGTGTATGTGTCTCTTAAAGATAGTTAGATGCACACCCATTCTTGGGTAAATCACGTTCACCACTCCTCATCAACCCTATTCCACTGGTCCTGAAATATCAATGGTTTCAGATTAGAACCTTAGAACACCATAAAAGAGAAGAATATAGTGCTCCATAAGGGCAATTTGTTCCCTTCTGCATTTTGCATGAACAATCATTCAGAGGGAATCATCAACAACTTGACTATAAGCTGACAAAGAATTTGTCTAATCTAGTTCTTCTTCTCTGTTTGACATATCCAAATGCTAATATTTAGCATCTATTAGATTTCATGCATTAAAGACAATACAATGGTGATTGAAAATGATGTCTTTTATGGCAAAGAGTGTGCATTGGGTGGCTGTGAGCTTCATTCTTAAAACAGACTTGCAGTTTTCCAAGCAGATGCCTAACTTTCATAGAACTTGGCCTTGGTCGAATCCATTGTCTGAAGTTGTACAAAACTGAAAATGGATCTCAATTAAATTCGTGGATAACTCAAATGCAGTAAAATTGAGATCCATTCTCAGTTTTTGTACAAGATATTGTTTTGTAGATGCTCAGTTCTGACAAATTCCTATTATCAAAATGAATAGCAGGAAAAGGAGCACTTCTTATGCTGCAACTTTATTCCGAGGTAATGTTTACTTTCAAACACCTTTTTGGCTCGTATTTTGGCAATTTCTTTCAAATTCAATGCTAAGCCGCACCGCACAGTTTTCGGGGTCGTTTTGGGCTTCGCATCGACTGAGGTTTACGTCCTGTCGTGAGACGTTCCTTTATGACACTGAACTGGCAGTCCCTGCACGGTTCGAGAGCGCTCTCGAATTTTGCACTCTGGCAGTGGGTCCGGATTCCACCATATCAAGGTGACTCGATCTGAACTACTTACGCTGAATTGGGCTTCTAAATCGTAGAATTAAAACTGAGATTTTGCGACCTTAACCCCAAAGATCGAACACGCCTATTCTATCTATATTCTCTGAAACCCACCTAAAATCTCTCATGAAATGGGATTACGAATACATCGTGTCAAGCCGTTCATCACGACGGAGAAGCGACGTACGAAACGTCGTGTGTGCTCCGTTCAGCGGGTCTTTTCATAGCAATAACAACGTCGCCTTCTCCTCCTCCTCCTCCTCCTCGTTCTCTCCCTCTCTCAGTCTCTATCTCCGTTCTTCTGCTACTGCTGTGCTCGTGGGTTCGTCGTGTATGTACAACGTCGATCGAAAGAAAGGCTTCTTCTTCATTCCTTCCAGTCTCATTTCATCAGTCAGCCTTCAGAGCCTCCATCCATAAACCTTAGTTACTCGTCGAGTCGAGGAAAAACAGTTTGGCCTGGAAATCGATCCACGGGCAACTTGTCCGTGTTATGTCTTTGTTTTGATCCTCATCTGTTCGTTAGTTCTGTGATCGAAGAGTACGTGCGTGCATCTGTCCTTGTTGTTCTGGTGTGCTCTCATTTGTGATCCTCCGACGAACAACTGCGTCGTTGATCTCGATCCCGAGAGGAGCTCCTCCGGATGGATTGACCCATTGGACAAAGCCTTGGGGAACATGAAATTCATCGTGGAAAGCAACTACTACTATTTCTACAACAACTACCTTTAGGTGATTCATTAGATTCATTCAATCGATGGTGGACCAAGTTGTGTAATAGCTGAACTTGAAGACGTTCCTAGCCTTGATCTAATTTTAAAAAGTGACCTTTCATGGATAACTTTGTCTGGAGGAGTTTAGTTATGGATTCTTGGGGTTTGATTCACATCTTGATTGAGCTTATTCGATACAAAGAAAAAGCCTGTACAATCCTCATATCCTCATCAAGATTCTCAAGACATGAGAAATACAGGGTTGCTCGTGCCCACGTTTGTACAACGTGAAATCTGAATTGCGAATGATCAACCGTTTCAAAGTAAGATCAAAGTTGACCTCTTATCGTGGGGCCTCGAGAATCCCAAGCTGATTAACTTATTCATTGAATTACGTCCAAAGTGACGATTTAATGAGCGAATCCATAAAAACCAAGCAAGTTTCGATTGCACCATCTTGGCATATTTGTTCATCCTATTTTGTGCTTTGGTTTCCAGGGAACAGGAGCCGCAGTTAGAATGTCGGGTTCGCCCTTTACTCAGACCTTGCAAGGTCTGGATCGTTTGCAAACCGGGATCAAGCCCTTCCAGGATGATCCCGACACCACCGAGGACGACGAGGCTCCGCCCAATTTTGGCCAGCCTTATGCGCCTCACGATCCTTGGCGCGAACCTCGCCGTCCTCAGACGGGGGCGGGCCATCACAGTCCCGAGGATCAGGGTCCGCCCGGAGATTTCATAATTCATTCAGTGCCGGAAAGCAACAAGTCTCGATGGAGTCATATCGATGACCTCGATTCGTTCTTCAAAAGAGTGTACGAGTATCATCAACGAAATGGATTCCACGTCATGATGTGTGAGGTGAGACTCATCGACGGATGTTTATCGAATAGGAATGATATTGATTATTTCATCGGGGTTGGGTTGTTCTTCTCTAGGATGTCCTCAAATTGATCAAGTTTGTGTTTGTGGTCGTAATTGCCGTGGTTATTTTCGAATGTATCAACTATCCCGTGTTGTTCAAGAACGAGCAGCCTTCGCGATCCGATTGGGAGGTTGGAGATAAGATCACGCCCAGTGATGTCTTCCTGAGCTCGGATCAGATCCAATTGTCCGGTCTTACCCTCATTTGTCTCTTGTTGGCTTGTGTGTTTTGGCTGACCAAGGTTGGAGCCACGGCCTACCATTTCTTTCAATATTGGGATATCAAGATGTTCTACAACGAGGCCTTGCGCGTGAGTGACGACTCGCTGAGCTCAGTTTCTTGGCCCGAAGTTCAGAAACGGATCATCAAGGCCCAATCCGAGTATCTCATGTGCATTCACAAAGACCATCTCACCGAATTGGACATCTATCACCGCATCCTGAGATTCAAAAACTACTTTGTGGCCATGGTGAACAAAGATTTGTTGCCGGTTAAGATCCAGATCCCGTGTGTTGGACCTAAGACCGTACTCAGCCAAGGACTCAAATACAATTTGGAGTTCCTGTTTTTCAAAGGACCTTGGGCCACCTTTAATCAATGGCACTTGCGGGACGAGTATAAGAAAACGAGCCAGAAGAAAGAGCTGGTAGAAAGTCTTCAGAGGAAGATTGCTTTCGTGGCCTTGGGCAATCTAATCATGATGCCCGTCATCCTCCTGTGGCAAGTACTCAACAGTTTCTTCAGCCACGCTGAACTCATCAAGAGAAAGCCAGAACTGTTGTCTCATCGAACTTGGAGCTTGTACAGCCAGTTCTATTTGCGTCACTTCAACGAGCTCGACCATGAGTTCAAGAGCAGGCTCAATCGGGCATATAAACCGGCCACCAAATACATGGATCTGTTCTCCAACCCGTTGCATGCGGTCATCTTTGGATTCATCCGGTACATTTGCGGAGCTATCATGGGGATTATCTTGGTCCTCATTTGTTATGATGAAGACGTCATGGCTGTGGAACATGTCTTGACCCTTCTGTCGGTCCTAACGTTCGCCGTAATCTTCTGCTCCTCGTTCATCCCCGACGAGAATCTCGTGTTCAACCCCGAAAAGTCTCTCACTGCAGTTCTGGCTCACATACATTACTTTCCGGAAACGTGGAAAGGTCGAGCTCACACCCACGAAGTTATGGGTGAACTAGGCGAGCTCTTTCCATTCCGGGTTGAATATCTAATCGGTGAGCTCTGCTCGCCCATTCTTACGCCGTTCATCTTGTTCTTCAATCTCCGACCTAAAGCTCCTCAATTAGTGGATTTCTTCCGAAACTTCACAGTCGACGTGGTGGGCGTGGGAGACGTGTGCAGCTTCGCCCAAATGGACGTGCGAAGACACGGAAACGCCGAATGGCAAACGGCCCTCACGGAAGACACCCCAGCCAAAACCAATCACTACACTCAAGCTGAAGATGGTAAAACCGAAATGTCCTTGGTTCACTTCACACTGACCAATCCTGATTGGGTTCCCCCCTCGGAATCCACCAATTTCATTGCCGCTCTTCGCGGTCATGCCACAAAAGATGCCGAGGCCTTAGCCACCGTTCAGGAGGAGGCCCTCGAAGAGAATGCCTTGTATAATTCATTGAACTCCCTCGATGCCGCAGGTGGACTATACTCGAGTATCGCCAACGACATGCTTGGCGATGCTCGTCACGTGCGAATGGTGGCCCCTGTTGGGCCTGATGGAGGAGGCCTTTTCGTCCAAAGCGCCCGCTCACCCAATGGAGGCGAGCTTCAGGGCGGTGAAAATTCGGTCGAGAACAGTTTGTATCAAAACCGCACAGGAAGCATGTTCGAGAGTGTTCATCAAGGTCTGGCGGCCACCACGGGAACAGGGCGGAGTTCGATGATGATTTCGTCCCACTTTCGACCCAATCAGTCCCAGTTACTCAATTCACGATTGGTGGGCCCAGCGGCATCCACTTTGATGCCCACACCTAATTTGGGCAAAGACCTGAGACGTCTTGGACTCGAGTACATCGAGGCGGACATGTCGTTTTCAGCTCTCTACTTGCACGAGCTTCACCACCGAATGGCTGGAACAACCTCCCAAACCACCTCGTCTGCCGTTCACAATAATCGGCGAAATGTGGCCGAAGCCTCTAGATATGAGTTTCAAAGAGGAACTTCATTAAACGAACTGGACGAGGAATCTCTTCCTTTGGTGGTTGTGGACGATAATCGTGCCCCCCTTTTAGGATCATCTATGCCCTCATGATTGAAGTGAGGTTTTTTGCTGCGCGAGCATCTTTTCCTAGTTCTCTTTCTCAATCCCTTTCGGCTTTTCTCCCCATAACTTTGTGGAATATTTGTTTCATCCATGGATCTGGATGATGGAATCATTCACTGTGCTCTTGCAAGTGGGAGAGTATTTGACTCCATACAAAAAAGTAAAAGAAAAAAAAAACCAAGTCGTTTGCTCGGTTCCCTACATACAAGTATGAATAAAAAGTCAATAATTTAGGTACTGATAAAAATAACCTTGGCTAGATCGTGAAAGCGATCGCATATTTTACACTCGCAGACGGGTTAATTGCAACCGAACACAACAAAATCCGACATTTTATCAAACCACCACAAACCATTATGCTACGGATTATATTAAAAAATAATAAACAAATATGTTTCCAAGAAAGCGTTTATGATGTTTTTAATTCTATTTATTTTCCAATTGTGCTCCTCAATCTGAGCGGCGGGATTTACATACCAAAAATGGCGGTGCCAATTGTGACATGATTGGGTTTTGGAGAACACGCAGACCGCACAGAAAATTCCCAAGCACTCAAAAGCTGAGAGAGAGTAAAATTCGGCGGCATTTTAGACAACCGACTGGTCAGAGCAGTTTGAACCCGTTGAAGGAATGGAGTGGCGAAATACTCGGTGAGATCCGCATCACAAATGGGTGGGACATCCGGATAGTCCTCGGGAATGGTCACGGAAATTGGTGGAACCGAAGGTAGATTCGGATCCTCGAGCTGACAAGTAAGATTGACCTGACCAACATGCTGGGTCGGTTGGGATTGGTCCAGTTGAACCTTGAAATGGGACTGAAGGCGAGCCACTTCTCCCTGAAGAATGTGCGGGATATCACTGGATGATTCCTCTTCAACCCTTCGTCGTTTGGGAAGAGGGGGCAAAGAGATTTCGGGACCATATAAAGCCTCGAGAGGGGCACCAAAGGTCCGCTGGAGTGTGTGGTTCAGATGAACCGATTGAGTCTTTGACGATGTACGAAGATTGTAAACAGCCTCAAGTAAAGGATTGACAGTGCTCTCGGGGCGAGTCTCGGTGTCGAGTTTCAGCCGCACGAGGACGTCTTCACACTTCTTCAAGGTCTCAATAGGCATTCTCTTGGTTGGATTGGACAAGATATCGAGGAGCTTTTTCATTTTATCGAGTTTCACTTGGTCGCTAGATCCAATCCTCGAGATCATAATCCTGAGGGGCTCGATGTACTTCGCCAATTGGCGGACCTTCTCCAGATAGGCCTGCTCATCTTGAGTGGAAGATGAATCTTGAGGATTAGGCGTATTTGCACTGGATAACGGGGATGGAGCCATGCTTCGTGGCCCTCCTCCGGCTGGAGAGGGAATTGGGGCTTGCTGAAATGAGGGAACCCATTATGGAATTTGATGCTGACCATCCAAGGATTTAATGAGAGGTGTTTGAAGCTAAGTCTAGAAGTTGGATCGGAAAGCTTTATAAACCATCCGGAGTTACCCCAAAGGTCCGGTACAAGATGGCAGCATAGCTTTTAAGAAGTCTCATTTTCGAAGTATAACACAAGTGTAGGTAAGGGTCTTTACTCAAGTCGACACTCAAGATAATGAATTTGGTTTTTGATTTTGACAAGAAATCCCTCGCTGAACGCAATTTCTCAAATTGAGCGAACAATTGCCATGAATGAAAGAAACTCATTACGTGACATCAAAGCGCTAATTCAAATGTCTGCCATGATTCTAAGCACAATTCATTTCGAGTGTAGGCGACTTCGATAAAGGTTGGCTGGCATTGGAGCAAATTTTATTTATGGGACAAGTCGGTAGTTTGCGATTATCTTTAAATACATTTTTAAAAGATCTAGACAAGGTCCCTCTTCTCCTGCCGATTACAATTTCAGCCAAAAGCATCTCTAATAATCACGCTCGTTGTGAACCCGTTTTACCTGTGGAGAGTGAATATATTGTCCAGCCACCGGCGATTGGGACATCATGCCCATATTAGCCGGTGAGCCACCGGGCGTCATATTGTGAGGACTGACATTGTACATCGGCGGCGGTGCTCTCTGACTCATCGATGGTCCCATGCTGGTCTGGTTCATCATCGGATTGCCCATGGACTGCGCCGGGCCCATCCCACCCATATTCCCCATCCGATTCGGCATCATCTATAATTGAAACTCTCAATGACTCTCCGCTGACAAAAATCGAGATTTCATTGACTACCCACCTGTCCCATATTGATTCCCCGCGGTGCCATATTCGGGGGTAGATTGTTCATCATGGGGTTACCGGGTCCAGGCATGCCCCGATTGGCCAAAAGTCGCTGTTGGAGTTGACTGGCAGCCGGATTATTGCCTGGATTCATGCCCGGCTAAAAAGAAAAAACAGTGCAAAAGAACACGTGGCACGTTAATAATACAGATTCAGAGCATATTTGAAAGTTTTACAAGTAGTTACCCGAATAATGTGCTGCATGCCCATTTGGCCGGGTTGAGGCTGCATGTTCATCATGGATTGACTGGACACTGGCATGCGTCCCCCATGGGACAGACCTTGTACCCCCACGGGACCGGAACCGCCCGGACCCAATTGTTGTTGTGGAACAGGGTGTTGAGGCATCATCTTGGGCTCCTACAAAAGTAATCACCACCCCCAATGTCACTCAACACGAAATTACACAATATTATGCCGGTTTGAAGCCTAATATTCAGGCTAAATCATTAACAATGTTATGCTGTTAAGGTAAGCGCTGCGAGTTTACTAATAGTAAACTTCGTATTAGTAGTCGGGGCAGGCAAGAAGAAATCCACGCAGGAAGACAGAGAGAGAGAGTGAGTGAGTGGCGTCTCCACAGGATTCTTTGGCCTTCTTGGCTACCAGATTGGGTAGGCTTCGTTTTGGCTCTGGTAGCGTAATCAGGGCGGCCAGAATATCGCCAGCCAAGAGTGTCATTTTTTAGGCCCAAATTGGGTCAGTTATGACAGATTTTGAAAAGAGGTCCTAGTATTTGAAGGGCGTTGCCCTAATTCTAGTATGAGTTTTTTCGCTCAAAATATCATTTGGAAACGTCTCTTGCTGAGATTCGAACCCTCATCCTGGAGCTGCGCCTTCACTCAATCAGATTTCTTTCCCGATGGCAAGCCTATCCACGGATGAAAAGACCCATCCAGAGCTAGATGAGAGTTACTAGCTTGGTCGCTGTTTATGGACGTACCGGGACAGGGTTGTTTAGTATTTAGTGTGCAAGAGGGACGTACTAATATGGTAAGAATAACTCTTGAAGTTTTCCGGAAAATTTGATGAACTTTTTTTGCCCGAGATTGCATTTTGGCGTTCAAATTCCGCACCATTTGATAATAATTAAGAGAAAGAACGTTTCGATTCATGCTATCTCCCATATGAGATCAGCTGATCCCGGTAGCTTGAGCAGTATGAGCTTGGAACACAAGACATTTGATAGAACTGAATGGTTGACGGCCATAACTTTGCTTAAACTAAGCTGAAACGCCTTAAATTTGAAAATGCACTCGGATTGTTGCCTTTTGAAACTCCACACATGAGCTCGTAATTCTTGTCATGAAAAGAATAGTCAATTTTGGAAAGGGAACTTACCTCTGATTGTTGTCCAATCATGCCCATGGAGACATGTCGATGATCCCCCACCATCTCGACGTTGGTGGATCTTGGACGAGATTCGATGGAAGTCACAATTCCCCCACCGGAGGAGTTGAACAAAGACTGTTGCTGAGGTTGTTGTTGTTGCAATTGTTGTAACTGGGGCTGTTGTGGCATTTGCTGTTGTTGTTGCTGTTGTTGTCCCATGCGGCGCACCACGTTGATACATTTTTCCAAGAGTTCCAAGTATTGCCTTTGGGACTCGGCTTTTTTGCAAATACTTTTCTCGAGTTCCTCGGCTTGTGTTCCGTTGCCCAAAGTACGATTGGAACCACGTTGGGATTCTTGGAAGGCTTGAGTCAGCTTTTGAACTGCCTCGAATCTGAATTGCTCCGTCTTCCAACTTTGATCCAAGCCCATGGAAAGACCATCGCCCATTGTTGGGGGTAAATTGTTGTTGCTCATCATAATGGCGACTGATTTGTTCAAACACGTGGTACTGAGACGCTAACTTCCGATCTATCACTGATCATCAGGATCACTGACAAATAACAACACTCTGCGAGTCAATCGAAAAAAGGACGCAAAGGGATTAAAAATGCCAAGGAATAGAGAATCCAGAGGTTGTTTGCAGCTTTCGATTTCTTCTTTCAACCAACGCCACCAGCAAACACTCACTCGATCCCAATGGCTGGCACGTTGAAAATTGCAGCTTGAGGAGTCGTAGATTGTGAGTGGTTCGTATTCTCTTGGGTTAAGCGGAATTGAGTGAGCTTTATCTATCTATCCACTTATTCAATGATGATGCTCACAATTTGTGAGAGAAGTTGTTGTTGGCGATAACACCTCCCCCACTCGATCCTCGATGGACGTTGAGCTGAGCTGACAAATTCCTTGCATACAAACTCTCTCACACACAATCACTACTTACTTACACTGTGCACTAAATTGTATGTGTAGCACGTACGTACTTAGATAGATAGAGCGTCCGACTAAATAGTAGGTAGTAGCAATAGTAGAGACTTGGTTGCCTCAAAAACGAGTTTTGTCCCCTCCGCGCCAACTTTGGGCTCATTATATTCGACTGTCAAAACTTGATCATGGCAAGATCTTTAGTTGTTGTTGTTGATCATAATATCACCACCTATCGTCCCATGTCCAAGTTGCTATTCGTTAATGCGGCAAGGGTTTTATTTCTAACCCTTGCGTTCGGATGGTCAAGTGTATCTATCCAGTACAGCTTCTGATCACAGTTTGGAGCATTGGAAATAGACCACACTACTTACATGTTCAACGCGGAAAATCGAATAACCAGCCATAGTTTTGTTTCAGATATGAGTATGTCCTCTTGTGGGTCTTCTGTCCGTTTAATAATGTGGCATTGGATGGAGGTGGATCAAGTAGCAAACACGTTCTCACACTCACATTGTGTTTCGAGAGCGACTATACACACACACGCACTCTATCTATCCTAAATGAAAAGTAGAGTGAGTGCTTGCTTGACCGCGCGTGTGTGTGCTCTCTGAACGAAAACCTTGCCAAGTATTCAACCCAGTGAGGAGGACAGCAAAAAACTGAGCACCAACATCAAGAACGGGAAAAGTCAGACTATTTTCCCCATTGTCTTATGATCCTCTCATCATCTGGAGCAGTACTGTAGTTATCATCAGCGTGGAAGCACATTCTGTCTGTCAGAGTAACAGAAGACCTTTGGTGTCGTTCCAAAGTTAGCTGGCTCACGTTTGGCCAATTAACCGCGCCATTAAAACCGAACACCGAGAAGGACATTCATTACATTTGCCACACGACAAGTACAAGTACGCTCACACGTACCCATTCAAGCAGAGTACGAGTGAGTGCTCTATGCTCAACGCTTGTTGCTGAACTACATTTCTACATCCTGCACTTTCCTACACGCCCAAACACACGTACTTGGGCACTGTTCGAAGTTGCTTGTTCGGAAGGTTCTTTTTTTCGCAGTGAGCGTGCGGTTAGTTTGAGTTTGGTGGGTTCACTCATTTCTTTTGGAGACGTTCCACTTGTCTGTGTCGCTTTTCTGGCACGTAAAATATCGGTATTGCACAAGTTCTTGAGAGGGGAATGAAAAGCCAGCCCTTCTTTGACGACAGCAACAACAACACATGGACCCTTCCTCCTTCACTTGGCGGCCTTTGTTTCCTTCCGACCGACATCAAGCATGTACTATTTGTTGAAGGAAAGTGTAACTCCCGCTCGCTCACAGTTTCTCGCCCACAAATCCTCAATGTTTTGCCAGTTCATATTCTCCATAGGAGATTAATTATGCACTTCCAATTACTTGGGGATGGAAGGAATAGCGAACGAACGAACGAACGAACGGGATCCCGACATATGAATGGCTATCATTGAATTAGAGAATTCAAGTCAAAAGCCGACAGTCGCGCCCGCGGAGACAAGAACAACAGGACCTTGCCATTCCCTTGTCGACAAATACATAGAGTGAACAATTTTGGATTGGAAAATACCGGCTGTTGATGAGTGGAAAACATCTGTCAGTGTATTCGATTGTTGGACATAGTCTCATTTCTGGGCGAAGGGCTCGGTGATCGACAGTGAAGAGAAAGTAAGATCCTTTCACCAACACCATGTTTCGCACTAGAATACGGAGCCCTAGCGATATTGACAGTCAGAGGGACTCTGTTTCGGCGGTTCCCAGAGAAGAGGTCAAGGGAGACAACAAGCCACAACATTTTGAAGACAAGTATGCTTCAAAACCTTGGATATCGGGAAAAGAACTGAAATCAACCGCAATGGCACCGTGGTCTTTCTTCAGAAAAATTCAAGTGCTTTTAATGGTCCTTGCCGCACTCTTTGGGTTCCAATTGATCATTGGAATTATGTTCTCTCTCGGACCAAACAAGACACTAGACAGTGCTCCATCGCCCAGAATACTCGCATCGACCACGCCATCCACATTATCCGCGCCTTTAGACAATACCACCGAGTGGTACTTTGAGGAATACGATGTTTGGGTCAATTGTCCCGAACAAGAATTCGCAAAAGAGGCCAAGTCTGCACTTCGTCGAGCCAAGTCTAAAAGTTGCCGGTCGCAAATTGCCAATGTCACGTGTTTGGCAGCTCGTGCCCAGCTCTTTCCCAAAAACCTCAAAAACCGATGTGTTCAAAGCATCGATTCCAGAGTGGTGGGTAATCATTTGGGGTGCTACAAGGATTCATTCTCCAAACGGATCTTGAACGGTGGAATGACTTCTTTTAAGACACACCTTGGGAAACAAAAGTGTCTGATGCTTTGCACGGAATCCGGCTATCTTTACGCCGGACTTCAATACGGAGTTGAGTGCTTTTGTGGCAGCGAAAGGCCAAACGATGCCGATCGTTTTGAGCCGGAGAAGTCAAAGTGCAATTACCCATGTGCAGGGAATACCAAAGAAAAATGTGGAGGCTATTTGGCCATGGATGTCTATCAGACCGGTTTAATCCCGTTAAAACCGGCTCCTGCAACGCAAGAAATCGCAAAAGCCTTAGAAACGCCGGTTCGAGTTGTGTATCTTCTAACTTTGAGTGGTCGTGCCGTTCGACAAGTTCGCCGACTGATCCGTCGTCTTTATCATGTGGACAATTACTTCCTAATCCATGTAGATTCCAGACAAGAATATTTGTATCGCGAGTTGCTTCCGTTGGAGAGTCAATTTCCTAATATCCGTTTAGTCCCAGATCGAATGGCCACGATTTGGGGAGGATCCTCATTACTTCAGATGCTTTTACACTGCATGAAAGTTCTTCTCACTCTCGATTGGGACTGGAGCTTTGTGATGAACCTGTCAGAATCCGATTATCCAATTAAAGATCCTCAAGAGCTGGTTCACTTCCTCACCATCAACCGAGGACGAAATTTCGTGAAATCCCATGGTCGTGATGCTCCCACATTCATTAAGAAACAGGGTATGGACAAGACCTTTGTCGAATGTGACAATCATATGTATCGCATCGGATCCCGACAAATCCCCATGGGAATCCAGATCGACGGAGGATCTGATTGGATATGTTTGTATCGTGATTTCGTTGAGTACCTCATTCACGGAACGGACGACACTTTAGATGGATTGAAGCGATTTTTCAATTTTGCCCTTCTTCCAGCCGAGGCTTTCTTTCATATTGTCTTGAAAAACACGGAGTTTTGCTCCACCATTCTCAACAACAATCTTCATCTCACCAATTGGAATCGGAAGCAAGGCTGCAAATGCCAACACAAAGCAGTCGTGGACTGGTGTGGTTGTAGTCCCAATGATTTCAAGCCCTCCGATTGGAATCGCCTTTTGGGAGCAGAAAAGAGGCCGCTTTATTTTGGACGGAAATTCGAGGCCGTCATTAATCAACGCATTCTTTTTGAATTAGATCAATACATCTACGGCTCAGATTTCCAAGCTAATCTCACCAATGTGCATTGCTATTGGCAGAACGTCTACCATTATCAAGACATGTCACCAAGTCCAAACTTGGAATATCTGAGCGTGGCTTCCACTGTCATTCAAGAGTTTTTACGACAGCAATCTCCAAAGAGAACGTTTGACAAAATTTTAGAAATCACATCTTACCAAACAAATGACCAACTACAAGGGATTTTGGTGCTCTTCCTAACAAGTGAACCGAGTGAAGCGCTATTCGAAGTAATGATAGTGCCCACTTTGCAGAGACAAACATTGCCGTTGGAAGAGTTAAGTATGGACATGCGTGTTGGATCAGAATATGATAAGAAGGAACAAGTGTTTCGCAATCTGTTTGAATTCATGGGGCCAGAATCAGAGCCTTATCTACTGTATCAGTCTGATGCTTCGAACTTGACGCTCGCAGTCACTTTCGCTTGGTTCGATCCAAATGGGACATTATCAGCTGTAACCACCAAAAAGTTCAACAATGCTACCTCACCCCTGGATGCTATTTCGTGTGGGCTGTCCCGTCCAATTCATCCTGGAATATGGACCGTTCAAGCCATTGTAGACGGCCAAATGATCGCAGAGATAATGTTCCCCATATTTCCAATCCTGCCGTCCCTGATCCCAGATCAAAAGCAATGGCAGGAACTTCATCAGGGTTCGAATTTATCTCAGGACATTGCAACCTTCGACATCGAACCTAGATACGCGGTTTTGCCTCACACGCATCCATCTCTTTCTCATCCGAGGTTCTCGGCACAACTTTTGAATTCAGATCCCGATGTGAAGTCGTTCATCAGCAATCTGGCCTCTTCCTTTCTCAATATCAAGTCCATGTGTGCCATCTCTCAAGATCAAATTACAGTTCAAATACCCTCATGTCATGGCCAACCTTGGAGTTCATTTAGTCAAGATCCAAAATCAAAAATCACCGATGTCAACCCCGACACTGGCCTGTTGTCCTAATGCGAGTTTATTTTTCGCTAATGTGATAAATATTTACTGGATGCATCAAGAACCTCCGAATTAAGCAATGGAAGAATATCAAAGAAACAATTGTCAAGAACTGACCAATAAACGTATCAATCGGTAATTAATACCTGTGAGTGTGTCATCACTCGACCAAAAATTTGAACCATTCCAGCTCAAAAGCTTCTATTAGTTGGGAAGGATTCCATTGTGGATCGGAATCTGGTACGTTTTCAAACTCCTTCTCCAATGCTTTCATCCGTTCTGATCGACCCAGATCTTGGAAGTCTCCTTCATCCGTGGTTGCGGATTGATCATCGCCGGTTTTCGAGTCCAGTCTAGGATTAGCAATGTCAATACTGGCAAAGAATTGCAGTCTATCCGCCTCTTCGGGATGTAAAGCAAATGATCGAATCTTCTGCAATAACGTTTTTTGTCCCTCTTCATTAGGCTTTTTAGCAAACGAGCGCACCGTTTTCTCCACCCGTTGTAACAAGACAAGCGCTCGAATGAAGCAAAAGGCTTGAACTTGCTTCAAATGGCTATTTGATATCGGATATGCCACTGTTTGTCCATTAAGACCTACATAGCCTTGTCCAATCCGAGTCCAGAAATCCGGAACAAACGGGTGGAAATGAACGATGCGACTCAAATGAGCCAAGGATTCTTGTGGTTCACCTCGGGCTTCATAGATTTGACTCAAAAGATCATGACTGACTGTCAAGTGATCGATGTTATTGGGATGTGAGGTCTTGTGCTGTAAGAACGAAGCAAATAGATAGGTAATTGTCATGCACTTAAAAAAAAAATAAGAATGCTTACCAATTCTGAGGCCCATTCCAAGGCTTGATTTAAATGTTTTTGATGCAAAGCACATCGAGCCATCGATTCCATAATATCTCTTCGATTACTCATGTTCTTTTTTGAGGTCCGTTTCAAGATATGCTCGAAGAATTGGAAGGCTTTGCCATAATCTTTCTCCAAATAAGCCTGGTCGGCGGCAAACTTCAAGGTTTGAACGTCAGTTTCTTCCATTGGGATCTCAGTTTTATCAAACCACTAAATCAAAAAAGGCATTGATTCAAAAACGGAACAAACCCTAATGTGAAACATTGTATAATACTTTGTGTGGGCATTGTTTGGCTTGGTAGTCTAGTGCAGCGCTCTTTGATATGGAGTTATCCGAATCCTTTTGTGAATGTCCTTGGAAGTCATAGTCTTCCAAGTTGAGCCCCAATTCCATGATCAGAAAGTGACAATGACTCAAATGCTCTAAGCTGGTTCCTAGGTGAATTTCAAGCACACTTCAGAGTTCACATGTGTTTGTTTTTGTTTTGAATGGAGGAAGCGCTCCCTAGCGGTCTTACTGGAAAACTTTGAAGAGGGAAGTTTTGAATTGAGCACCTTGAAGGCATTTTCCGTCTTACTGATGCGAGGTTTCCCTAACGTCTTTGAATATGAGTTTGCTTCAAACCGATGGCTTTCTGTGAAGTGTTTCTAAGAACTGATGAAAAATCATAGCTTGTCTCGTTTGGATGGACTCATGTATCCATCAAAAAAACTAGTTTCTGTATTAATCAGACATGTTCCTTGGAGCAGCGAGCGGAAGCATTATTTAAGGTAGGTGACCGAAATTATTGTTGCATGCACTTTCCCAAAAGTCTTTCTAAAAGCTTGATCCACGGAAGCGCTCTGTCAACTCATAAGCCCGGTAAATATTTTGCGAAAACAGGCGTTTTTCGTCTAAGAGTGTCATTGCAACATTACACGAGAAAAATGGAAGCACTTCTTGTGTTCTAGACTGCATTCAAAGATGACAGTCGGTTCTCGCCTATGAATATGTAAAAAAATTGAAAAACATCCTTCTCAGCAACATTTTTGCTGTCGTATTTTTTCTGTTGTGCGAAAAAGCAAACTCACTTGATGTGCCATCTCATAAAATGTGCCCCTGTCATGATTTGTTGTTAGAAAAGTTTAAAGATTAACAGTTAAAAGTAGTCTTATTATCGCTAATAAATTCTCGGCAAGTTTTGGGGTGATCAGTTTCTCTGAAAGATAAACTGAACGCTAGATTGCTTAGTTTTCAGACCTGTGCCAATTACTTTCAAAATGTAATTTATTACAATTACTTTGATTTCCAATGTAATTAATTACAATTACTTGGAAATGTAATTGCACTAACATTATTGTAATTGCAATTACAATTATATCACAGGTCTGTTGGTTTTTAAATTTATAAAGAGTAAAGTTCTTCATTCAAGATGGGCAACCTTTGCCGAATATGTTTCGATTATTCTTCAAGTTACACATTTCAAGCGAGCTCCCCTCTTGTTCCTAATGGGCACAGACCGCACAAACCCCCATACAGTCGGCTGAAAAGGCACCCTCTGCCCGACCACCCCGTTCTAGTGTGCACTGATTCTATCAAGCATGTGGTCCTTCGACCACGTTCACCTCCCGCCAAAAGAAGCTGGCCCCTCACTGAAGCAAACACACATACATACGTACATTCATGCATGCAGCCATCGTCCGAAAAGGCTCCCTACTACCCAGAAGACAACACAACCAGCATCAGGGGTTCCTTCACTCTCCCCTTTGAGTCCCACACTGTGGGACGCGGCAGGAAGACTGACAGACGGACCGGGGGTCGGCTGGAATGTTGCATGCATTCTCTTTCGCTTTAGTTGTCGGCACAAACAGAGGCATAATTTCGCTCGTTCCCCCCTCTCACTATGAAAAGACCCAGGCGACGAACAGACGAGAGCCTGGCCAAAGAAGAGCAACTACTGGCAAGGAATTGCGGGAGCGCCGGCCCTAAAAACGAGCGCCACACAGGCAAGAAAGGGACGAACAGTGACGTCCAACTGGCGGCTCGCCGACTTTCCCCGCCATTCAAGCCAAAAGGGGCGCGAATCGCCTCTCGACCCCTGCCGTACTAGGTGCCATCTCAGGGGAGTTACTGGCGCGTCCGGTCCGCGTCTTTCTTTCGCCCGCCAACCTCGCCCTAACCGATGAAGGCTTGTTCGCCCGGCGCCAACTCAAGAGGCGAGCAGCACGAGGAGGGAGATGACGACGCTGCTTTTTGTGTGATCGCCGCTGGCTCAACGGCAAACAGAGAGAGAGCCTGGCTGCATTCTCGCTAATGGCGTCGTCTCCGCCAGCCAGGCAATCTCACGGAACGAAAACAAGACCAGAAATCGCAAGTCTAACCCGAAAGAGCTTGACCTATGGGGGATGGGTGGTGTCGATCGTGACCTCTAGAGTGTGGTGAATCCGTTGGCGTGTCTTTGGGAGCCTCTACTGCCAGGAACGCCCTACAAAACGGCCTCGATTGAGTGGCGATTCTCGAGTCCCGATCGCTGAAGAGAGGTTGTGTAGTGGCGAAAACAGCGACGTGATTGCGAGGGACATTTCAGACCAACTTTGAGCAAGGCAGGCTAGCAGCTCGCCGACGGTGACAGATCCTCCTCGCCGGTGACCCATGCTCGCTCAACCAGGTTTGGAGACTTGATCATGGCTGAGGAGATCGTGCTGTCAGATCGGAATGTGCCGAGACAGCCTCTCGAGGATGAGCTCACACGTCTCTACAGTCAGGGCTTCCTCACGGACATCACGTTGTCCACTGAGGATGGCAAGAACTTTGAGGCCCATCGGATCTTGTTGGCGGCTCGATCCCAATACTTTCATTCCATCGTGCCCCGGTTAAAGGCCGAGCCCGTTATCTTTTTGAAAGGCATCAAAGGCGCGCATTTGGATAAGATCCTCAAGTTTATGTACGGCACCCGTGTGGCCGTCTCCAAGCATCAATTGAAGCCCATCTTGGAAGTGGCCAAGAACTTGCAAGTCAAGGGCCTGCAAGATGTGTCAGCCAGTGAAGTGCTTAGTCGACAGAGTGTGGTCAGTGCCGGACGGTTTAAACCGGATTCACCGTTGGCCTCGCCGATTTTGGCCGCTAGCAAACTGGCACAATCGCGTCAGATGCAGTCATCCACCACCCTGGACAAAACGACTCTGGCCTCGTTTAAAAGCCCCATGGGCCGCCGGGGTCGAACCATGATGAATGGATCACCCACCCCATCGGATTCCGAAGAACAACGAGTTGGCGGAAACCAAGAGTCGGATGATGAATCCGGACCCCGAACCCGCAAAGGTCGTCGTGGTCGACCGCCTAAGAAGGACAAGACAGCGTCCAAGGAAAAAAGCAAAGGAGATCCCTACGAGTTCGAAGAAGACGATGACAAAAATGAGGCCAGTCAAAGTGGCGATGAACAAGATTCCAATAAGAGAGGCTGGCGATACCAGTCTGACCGAAAACGCAAGGGTGAAGAAGATGGCGAAGGATCTGAGCGTGCGGGTTCGCCAAGTCAGGATGAGGAATCCGGATCGGCAAAGGTAATCAAATGCGATTCATGCGTACGACTTAAGACTCTCATTCTAAAACCCATTGGTTGAATTAAAATTTTAGAAAAAGAGGACCATTTCTGTGAAGTGCAAGGGTAACTTGGCCGATCTTTATCCTACTCGCTTTGTGAGCGGTGTCCGAGGTCAATGTATCAAATTCAAGGATCAGTTGATGACGCCTCAAGAGTTTGAAATTGCGTGTGGCGGAAGTGGGAAGAAATATCTAGAGAATATCAAGACTGATTATGGACCTCTCAAGACCTTGACGGCCTCGGGCATGTTGAGGCAACTCCAAGGACGAGCGGGTCGAAGCGAATCTCCTCCGTCGAGATCTCCGAGTAAGTCCAGCAAAAGACAACGAGAAAACGAAGAGGAGGGAAATGAAGAGGACGACGAGGACGGGGAAGACGATGAGGACAACGAGGAACATCAGGAGGAAACAAACGAAGAGGAAGAGGCTGATGAAGAAGAGGACGAAGAAGAAGAAGAGGGGGAAAGTGAAGCCATGCAACAGCAAGAAATGGTAGAAGAGCAAGAAAAGGACACCCAAACCGATGGTCTTATCATCAGGGGCAAAAAGAAAAAGAAGAAACATCGCGACGATTGGAAAAAGCATCTGACCACGCATTTAAAGACCGAGGTAATCATGCACAATGAGCATCAACCTCAGCAGCAACAGCAGCAGCACCTTCAGCCCATCATGTTTTCCGGCAGCAATGATCCTCTTGGTCTGATGACCTCGATGCCACAGCCAACATTTGCTGCTCCCAATATCATGGATCAACCCCCTAAGATCTCACCAGCCAACTTGATCCATGAACATCATCACCAGCAACAACAGCAAACTCAGACCCTCTACGTGATGAGTCCCCATCCGAGTATGACCCCTCAACATCATGCCTTTGCCCCACCCATGTCTCCCATGCCCCACAATCCACCCACTCCCATTCCGAGCTTCTCGATGCCGGTCGTATCGAACGCCCAACCAACGTTCGCCAAGCCAATGACACCCATTCCTTCGACTCAATCTCAGATATCTCAAATGGGAATGAGTACCATGGGCTCGTCGCGGATTGGAAACATCCTCAATGTACGTTGCAAGTCAACCACAGCCATCCTGGTGGCCAGTAAGTACGAGTCGGGTAGCAAGGGCAAATGTATTCAGTTGGGTGACGAGTGGCTCACTCCCAATGAGTTTGAAGACCGCGCAGGCTCGAAAGCCAAAAAGTACCTCAGCAGCATCAAGTGTATGGGTCGCCCGTTGAGAGTATACGTGAACAGTGGAGAGCTCCGTGGGGCCAACCCACCACCCCAACCCAAGTCCAAGCAGAAGCAATTGAAGCAGATGCCCCAAACGCACCAACAAGCCATTGCCCCCGCACCCCTTCAGGGCCCATCCATGACGCCCACTCACATCTCAAATGCGCCCTCGATGCCGCATGGTCTCATCATGAGTGGGAATCAGACTCCCATTCTATTCAACCAAACCTCAATGGCAAGTTCCATGATTGGCAATCAGCCCATCAACTTGCCCATGACGTTTGCCTTGGCCTCGCCACTTGAAGTCCGACAGAACGTATCGCAACCCATGTAGACACCTCATATTGAGTTTACAAACCTAACCTCAATCCCTTTGACAATTGGACCCCAGTACAAATACCTCGAGGGTCCAACTGAATTCCCCAAGGGTCCCAAGGATTTGAGATCCTCCGGACCCTCCCAAAGTTTTTTAGTTAGTTTTTTAGTATCATCATGCCATACTAGTAACAATCTCTGATTTTATGTTAACATTCATGGATAACCGAGTCCGTTCGCATTATTCTCAACGTTTGATGTCATTTGATGTTTTCGCGGTTTATTATTCCCCAAGTGTGTATATTAAAAAACAAAACAGTTACAATGACAACTATGTTATTAGTTTGCCTTCAAAACCTTTTTCATGTCCTCAAAACTAGAAATTAGAGCATCGTTCATATCCTTTGCATTGGAATGGGCTTTAAAGGTGGAGAGGCCAACCCCTAAAAAGTCATTCCGGATTTGATATCCAACACCAAAACCATTTGGAACGACAGGACAGAAGCCGCCATGGATCATGTTGTGCGAGGCCAAAGTTGAAGTCGAAAGCACGTTTTGGTTGATCTTCGAATATGCTGGATCTTCGAAGAGAACCGGCATTGGATGATTTTGCCGGATGCAAAGATCCTTGATGGCAAACAAATGTCGATCCCATCCCTTGCCTTGCGCGGCATTTTTCGTCATTTCGAAATGCGTTTTCGAGCAGTTTTGCAATAAGCCCAGGAGTTCGTTTGGATCTTTCTGTCGGGAATCATTGAAGGCTTCGGCACAAGCCTTTGTATCATTAGTACAAGGCCGAACCGTTTCAGTACGTCCATGTTTAAAGATGGACGTACTGCAACTTTCGTATGTGGGTACGAACTTTCCAAACAGCCTATGGTAAGCGATTTGAAAGGCAGTTTGCATCAAGGAATCCGGACCTACTTGCAAGCGTTTGCAATCGTCTTTACCTAGTCCATAGAAGTAAAATTCCTCAAAATCAACTGAATTGTACATTTCAAAGTAGGTCTTTTTGGATTGACCTACTTGAATTTTGATTCGATCATCAATATTAATCTTGATTTCTTCGACATGGAGTGTCGAATGGATGTTTTCATTGGCCGCGAAAAAGTCGTTGCTTTGGCTGTCTTGGACAATTTCGTCAATTAAACGCATCACAGCCACCCCATCACCCCACGCATGTTCAAAATTGATGGAGACGGCGCCATTTCGAGAGTAAATGAGACTGAACGATTTATCAAACCATCGATTGGTCGGGTCGGACCCGCCAACAATCTCCCGCGTACTTTTGGGCGCTTCTTCATCCGCATGATCCCATTCATCAAGGCAAATAACGTGTAAACCAGAGTCGATTTTGTTCAAGGCCTCTTCATTTCCCAAGTGATCCACCAAATGAGCTCTCATTTCACTCCAAACATCACGGGACTCGGATGTAAAGACGCCAATACCCGAACTCTCGCCCTTGGGTTTATGATCCAAAATGTATTGAATGCTCTTGAGGTAGTAGTGGGGTTCAAAGAGGTTCCCGTCGTGATCCAGAACATCGAAGCAGTAAAAGTGACCTCGTCTTAAGACCACAACGTGTTTGGAATCCGGATATCTTCGAATGATATCTAGCTGAGGCAGAGGTATTCGTGTGGATTGCAGTAAGTTGTCATACTGAGACATGTCCAAGGGAAATGCTTTAAACATATATGAAAGCGGGGTTGCAATCAAATTCGGCATGAATTTGACTCGATTCCAATACGTCGGAGTATTAGTTTTTGTCGGTTGAAGATGAAAAACCTCGGGTTTAAGTATGTTCGCTTGGTAGCTTTTCAACAATCTTAGCGTCGAGATCAAAAGATGAGCTGATCGCCAAGCCGAATTCATAAATTCTGGACGACTATCGTGGGCAAACATAATACCTACGAAAAAAGCCATATTTACTGGTTAAAAACTTGTAGAACTTCTAGAAATGCAGTAAGCTTCTTACCTGGATTATGAGTAAAACTGACCGGACGTCGGTCTTTAAGGTACATGTCGGTCCATGGGCCAGAAATATATGAAGTGTGCTTATTGTCTTTGTCTTGCCGTCGAAGCTCCGCATCCAATTCTGGACCAGGTCCATTTATGAATTGGTTAACCAATTTTTCGGTTTGAGTGAAGTCGTTTTGGTCAAGCAGAGGTCTCTGTGATGCCAAATATCGGTCACATGTTTCTCGAAGTTTGGGAATCGGGAGACGAGGCAGCGATTTCTGGAATTTATCAGTGGGTACGATACTTTGTTGGAGGTACTGATATTCTTTCGATTTGACTTCCACGGCGCCTTGCCGTTGGGATGAGGAATAAGGGGTGGTGGAGTAACACCAGACCCCCTTGGGTATGGATCCACAAGTCCGGCAAAGGCTCCACATGGCTTATTTTCATTCACACAATGATCGTCAATTTCTCATCCTCCAAGGACATATGCCAATTCAACTGCTGATGTTGTTGGAAGTACACTTGGCTCTGGTGAATTTGAGCCCTCATTCGCGCTCGTCACCTGAAAATGAACGACACGCCGGGCATTCGGACACATACCACGAAACCCATGACTCGGTGGAGGTCTTTGCCTTTGGAGCTCTAGAATCTAGATATTCCCCATCTCTGCCGCCTATTTGAGGTTAAAACGACGTTTGTCATAGATGAGTGACTGCCTTCAAGGACTGGATATAACTGTTATAACTTGAGTAAAATGACATTGAGTAAAACTCGTTATTTTTCAATGTTTAAACTGCTTCTGTATTGAACATTTCCGGAGCCTAAAAAGAAACTTTGAAGAAATGTGCAAAAAGTGGTAACAAATGTAGACAACTGTAGACAACTCCACTAATACGGAGGAGATTGAGGTTGAATTGGTTGAAGTAGCTCAACCAAAAATTGTCCAGGAAGCTCTAGCTTGTAAGGAAGTCTGTACTGACCACAAAAGACAGCCTTGTAATCCTAATAGAACAGGTTATAGCTCTTTTGAACATCCACAGTGGTGTCAAAAATTGTTGAAGTTTGGGCTCCTGAAATACAACAAGAAAGGGTGCTCAAAGGTCGAGTGCCCCTTCTTCCATCCGTACATGTGTGGTAGGTCAATGAGTAGTGGGACATGTTTCTATGTGGAGTGTAAACAGGTCCATGTACGAGGTACTCAGAGGAAACCGAGACCAGCAAAATCTGGGTCTCATAGTTATGGATATAGGTTAGCCTCCAATCCCCAACCAATCCCCCGAACATTTCATCCTTTCAGCCTCCCCCTCCTCGTCCTTCTCGTCCTTCTCCTCCTCCCAACTCCTTGTCCCATTTCCCTTCCCTTACCTCAAAACCTATTCCTATTTCTACCCTTCTCCCGAACATCCATAACCCCGCTCCTCATCACACTTTTTCCTATGGGCAACATAGGTCCTACTCCATTGTAGTCGCCCCTCCCCCTCCTCAACAATCCCTTCCTGTAGAGCAAAATTTTGTTAGCAAGCAGGATTTTTTAAGGTTAGACAGGAAGGTCCAAGAACTGATAGACTTGGTCCATCGGAAGACCTTAAGCCCATAAAAGGGCTCTATTTGAACGTGCATTGCCTGATTTCCAAAAAAGACAGCACAAAGGTCAGAGTACTGGAGGAGCTAGCCATTGATAGAGAGGTCTCCTTTATCTCCATTACAAATACTTGGCTTCGTCCAGGAATTTTAGACGAAGAAGTAGCAATAGCTGGTTTTAGGCTAGTTCAATGTGATAGAGTACGCCCTGAGAATCCCATTTTCCCACATGGGGGCGTATGTCTATATGTCAGGAAAGACTTACATTTTAGTCATGTTCATAAGTCGAATGGAGAAGTAGAAGTTTTGATTTGCCACGTCAAGGCTCTTGATCTTACAATAGTAACAATGTATCGGCCACCTTCTTGTAGTTCTTCCTCATTTCTTTCGGCACTCGAATTTACACGAAAGGAGTTAGATCGAGAGGTTTGTTCTCGACTCTTTGTGGTTGATGACTTCAATTTACCGGCTAACATTGTTGAGTGGGAGGTTAGTCCGGATGGGTACATTCTCATTTCGAAAACAGCATCGCTGTCTTTCGAAAAAATTGGAAGAGTTTGCGATCTTGCGTAATCTCTCTCAACACGTTGGTGTTGCAACCAGAGCAGAGAGTGTTCTGGACTTAGTTTTTTCCAATGACCCTGATCTGATCCAGTATGTCCATGTAGCCCCATGTAGCCTTTCAGATCATCACATTCTTGAGATAGGGTCGACCATTACTCAAAAGCCGGCGAGCTCTAGAGTTAAACCTGCTCAAAAGGTGGGCGTGGCCAAGTTTAAGTTCAAAGATGAACACTGGCCCCTTATTGTTGAAATATTAGGCGAGTTGGACTTGATTTCCATTCTAAAGCAGGAACCATCAATAGATAAAGCTATAAGTAAGCTTATTTTTCTTTTTGACGAGGTTTGTTTGTCCATTGGTATTCCAGAAATAGCGGCAAAAGGTAGGTCATTGTCTGGAATTCCAAAGGTTAGAAAAAAAGTTGTTCAAACGGAGTTGTCAGCTTTTGAATAGACTTCGGTTGTAGCTAGCCTCCAAAATAAATTGAACGTGGTTCAAGCTAAGATTAGGGCCTCCATTGATTCTGATCAGATGGAAAAGAAAGTAGAGTTGTCCAGGAGGTTAAGACTAATCCAAAGGCGTTTTTCTCGTTTGCAAATACAAAGAGAAAAATGAAGCATCCTGTAGGACCTTTTGAGGTCGACGGTAAAACCGTCAATTATAGTGAGGTTATGGCCAATATGCTTGGAGATCAGTTCTCAAGTGTATTTTCAATTCCAAAAAGGGTTGGTAGAGCAGGCCATGACTGTAGCAATGTTGTTGATGAGACTGGCATTGATAGTCAGGATAATCGATTGGAGGATCTGGTAGTCACAGATCAAGATGCTTTTGAGGCCATCAAGAGCTTAAAGCTCTCAAGTTCTCCTGGACCTGATGGTGTGACATCTAAGTTTCTGATGAAATGCTCACATATTCTTGCCCCAGTTTTCTCCTACTTGATGCGTTGCATCTTAGATCAGGGCAAGTTCCCCTCTTCTCTAAAAGTAGCTCATGTCGTTCCAATTTTTAAGGGCGGAGATGAGTCACTCCCTAGTAATTATAGGCCCATTTCTCTGACCTCCAGCGTTGCAAAGGTTTTTGAGAAGATTATGAAGTCCAAGCTTGTAGATTATTTGGAAGTCCATGATTTAATTCCTTCTAGACAGCATGGGTTTCGAGCTCATTTTAGTATAGTAAGCCAATTGGTTGATCATATTGAGCAAATCATTGATGGGCTCGAAAGTCACGAGTCAGTTGATGAAGTCTATCTTGACTTTGCCAAGGCCTTTGATAAGGTAGATCATGGTCTTTTGCTCGATCAACTCAAAGAATTTGGGGTCCAGGGTAAGGTCCTGACTTGGATTGATAGTTTTATAAGCGAAAGGAAGCAGATAGTTAAAGTTGAAGGGTCTTTTAGCGGCATGTATGATGTCAAGTCAGGTGTTCCGCAAGGTTCATTTTAGGTCCGCTCTTGTTTATTCTCTTTATTGCTCCTCTCCAGAAGTTTAGAACGAAAGCCAGTATTTCTTCATATGTTGATGACACAACATTCGTTTGTGGAAGGAGTGGTCAGGACTCGAAATGTTTAGTTGAGGACTTGGAGAAAATCTACTCTTAGGTTGGTCAGAGTAATATGGCATTGAACGGGATGAAATTCCGCACAATGACGTATGGGGCGTCAAAATTAGATGTTCCGCTCAAAGACAATGGAGGTTGTGATATTGAGCAGGTATCGTCCATGAGGGATTTGGGAGTTGTCGTCCAAGATGATGGAAAGTTTGATGAGCATATCCAGTTGAAAGTGGGGAAGGCATTTCAAACATGTAGCTGGATCTATCGCACTTTCAAGTCAAGAAATAGTATTACGATGCTAACCCTGTACAAGTCGATTGTTCAGCCGCATCTTGAATATGCCTCACCCATTTGGGCTCCAATGAGTTCAGCAGGTTTGCAAAAGGTCGAGCAGGTCCAAAGATTTTTTACTAGGAACATCACAGGAATGAGAGAGCTCTCGTATTGGGAGAGGCTCAAGAAGTTAGGGCTGTACAGTACTCAGAGAAGTTATGAAAGGTATCTGATACTGAATGTCTTCAAGAGCATTCATGGGCTCTGTCTTAACCCAGGATTTGAGATCAGTTGTAGCGATCGTAGAGGTTTTACGTGCGCCCTGAGAGCACCTCCAAATCCTAAGGAATCAAGGCTAGTTTGAACAATGAAGTGCTCCTCTCTTCTTTATCGGGCTCCTTCATTGTTCAATTTGTTGCCTATTTGCCTTTGTCGGGAATTTGTAGGAGCTGATCCTCTAACAACATTTAAGGCAGGATTGGACAAATTTTTGAATAGCATTCCTGACCAACTCACTATCCAAGGGTTGTACAGATCTGCCAACAGTAACTCATTGGTAGATCAAATTTCATATAAATGGTAATTTTATAAACTAGATTAATCATTAACTCTCTTTACAGGGAATCCTGTTACATAAAATACCTAAAAAAAATTTTTGTTAATAAATAACACTTTTAGCCAATTTCATCGATTTGAGCGCAACTTTTAACAAAAAATATTACAACTTTAGGGCTCAAACACTGCAACATTTTACCCAAACAAATCAATAACTTTATCCAAGTCGTATTTATTACATATTCCCATCATTTATATGTTCTTTTAGAGTTCTAGGAAACAATACCCTCGAAAATTAAAATTTGCGTCACTCACATAGTGGTAAGCACAATTTTGAGGGAAGAATTAGGGTTAGACAAAAAGAGGAAAACCCCGAAAAATCGCCCGAAAAAGCCGCTCGTGCGGGTTTTCTTGTTTAATGTCAACCAAACGGGATTGAAGCAGCCCTGAATGTGTTTGACCGAATAAAAAATCTGGACACGGGAGAAAATTCAGATTGTGAACAATTTAGTGACAATAATAGGTGTCAAATCTATTTTAAGGGTTGGACAAGATAGAAATTTCAAGTTTGTGACGATGTTATGCTCGGAAGTGAGCAAAAAATATCCTTGTGATCGGGCAGCTGTCTCTTTAATCAAGACAATGCAGAACCTTGTGTCAGCGTGCAAATACGCTGCATATGGTACGTAAAGTTCATGGTAAAAAAGAATGGAGCAACCCTCTTTCATATGAGGATAATCATATACGGGAGGAGATGAGGTGTCGTGGTTAGCGCTGTTTCCTTTAGTGAGAGAGGTCCCAGGTTCGATTCTCCTCCCCGACCTTTCTCAAAGAAACTTTTAGACGTTAATCCCCACCCACAGATGGAGAACCATTCTGATACCGGACTTGAAATTGCCTATCGGAAATGATTTGGACGATGTGATGGCTGGCTTCGCTGGCCGGGCGAGGCTCAACCCTCCGACCCTAGCACCAACAATCCAAAAAAAAAATATGCTCAAATTGGCAAATTTTACACTTCTTCCTTTCACCAACTCTAAAGTAAACCTTACTATAAAAATGCATCACTAAAAAATGACTTGAGGGGTCCATCAAGTTGATGTCAAAGGATGACTTCTCCCAAGTTTATGACCAATGTAAAAGAAGATTTGAAAAGCGCATTGAAAGTAAAGGATGTTTTTCTCCAAATTTGATACAATAGCTTTTTTGGTATTAATGGCATAACTGTCTTAAAATTGCCCAATCCGGTTTTTGCCTTCGTGACCCTTTTATTGCCAATTTTGACATTTTTGTGTGAAAAAGTGACATTCTAGGCCAGAAAAAGCAACTTTCGTCGAATAGAGTGTAGTTTTTACCATAAAATGTTGCAACTTTAGGGCCAAAAAAACCGGCAGCTTAAGGTCAAACAACCAACAACTTCATCCGAGCCTTGTTCATAACTAGGGACAGGAAGCTTAGACGAATAAAACTGTCAAACTAAACGAAAAAACACGAATAGAATTGCCTGATTAGACGAAAAAAGACGAATCAAAGTTTACATACAACGGAAAAAATGCTTATAAGACGTAAAAATCGAATCAATTTCCCGAAAAGGCGAATGAAACTGTCTTAGAAGAAAGAAGACAAATTAAGTGCCCGTACAGACGAAAAAGACTTTTTTTAAAACTGCTCCCACAAAATAGACAATACCGGGGAAAAATATGTCTGCTTGTGCGAAAACAGCGCACGAATATGTTATACTATTGATATCACTTTCTAGTCGACCATTTTAACGTTTTTACCAACTGACATACCAACTGGCATACCAACTGACATTGATTATATATGATAGAACATATATCTATATATTTTTTGCATATTTATACGCCCTGACATGACCATGAGTCGCAATAAAACTCATTATTATTAATAAGTTTGTTCGTCTGAAGTTCCTGTCCCTATTCATAACATTTGTAAAAAGTTGAAGAAGTCTATCTTTGTTTAGGTGAAACCATTATAGGATTGTGAGAGATGTCTTTTATTGCGAGAAACTTTCTAGAGATATTAGTTCTCTTGTCAAAATGGACCGATGGTTGAAGTCTTTGTCTTGGTTGTCGTAAAAGCGAAATAAATTCATAGATATTAACAAGGTAATCTTGGAGACAACCTCGATAACCAATCAGAGCCGTTCAAAGCGATAAACTGTAATCTGCTTCAAACAATGACGATTTCCCCCTTCTCTAGCAATGTTTTTGGAGAGGCAAACTCAAATTCAGTCGACGTTGTTACATATCTACGGTAAGACTAAAAATGTATTTTGAATAATTCACAATTCCACGTAACAACACAATGGGGCTCGAATCAATACATATACCAAGTTTTTCCCCTGGAACATGAGCTCCCATAGTAGCCCAATTTTGTTCAAATCTTTGTTCGTGCCAAAGAATTAATAATTTGTAAAAAAGAACTTTATTCCTGAAATTGACTGATTTTTTTTGTGAAAACCACGCATCAATACGACGATAATGAGGTTACGATTAAACCAAAGGCGTTTTTTTTCTTTTGCAAACACAAAGAGAAAAATAAAGCATCCAGTAGGATGCTTCAGTAGGACCCTTTGAGGTCGACGGTAAAACCATCAATTATGGAGAGGTTGAAGTCCATGATGTAATTCCTTCTGGACAGCATGGGTTTCGAGCCCGTTTTAGTACTGTAACCCAATTGATTGACCACATTGAACAGATTATTGGCGGGCTTGAAAGTCACGAGTCAATTGATGTAGTCTAACTTGATTTTGTCAAGGCCTTTGATAAGGTAGATCATGGCCTTTTGCCCAATCAACTCAAAGAGTTTGAGATTCAGGGTAAGGTCCTGAATTGGATTGATAGCTTCATGAGTGATAGGAAGCAAGTCAAGGTTGAAGGATCATTTAGTGGCATGTATTATGTCAAGTCAGTTGTTCCACAAGGTTCCATTGTGGGTCCTCTCCTGTTTATGCTCTGTATTGCTTCTCTCCAGAAGTTTGGTACAAAATCCAGTATTTCTTCATATGCTGATGACACAACATTCGTTTGTGGAAGGAGTGGTCAGGACTCGAAAAGTGTAGTTGATGACTTGGAGAAAGTTTACTCTGGGGTTACAAAGAGTAACATAGCTTGAAACAGGATGAAATTCCGCACAATGACCTTGGGGTCATCAAATTTAGATGTACAGAACACATGAAAGTCACATTTCATTGACAAGAGGTCAAAACATTCGGTTTGGCTAGAATGCACCTTAAACGTAAACCTGGCAATCAGCAGGATTGCAAAGAGGTGAAAGAAAGGAAGATCGATAAGAACCGGTTGATTCATAACAAACAGAACACCAAGTCATGTCCGTAACGCGGATATGGCTGATCTGACAAAAAATATGACCCTTCACGGGAAAAATCTTCGCCGCTTAAATATTGAAGTAGGGGAGAATGTTTGGCAAATCAAATGCAATGAAGGCAAAGTTCATACATGGTTGAATTACGAGTTATAGATGATATGTTTAAGTGTTTCGGTTTTTTCAAGCACCTGGTAAGTTTTTTGATTAACTAGCGGCATTTGGCCGACCATGTTAGTTTTTCAGTAACAAATACTAGAAAGCCTGTTCCCCAACAAACAGGTCTTTTGGAAAGGCCACTTTCCCCTTTTTACGCTATTCAATGCCTTGCTTTTAATAACTGTGCTTCAGTAATTACTTTCCGGCTTTGTCGAAGACCTTATTTAAATTGAGACAAGTAATCGTGAGAAGACTACTGGTGAATTGGATGAACTTCCCATTGATACTCTCGCCATTCCTAATTCCGCCCCAAAATAATGTCTGTGCATTTTACTCCTCAGGAAAACTGTTCCCGGGCCTTTTGTGATCATGAAGTCTCAGCACAAACTTGGCAAGTTGTCAAAGTGATCTCGCGAGTCAAGGAGAAACTTGACTTGCCACAATTTAACATCAACGTCAATAAAGTGAAGGTTTGATCCTCTCATTGGATTGGACCAACTACTGATGGATTTGGTTCCTGGGCGCTTAAACTCTAGTCGAGTTTGGGCACAAATCCGACCGTTATTTCTGACTGGTTTTGACAGGACACACTTTTCCGTACAGGTATGAGTAAGGGCATAAGCTGTTGCCAAATATTCTGCTCATAATTCATTACCTTTTCATTACGTTAATAAAAAAACATCTCATCACGATTGTTATGAAACAAAATCTGAGGTATGGGCATTACGAACTTTCATTATTTTAGCGGTGTTTCGATTGGCTTTTTTAGGTTTGAATCGAAATACCAGAAGACATCTTGGCATTTTTCGACCAACAATTCAATTGGGAACAACTTTTTTGTATTGCATAAGTTTAGGTCCAAGGAACAAGTTATGTACCTAAACACCTATTAATATTAAAATATTTTTGATACACTACTTAATTCATATTTAGAGACCATTTAGTTACCTGTTGAAGTCAAATTAAATCTAAAAAATACATTCATCAGCATTATTTGGGTTTGAATGGTCTATTTTGGACCCCAAAAATAAATAAAATCTTTCTTTCAATCAAAAACAAATTCTTGTAATAGTCCCTTAAGCTCAACCAGTGAAATAAAAAAAGACGTGCAACCTTTGAGCTTTATTATACCAAAATTCTGTTCTCACGTGCCCAATATACATTGAGAAGTTCAAAAACGGGTCAAACTTTTGTCAGGGTTCAATTTTGGGAGTTGTTCTAGTACAATGACCTCCCAATCTTTTATACTGTGACCTCCCAGTCAGCTGTTTGTTAAATGACCGTTATACGGTCCTTTTCAATGTAGCACAAGAAAATTAGTTTCATTGTTTTTGAATTTTATGTCAAAATAGCTCCAAATAGTATAAAATCTCACTGAAAAAGCACTTAAAATACATTTTATCGATAAAAAAAATCTTTTGCAATGTCACAGACACTCAAAGTTGGGTAATACTAAGAAATTTTGAAAAAATCGACAGATCAAATGGAATTTGGGGTCTGTCTGCACTCAAGATCACATGTTTTAACAGAAAAAAATTGATTTAGAGTCAAATGATTAGATGCAATGTGAAAAAGTTTATTTTTTTTCTTTTCGAAAATCGATTTTGAAAAGCAAAATCCTATGATATGTTCATTCTATGAATGTTGTTATGATATAACATGCCCAAATGTGAGCTACTTTGGTCTCTTTTAGCCGTTTATCATACGCCCCGTGGTCCAACGCACTTTTGACAACTGGGGTCAAAACCTTGGGGTTCGTTCTCTGAGTAGTAGCACATGGAAGTATGTTTATGATTTGGTCTGATAAGAACAATTCAACCAAATTGATTTACGTTCAATTATCAATTGCAGTCATATCATCACCTCAAACAGTAACAATGGTAACAATGATTCAAATCAAGAGATCAGGAACAAGAACGTGGCCAGTTCCATATTCCAAATGTACAAGAATAAAGGTTCCGACACTATCAATATCAGCACCTTGTTTCGGGTGAGATCTTTCAAAAGTTACTTTGAAATAATACTTACGGTCGTGAGTTATTCAGGAAGTAGAAAAGACGGGGATTCGGCGTACGGATAAACGATTGGGAGAGTTCCTCAAAGCGGTAACAGATTATCACCATCGAGCAGGACCAGAAGGCACAATCAGAGAGAATATTAACGTGGATTTTGAAACCTTCGCCAAGTACGTATTTTTTTTTTGTAAATGGTAGGCAACTGAATTCTATGTCTCCTAGGTTGTCCGAAGAGAATATTGTGTTCCTGGCCGAAATTTTTCGAAATGAGTTAGTTGTACCTGATTTTTTCACCTTCGCCGATACCATTGAGGGCATTTTTAATCGTTGTAAGGAGAACCGACAAGGAATGGTGAGGAATGTCAATTTTTTGTATCCTCATTATGTATTATACTGAGTCAAATTTTCCTTTTCCGAAAAATCGTTCGCCATTTCGCCACTAGAACGCCACTTACATTCCACAATTAGCCCATTATGATCCGGACATTTGGGCATGTTCCGTTTGCACAGTCGATGGTCAAAGGCTCTCATTGGGCAACGTGGATCAAAATTTTACAATTCAATCTTGCAGGTCAGTGCAATATCAAGAACAAAACTGATGAAATTACTGTTCAAAAATCAACTATTATGGGTCATCTTTTACATCTTTATCAATGTCAATATTCATTAGCAAACCTTTCACTTACGCCATTTGCCTCAATGAGCTTGGTCCAGAAACAGTACATAAGTATGTGAGTCACGAGCCCAGTGGACGGAATTTCAACGAGATTTGCTTGGATGCTCGAAGTGAGTTAAACCCTGCTTAGTTTAGACTTAAACCATCCCAAATGAAGGAGCATATTCTAATCTTTTTGGACAGACAAACCTCACAATCCTATGCTTAACTCTGGTGCCATCATGATTTCTTCTTTGAGCCTTTCGCTTCTTCACCCTGCCATGCGGCTGGCGGAAAAGTTTGATTACATGCAAAATTATCTTCGGGTATGCTGACGATGGTTCCTAAAAAAATGCAATATGTTCTTTGTAATAATTACCCTTAATATTGCAGCGAATCGCGGGTGGCGAAAACATCGGATTCAATAACGCCGTGTTTTTATCTGAAAGAGAAACAGCGGATCGAAACTTCGCTATGGCTTACTTCATGAAGGAGCACAAATGCTTCCCAAGCAATTTCAACCTTCAACAAACCATGGATCTCTATTTTCAAGTAAATATTAAACGAATTAATGACTTAGTGATTGATAAATTGTTCTGAAATGAACTCTTTTCCTTCAGTTTTGTTCTTTGGAGGTGAACACGGAAAGTTTGGCAGTGATGGGAGCCACTTTAGCCAATGGGGGCCTTTGTCCCACAACTGGCGATAAAGTGCTGGACTCTTCGTGCGTCCGAGATGTTCTCTCTTTGATGTACAGTTGCGGCATGTACAATTACTCGGGCCAGTTTGCCTTCAACGTGCATAAGACTAAGATATTTGCAAACAATGACTTATCTTTTTGACCCGATTTGTTTCCCATAGATCGGACTGCCAGCGAAATCTGGTGTGAGTGGCTCACTTGTTTTAGTCATTCCCAATGTGATGGCCATCGCCTTGTGGTCTCCCCCTCTTGATAATGTGGGAAATTCAGTTCGTGGATTGCAGTTTTCTCAGGTTGGGAGTGGTTTCTTTAATTGAGGGTGCTCATGAGTACGGGTGCTGATTTTTAGAAATTGCTTTACGCCCAAGAAGTTTTTTTTTGTTATTTGCCCAGTTTTGCAACGTATTTGATAGGTATTTTTGCTTTTATAACCATGTTCGAGAATGAAACAAAATTTTAGACCTAAAGAAACGAGATAAAAATGCTGAAAAAACGACACAAATTTCGAGTTGTACGAGCATTTTATGTACCATATTGAACTCTTTCCCTGCCCTTTTTGGGTCCAAAAGCATTGCCAGAAATGTGCACCCCTCCTCTTAACAGAGCACTCTGAACGTATTGATTTACAATATCACAAGTAATTTAGGAGCTCGTGGAGACCTACAACTTTCATCGTTTTGATAATCTACGTTTTGCTGAGCGGAAAGTGGATCCTTGCAAAACGCGGTATACCAACCAAGCTTCGTATGTGACCTTGCTCTTTGCTGCGAACTCAGGTGACGTTACTGCTTTGAAAAGGTAAGATAAAAAATTAAGACCAGAAATAAAGGCCGAAAAAAAACTTTTTTATGTGGTAAGAAAATACCTAATAAAAAGTGGAAAATATGAGTTACATTTAAGTTGCATGATAACAAGCAAAATTCACAAATCATGTAAAAAAAAACATATTTTTACGAAGATTGACTTGAGAATTGGCTATGAACCTTTTTGCTAAAAACCTGTTAGATTTTGAAAATGTCACACAAAGCTCGAAACAAAAGCTTTTAGTAATTTCGTTAATTTCTAAAGCTGTTTGTTGCGTAATGCACGTACAGCATGTCCCATAAAAAATGTGAAAGTTTTTAAGATTTATTTTAGGGAAGCTTTAATCGTTATTTTTACTGTTTTAGGCCTTGTGTGTAATCGTTTGACTGTATACTTTGAGATGATGTAAATAAAATAGTGGGTTTTGAGTAAGAAGTTTAAGAAAAATGGTTGTAAAGAAGGGTGTGACTGGTTTGCTGTGCGCCCAAACACCCATATAACTAATTGCAACGATTGTGGGATCCCACCTGGCTACCGTTTCATGTATCCAACGTTCACTCCTTGATGGAATACGTCCACGGAAGCCAGAAAAAGGTCGTCCACGGTCCGCTTGCCTAACAACGGTCATCAGATTAGTGAAATAGAAAATGAGGCAAAATCCTATGAAATCGATCCAAAAAGTGACAAAGAAAGCCAATATTAAAAAAAACTACTATGCAACAGTTGCACTTGACCAACAGTTCAAGTCATTTTTGACCAATTTCTACAGAGTAATTTAAGAAATATCGGCTTCCTTGCCCAATTTCCGGATTGATCTCAAATGCGGGATTTTGGCTCATTCTGTTCCACCGGTCTGATGGCCTTGGGTGCAAGAGCAGACCGTGGATGGCCACTTCCCGGCTTCCTTGGACGTGGTCCATCAAGGAGTGAATGTTGGATTCAGTAAACGGTAGCCAGGTGGCATCCCACAATTTTTGTTTGATTTTGTTTTACGAGTTTTTGGGCAAGGAGCTAAACAGTCTCAACTTCGTTTCATATATTTATCTCATATTTTTAAATGGGAAACCACTTTTTTGTTCACATCATCTCAGAATAAATAGTCAAATGATGACACGCAAGTATTATAACAGCAAAAATAATGATTACTGATATTCAAAAAATATTCTTAAAAGTTTCGCATTTTATTATGGGACCTACTGTACACAGCCAAAAGAACATTGTAAAAGTGCCCATCCCGAATTTGGCTTTCAGGCACTATCTCCAAGGAATTGATCTCAATTTGGGTGATTATGATGGACGCACGGCTTTACACGTGGCCGCAGCGGAAGGACAATTTGAATGCGTCAAATTTCTTCTCGAGACCACTGGAATTAAGGCGATGCCAAAGGACAGGTGAGAGGACCAATGACTTTTCCACAGTGGCAGCTTTTGAAATTAGAAAATAATAAGTACAAAATTTTTTGACCATAAAATAGCATGAAAATAACGTAGTAACGAGTTGTTAGGTACCTTAAATCGTTTTAGATTAAAGAGAGCAAGGATTTTTTTGACTTTTTATTATTATAGCTGAATTTGAACTTTGCAATTAGAGAAAACGCAATCCTTTTCACCTGACCTGCTCTTTTTGGGATACATTTTCAGTTGAGTTTTTTTAAGAACTTATAATGAATTTCACGCAGTTTTTAGGAAAAAATAGATGAATGAGATTAAATTAAAATTTCGCAAAAATAACAACAACCGACCTTGTAGCTTAATTTGTAAAGAATTATCAGATAAACACTTCAGCAGAACAAAAAATCCATAAACTCCATGGACTCAACATACATTTTGGGCCATACATGTACTTTTTCTTTCGCCATTGAAGACATTGTGATGAATGAATGAGTAGTGATGAACCAAAATGGCTCTTAAACAAAAAACAAAATATTCGGCCGAAAGAGGGCCCAACCAAGAACGTCTCCAGAGGAATTCTAGATGTCCATGGCCTAGCCAGAACCGAAACCAAAAGCAGCCGACAACAAAATTATATAAATTCATAATAAACCATAACATTTCGATTGCCCATGCGTTGGAAAAGGGGAAATTGCACATTTAAAAAAGTCTGAAAAATGTTTCAGAGATTTTTGGACCCAAAAGTCTTCGATTTGTTGTCAAACAAAGTCCTTTCCTCTCATATCTGTTTTCGGTTTCATTAGGCTTAACCAAAACCAAGACCGAAATTTCGACCGAATGCTCTTCCGATCAAAAGTTGAAGGATGTGGTTTACGGTTTCTTTTGATGAAGTTTGAAAATAAATGTTAAAGCAAATCATTTGCTGAACAGAAACTAGGAACAAAACCAATGAGGTTGAGCTTCCAAGGATTTGAAACAATGGTCATAATTCAGAAGAAATATGTTCACTCTAAAATCCAAGTTGGAAAGTTGTACTTGGGGACGCTAAAATCAAAGCAGAAATTTGTTACCTTCACTAAAAAACAACAATGTTGAAATAGGCAGTAAGGAGAAAATGAAAGAAAAACAATTGACACTTCCCAACAGTCTTAGGTAATAGTTTGAAAAAGCTCTCTGGGTAATTTGGGCATCAAGTTTCAAATAAATAAGCCTTCTGCTCGAGTAATTACTTTTCCCTTGGAATTTATTAGTAGTCCAAGTCAAGAAAGTAGTTACCAAAGGATAAATGAAAGCAATAATATCTTTATTCTAGGGAAGGAAGTCAATAAACTTCTAAAGGAAAATGATCAACAGTTTTAGTTATGCCCTATTATTTTGCAAACATATGTTTATTATCTCCTTTTTGTTATTATCTCCTCAGACATTTATTTTGCCATCTAGAAAGAAAATTACTTCAACGCAGAGTTACTGGCACGCCAAAAAAGGGAAATTCATGTTGTGAAATTTCAAAATTGTTGTTTTTTGCAAATTCCCTGCTAACATAGTTGGGCAGCTTTTACCTATGCTCCCACCTATATTATTGAAAAAAACGTACAGCATAGCGCCACATTCTAACATGGAATAATTGCAACACAGAACTACGATGTCACCAATAACAAGTAGTTGGTCCCAAAATATGAATGGTTTTCTTTTATAGTTGTGAGATTGGTTGTCTGACACTCTCTCTTGTGATAGGTTAGTCGGAACTCTTGCTTTTTCTTCTTTCCTGTTGGCCAGAAAGGGTACTATTCCATTTCGTCTTCTCACAGTTAGGTATGAAATTGTTTGGTTGGCTCCCTCTCTTGGGCTAGGTCATTCTGGTCAGCTTCTTCACCTAGTTGTTGTTTCCTGTTAATCTTTCTCCACACACCCTTCTTCTCTCATTACTTTTGTTAGAGTTGGTTGTTAGTTTTTCCTTCCATTTACATGATGGAGGCTATCTTGAGTCAGGTTAGCGATTCCCTGTAAAGACAGTTAATGATTGATATAGTTTATAAAATGTAAAATGTAAAAAAGATAAAATGTATATCTGAGTTTCGTGGGAATTGTTTTTTTTTGCCATGAAAAGAGTAAACATGTTTTTTCTGACTGAGATACTGACCAGGCGAATGTCTTCCTTCCAATTTAAATGGTCGTCTATGAAAAGGCCCAAAAATTTCACCGATTTTTCTCTATATTGGGATCCAACTTGTTGGATGGGTATACCGTTAATTGTCAAATTAAAGTTACGCACAACATTGCGGGGACTAAATAAGATTAACTTTGACTTTTGAAGATTGAGGACTAATTTGTTAGCAATTAGCCATTTAAAAACTTTATTCAGGGCTTGACTAGTTTCCAGTTCCATTTTATTAAGATCATTACCAAAGTCTTGGAGAGTGGTGTCATCAGCAAACATTGTCATTTTTAATGTTGTTGATCTGGGGAGATCATTTATGTAAATTAGAAATAGTAAAGGGCCTAAAATACTTCCTTGTGGAATTCCACAAGAAACGTTTAGCAGCAAGTCCGACGAAACATTACCAATTTGAACTTTTTGTTGTCTGCCACTTAGATAATTATTCATCCACTTTAATATATTGATACTAAACCCGTACTTATGAAGTTTTTTCAGCAAGATAACGTGGTTGACGTTATCAAAAGCTTTCTTTAGATCAAGAAATATGCCAACCGAATACTTGGACTCTTCATTGATTGAAATGTTATTAAGAAAATTATGAATGGCATGACTGATGGAATGATTGGGCCTAAAGCCAAATTGTTCATTTGTCAGAAGGTTTTCAGAGAAAGAATCATAAATTTGCCGATAAACCACTTTTTCTATTATTTTCGAGTGTGAAGGCAAAATGCTAATAGGCCGGTAGTTTGTTAAATTAGCATTTTTAACAAACTACCGGCCTAGTCAGACCAGAAAGCTCGTTGACTCAAAAGCGAGCCCAATTGTAGACAACTCCACTGAAACGGAGGTAACTGAGGTCGAGTTGGTTGAAATAGCTCAACCAACAATTGTTCAGGAAGCTCGAGCATGTAAGGAAGTTTGTCCTGACCACAAAAGGCAGCCTTGTAGTGCTGATTAGAGCACTATAATAAAAGAGTACAGTCATAAAGTGCGCCATCTAGTGGATTTCATGCGGCAACAGCTCGCCGTTCCCATGATACACATATTTTTGAAGATTGCAACGGTCATTCATCAGTTATGGACAAACTAAAGTGCCTCAAATGTTGACTGAGTATTGTTAATGGACCTGTGTTGGTTTTTGGTTGAAATTATTAGTGAAATCCCTCTCAAAATGGCATGGAAATCTGACTATTATAAAGGTGATTTAAGCATGATATATGTCAAAATTCATCAGAAAAACACTAAGGTATCATTTGGAGTTCGGCCATCAACATTTTAGGCACTTTAGTTGGTTCAAAACTGATGAATGACCGTCGCAATCTTCAAAAATGTGAGTATCATGGGAACGGCGGGCTGTTGCCGCATGAAATCCACTAGATGGCGCACTTTATGACTGTACTCTTTTATTATAGTGCTCTAGTCCTGATAGAAAAGGTTGTCTTTTGAACACCCACAGTGGTGTCAAAACTTGTTGAAGTTTGGGCTCCTGAATACAACAAGAAAGGGTGCTCAAAGGTCGAGTGCCCCTTCTTCCATCCGTACATGTGTCGTAGGTCAATGAGTAGTGGGACATGTTTCTATGTGGAGTGTAAACAGGTCCATGTACGAGGTACTCAGAGAAAACCGAGACCAGCAAAATCTGGGTCTCATAGTTATGGATTTAGGTTAGCCTCCAATCCCCAACCAATAACCCGAACATTTCATCCTTTCAGCCTACCCCCTCCTCGTCCTTCTCGTCCTTCTCCTCCTCCCAACTCCTTGTCTCATTTCCCTTCCCTTACTTCAAAACCTATTCCTATTTCTACCCTTCTCCCAAACATCCATAACCCAGCTCCTCATCCCACTTTTTCCTATGGGCAACCTAGGTCCTACTCCAATGTAGTCGCCCCTCCCCCTCCCCAACAATCCCTTCCTGTAGAGCAAAATTTTGTTAGTAAGCAGGATTTTTTAAGGTTAGACAGGAAGGTCCAAGAACTAATAGACTTGGTCCGTCGGAAGACCTTAAGCCCATAAAAGGGCTCTATTTGAACGTGCATTGTCTGATTTCCGAAAAAGACACCACAAAGGTCAGAGTACTGGAGGAGTTAGCCATTGATAGAGAGGTCTCCTTCATCTCCATTACAGAGACTTGGCTTCGTCCAGGAGTTTTAGACGAAGAAGTAGCAATAGCTGGTTTTAGGCTAGTTCGATGTGACAGAGTACGCCCTGAGAATCCCATTTTCCCCCATGGGGGCGTATGTCTTTATGTCAGGAATGACTTACATTTTAGTCTTGTTCATAAGTCGAATGGAGAAGTAGAAGTTTTGATTTGCCACGTCAAGGCTCTTGATCTGACAATAGTAACAATGTATCGGCCACCTTCTTGTAGTTCTTCCTCATTTCTTTCGGCACTCGAATTTACACGAAAGGAGCTAGATCGAGAGGTTTGTTCTCGACTCTTTGTAGTTGGCGACTTCAATTTTCCGGCTAGCATTGTTGAGTGGGAGGTTAGTCCGGATGGGTACATTCCCATTTCGAAAACAGCATCGCTGTCACCAGCGTTGCAAAGGTTTTTGAGAAGATTATGAAGTCCAAGCTTGTAGGTTATTTGGAAGTCCATGATTTAATTCCTTCTGGACAGCATGGGTTTCGAGCTCATTTTAGTACAGTAAGCCAATTGGTTGGTCATATTGAGCAAATCATTGAAGGGCTCGAAAGTCACGAGTCAGTTGATGTAGTCCATCTTGACTTTGCCAAGGCCTTTGATAAGGTAGATCATGGTCTTTTGCTTGATCAACTCAAAGAGTTTGGGGTCCAGGGTAAGGTCCTGACTTGGATTGATAGTTTTATGGGCGAAAGGAAACAGATAGTTAAAGTTGAAGGATCTTTTAGCGGCATGTTTGATGTCAAGTCAGGTGTTCCACAAGGTTCAATTTTAGGTCCGCTCTTGTTTATTCTCTTTATTGCTCCTCTCCAGAAGTTTAGAACAAAAGCCAGTATTTCTTCAAATGCTGATGACACAAAATTAGTTTGTGGAAGGAACGGTCAGGACTCAAAATATTTAGTTGAGGACTTGGAGGAAATCTACTCTTGGGTTGGCGAGAGTAATATGGCATTGAACGGGATGAAATTCCGCACAATGACGTATGGGGCGTCAAAAATTAGATGTTCCTCTCAAAGACAATGGAGGTTGTGATATTGAGCAGGTATCGTCCATGAGGGATTTGGGAGTTGTCATCCAAGAAGATGGAAAGTTTGATGAGCATATCCAGTTGAAAGTGGGGAAGGTATTTCAAACATGTGGCTGGATCTATCGCACTTCAAGTCCAGAAATAGTATTACGATGCTAACTCTGTTCAAGTCGATTGTTCAGCCGCATCTTGAATATGCCTCACCCATTTGGGCTCCAATGAGTTCAGCAGGTTTGCAAAAGGTCGAGCAGGTCCAAAGATGTTTTACTAGGAACATCACAGGAATGAGAGAGCTCTCGTATTGGGAGAGACTCAAGAAGTTAGGGCTCTACAGTACTCAGAGAAGGTATGAAAGGTATGTGATGGTTTCAAGAGCGTTCATTGGCTCTGTCTTAACCTAGGATTTGAGATCAGTTGTAGCGATCGTAGAGGTTTTACGTGCGCTCTGAGAGCACCTCCAAATCCTTGGGAATCAAGGCTTGTTCGAACAATGAAGTCCTCCTCTCTTCTTCATCGGGCTCCTTCATTGTTCAATTTGTTGCCTATTTGCCTTCGTCGGGAATATGTAGGAGCTGATCCTCTAACAGCATTTAAGGCAGGATTGGACAAATATTTGAATACTATTCCTGACCAACCCACTATTCAAGGGTTGTACAAATCTGCCAACAGTAACTCATTGGTAGATCAAATTTCATATAAACGGTAATTTTATAAACTATATTAATCATTAACTCTCTTTACAGGAAATCCCATTCCTTGTAGCGGTATTAAAAAAATCCCCCCCCCCTCCAAAAAAAATATAATAATAATAATTTTATTCCCATTTTAGGTGGGGATTTACACCCCTAGAAGAAGCAAATCGGTTTGGTCACGAAAAAGTGGCCAAGTACATTCAAGAGCACATGTCCTTGACAGGAGACTGATGGGCTGATCTTTCGTTTCATTGGACGGTTTGAAGCTACCATAACTGAAATGGTCCACAGCGATGAAAACCATCATTGGCGCGAGGGCGACATCAACTATTGTCAAATCCAAACTTCGAAAGCCTTCTTCTCATCACTGAACGGACAATGCCAGTCATATGGATGTTGATGAATAACTTCTATGAATTGATTTAAAAAAATTAAATGTCATTATTACCCTCAAAACGCATTTTTGAATGACCTCGAATTTGCTTGAATATGGTGCTTTCATCGAAAACTGAAAGTAATACAATATTACCTTTCAATTACATTTCAAAAATGTAATAAATTACAATTACGATTACTTTGTTAAAAATTAATTCTTAGATTAAAAGCGTCACTTAGAAGTAATAAGGATTTGGAAAGCAATTGATAATTTGCAATTGAAAATTCGTCAATGATATGGCCAAAAATGCAATTAATAACAATTGTATGTAATCAAAGTTTTGTAATTGCAATTGCCATTACCATTACTCCTCTTTTCTGATCAAAACTTTAAAATTGACAATGTTCACCAAATGTGGCAACACTTTACTGTTAAGCAATCAGTGCTTCCAAGGCTTCCAATTAGAACACCACGTATTTCTCGGAGCCTTTCAAATTTAACGCGAGATTAAAAGCAGGAATGATTTCCAATGGATTTAAAAAAACATAACACTTAACAGATCGCTCATGTAGCCTTTCTCATAATGATTCAACAGACCTTGGGGCGCTCAATTTCAAAATTTGGCGACCAGAGCACAATTTGCCGTAGTGTTATAATTAGGGAGCAGATTTTTAGGTAATGAAAACGACAAAAATGATTACTTTTTAGGTCGTTTTTTCCACAAATTTTTTGGTAAAGTAGTTGAAAAATGCCAAAAGAGTTGGTGAAAAAGTTAAACTATCGTAGCTGTTTAAATCGGTGAAAATTCACGAATGTTAGTTACAGTCCAGATGTCGCGAACAATTCCAAATCTAGTGGAATTTAGCCCTATTCGTGGATTGACTTTGCATTAGGTGATCAAGCAGCAAAAAAAAAAAAAATAGAAAACAGCAAAAAATCAAGAGTAAATTTTGAGAGCCTCATATTCTAAAAAGTGAGGAAATATTCCATTATTTCCTCAAATCCAAAAAATGTTCGAAAAAAGTTAAGAAGTCAGAAAAAGTTGAAAAAGAACAGTGTATCCACAAAAAATGTAATTTTCCAGAAAATGTGCAAAATGGTCGGAAAATCGCTTAAAATCACGTAATAGTGAAAGATGATCAAAAATGAGAAAATAGTTAAGAATGCAAAATTTTAGATGAAACTCATTTTTCCGCTCCCTAGTTGTAAAATCACTCAACGAAGACGTTCTTGAAATAGAAAGACAAATTATAAGAACTTCAGTCATCAAAACATTACACCAACACAAGTGTTCTACTTATCTCTGTACAGTATTTTCTTTTTTTCAGATCACCGTAACCTAGGCAAAAAATTTCAAAAAACTCTTTTCATCAAGGACCTTAAGTACCATGTCTCATCAAATCGCAACTTGGAACAAGGTTGCCTATCTGGTACAAACCCTGTCTATCATTAATCAGGGTTTGTACCAGATAGGCAACCTTGTTCCAAGTTGCGATTTGATGGTCCTTGGATACTTAAGGTCCTTGATGAAAAGAGTTTTTTGAGAGCTTGAGAGCAAAGAACACGAATCCTTAGTTTTTACAAGATGTTCCCAAAGTATTTCTCTTTGTTATGGTACTGCCGCTCAAGCAGCTACTCTAAAGTCAATTCATCCACGTATTAAGACTTTACTTAAAGATTGAGGTAAATACTTCAACTGTTTTGTTTTTTCGTTTTGACAGATTGAAGTAGTTTTAGTTGAGCAACGTAAAGAAAATTAAACAAAAACATCAAGATCCTCGAGCTGTACCTAGAGTCATAAAAAACAAATGTTAGCCTTTCACGTATTTAGTTGTGTAAGAACAATTTTGAGTTAAAAATCGCTGGGAAATCAAAAATTCAAGTACTTGCATTCCAATAGATACGACTTTTTCTAAAGCGATCTTCATGTAAACCGGCATTTACAAAAACATCACAGAAAACGAGGTCTACTTTTGAACTCCCTTTCCCAACCATACAGTAGACCTCGCTTCTGCTACAGTAGTCTATGTCCAAACAAACCCTCAATGACATTGACAATCCGTGCACGCGGTTTTCAATGCTTCTGAACGTCTCAACTCCTCAACAAATCACCTTGTTTCAGTGATAGTAGGTGAGTTGTTAAGGGCATCAAGCATTTTAAAGCGAGTAAAATAGATGACAATCTAAACAACCATGTTCAAGAACATTCTAAGAACAAGAGGTGCGTTTGTTTAGTTCAACAAACCAAGCATGTTCTGCGATGATACTTCAACATGATTATTTAAAATGTGATTGTTTTAATCCTGCTTTACTTCTAAGTGGCCTCAACAGCTCATCTTTTAAAATAAGACGACAAATAGGTAAGTTGTTAAAAATACCATATAGTAAAGTGCTATCAAAACAGATTGCTACGTAAATACCCGTGCCCTATTCAAGTCTCATTACATGTGACGATTAGGAATAAAATGAAATCTTAAAATAAATTCAAAATATTTTTAATTAATTTTGTTTTTTCCCTTTTGGTTTATTGAACGAGAATTTCGAGATCTATTTGGACATATCAATCCGTACGTGATGCACCGTTTGAATCACTGTGACTGCAAGATACTCTTTTCATTTATGTGTAAGTAAAAGCTACCTAGGTCTGTATCGAGTTCTAATTATTAACGATGTTGCTTTTTAAATCTTTTGCACTATTTGGAAATCTTTGGCAACCTCGTTGAGAATTTTGAAAACCATTTGAATTTTCAGGAACATGCCATAACTTTTGCACCAACCCGCCTGCTTCTCTTTCAATTGAGGGAGTGTTTTGCAGCTTTTTACAGATTGTTGTGAAACTTCTTCTTGAGGTATGCACCTTTGAAATTAGAAAGTAATTGAGGAAGAATCTTGCAAAATTAACTTTAATGATATATTGAATGGTGTTTAACAAAAAAGTGAATAAGTCATATAACCTTGATCCATAAGTTCCAAGGTAAAGCACTTTTTCCAACTAGTTTCGCGTAGGCTTACGTTGTGTTTAGGGCTACTATGATCCCAAACCAACACTTGAATGAATGCATTCTCTGACAAAATTGCTTAAAAACTCGGCAACGTGTGGCCACCCTAAGGTTTCCCGATTTCCAATCCTTGGGAATCAATGTTGTCCCAACCGTCCCAAGCTCAAGGTAAAGGCTGTCACTTTTGCGTCTGAGTCTCAGTCACGTCTGAGCTTTTGTAGATAATTTTCCATTCCCATTCAAAGTAAGACTAGTGACGGCTATCTCTCGGTACGGATTTTCGGTATGCAGCGGACTGGCATTTGAGGAAGTACGTCTGATCGAGCTTGTAAACTAACAGATGAAATTCAGCCCAAGAAAAATGGAACTGTATGACTCTCACGAAGGAAAAGGAGGGAGCTGAAATTTTCTCAAGTTTGGCAGGTATAGTCAGTCGTCTCTGTCTGGTAGAGTAGCTTGTGTCGACTTGCCAAGCAAGGCATGCGACAAGGAAATCTTCCTGGTCAAGACGACAAGGAAGGTGAGGTTCTTTCCGAGGTTACATTGGATTCATCGGCTGACAACAAAGTTCTGCGGAGCTAAAGTGGCGACACCCACATCTTCAACAAATTTACACAAACTTTCGGTCGCATGCTTACAACATTGATATTCAACATTTCCACTTTAGCAATGATCTAATGATTTGAGAAGAAAATTTAGAAATGGAAGTCCACACTGATTTGCCATTTCTTTAACATCTAACTCCGTTTGAAAAAATCCTATCAAAATTTTGCTCGCATCAAGCACAAATGACCTTTTTGATGTGCAATGGCTTCAAACAACGAAATTTTATGGATGTTCAAGTGTTCGTCAAATATTACTATTTTTTTTCTACAAGATTCAGTGCCTTAACGCTCCTTGTTTTTTGTTTTTTTTGTTTAAGCCTCCTAAAATAATTCTTAGCAACCGATAACTTTTGACTTGGGCAAAAACGTAAAGAATGTTTAAATGGAAAAGGTTTTAGAAATCGTCATTCTACATATTCGGACCGTTCTCTTTGTTCCTACGGAACTTTATAAGTAGAAAAGAAAAGTGCAAGGCGAAGGAAGGAGGGGTTGGAACGATGAAGGCATTTGGGTAGGCCTGGCGGGCAGCAGAAAGAGCACGAAGAAAGGAAGGATGAGAACAAACGTCGGCACTGATCCTCCGCTAAAGAAGCTAAAAGAAGGCCTTCTCCTCCTTCTCCTCCTCCTTTTCTCGTCCTTCTCTTCTTCTTTCGTCCTCCTGGTGTTCTTGCTACTTGCTCGGAAGACCGTCGGAAACGCCGCTGAGTGACTGATATTGGTCTAGGTCTTCATGCCGAGCTGCTTCTGGTGCTACTGCTTTTCTTCTGCTTCTTCTTAATTCAAGTGCTCTGAACGGTGAGGTTCATGGCGAAGTGGAAAATCAAATTGAACAATTGGTCAAAGACAGGGCACAATGAGACCTGATTCCTGCAAATGAAACGGTAAGCCCCTTGACTTGACCCCCAATCAGTTCCATCGTCCGGGAAATACGTGGTGCTGTTGTTGATTCGCGTTGACCCTTCTCATCTTCTTCATACTTTTTCGTTGTTATCGTCATAGAATAATATACACGGTGCTTTGACAAGTGGAAGAGGTGGAACATGTTCCACTCAGAATCGTTATGAGACCATATATGAGCCGTCAACCTGAACCAGTGTAGTAGTTCTGTTAGATGGGTTAAAGCGTTCATTGGGTAAAAACGAATTCAAGAAGAAGACTAACTGTGCTGTCACCAATTTCCCTCCAAAAGTATTTGAAAACCATCATCGTTTTTATTGCAATTGGAATTACTAGAATTGCCGCTGCTGCCGATTCGTCATCAAGGCCTAGTAGGCCGTTGGTTGGGCCGACGTCAGTTGGAACACTTGGACTCTTTGGACCGTAACAAGACCCAATCCTAAAAGCACTAAGAAAGAGCAGAAGAAACTGTTTAGAGAAGAAGGAGGAGGAGGAGGAATGGCAGCAGTAATGGTAGTTGTGTCATAGTGGTAAGAACCTTGATAAGGAACCAGAGAAGGATGGGCAACAGCCTTCTTGGATTGGGTGCTAGCTTGCATGGGTGTACCAAGGCCGTCCGTCATCAATGGCCAAAGGCCTGCTGGCATGGAAAAACGAACAGAGAAAGAGAGAGTGAGAGCCACAGAGGGCCAGAAGGAGATTACCAAACCCCGTGGTGTTGTGGCCAGGCCCAACCTGGGCTTGAGCTTTCATTGGTTTGGGAATTGTAGTCACATTGGTTGCTTGCCGAACCGTTGCTCTCGCAGCAGCCGATCAACGATGTCTATGCTTGCCCCATACCACTCAAGTTGTTGGTTCCCTATTCGGGTAACGAGCAAGCGCCAAGGGCATACTTGAAACCAGCGCCTCGATCCATCCACCCAAGGGAGAGAGAGAGAGAGGAGCATTGAAGGTGGGGGAAATTGTCCCGTCCAGGCCTTTTTCATCGCTTTTCTTTAGCATTTCTTTTTCCACTTCTTTTTCTTCTCCTGGCTCTCCCACGCCTTGTCTGAATAACGAAGAGAGGGAAACATCCTCGTCTTGTGGAGTTGAACTGCCGGTGGTTCGTTCCATCCCCACTTGATTGGTGCCATGGTGGTTTTCTGTCGATAAGCTCTTGACAGTGCTATGTCAGTTAGCTAGAGAGGTACAAGTAGAGAGTAGTCAGAGAGAGAGAACGGGCGTTGCGTTGTAGCAGAAACAATAATACTGCTGGAAGTTCCGTGTTTGGACACAGAAGAGTGGTTGGTTGGGTGCGATGGTTGTTGTAGTAGCATAGGAAGAAGAAAAAGAAGAAGGCAGTTCAAGAAGTAGAAGAAGTCGAGGATGCTCCTTGGTCTTGGATGGCGTAGCACTGTGGCTCAATACCTGCTGAAGCCAATTGAAGAGAACCAGCTCCCGTGCTTGCTGGTCTCTCGTATACGTACAACCTACTTCGGTACACTTCTTCAGTCAGCACCAGCTCACTACGAGAAGTAGTAGCTCAATCTGTGCTGCTGTTTCTACTACTACCACTACCAGTACTACTACTACTTCTACTACTACTACCATTACTACTCTTCTTCCTTCCCCCTCTTCAACATTAGGTTGGTCTGACCAATCAAACGGAAAATGTCTGTCCATCTCACTACCTGCCACTAATTTGGTTGGCGTTCCTCAAATATGTTAAATACGGGGTGGACGAAATTCGTCAAGCAAGTGTCGGGAGATTCAAGAAGAGCCCCCTGTCCCGTTGACGTGTAACTCAAGTTTGGAAGAGTAAGAAGACTTACTTGCCTCTCAGCATGGAGTGACGTTCTTTTCCTAATCATCAACTTCATTTCGAACTTGTTGACAGACACTATTAGCACTTAGTTCCTACGTCAATTGAACGGCCTCGGATCGTTGGAAATCTTCCTTTTGGGGGTTTGCTCTGTCAATAAGATTCGAAACTTATCATATTTGCTCAACTCCAATTTCAACTTGGCTGGGAGAAATACCAGGTGTTGATAATGTTAGCAGTTCTGTAAAAGCTTGCAGCCAATGGTCTCTTGAACGAATCCCGCGAATGATCTCTTAATTTAACATAGGGATCTTGTCTTTGCAGACACATGGTTTATTCCACGTCTAAACCATGACCGAGGCCGCCGAAGGCCGGAGAATGTCGTCAGGCCAAGAAACCCAACCAGGATCGGGCACAGTCCTATCTCGAACCAACGACCATCAGGGCAGTGGAGGGACTGGAACGAACCACCAAGATGGCCAATCTCCGATGACGGCAACGGTTTCTCGTTCCGGTGGAACCTCGGTGGCCACCACCGCCACCTCCACGAGTGCAATAACGCGAGGACCTGTGATTGCCAATGCCAATAGCAGATCCGTCTCCATTGCGAGTGTCAGTTCAGATGGGAGTAACGGCAGTTACAAGGTGGATACTCTCAATGCCGACGTGAAGCACTTTAAAGATGCCTTGGGTCGATTGCGGAGAGTGTTCAGTCCGGATGTTGAGATTCATGAGACCAAAAGGGTGGCTTGCCAAGAATACCTAGGTGAAGTGCTTCGGATCCTGAGAGCCATGCTAGAAAAGTACCCGGTTCTGCAGTCCAATGATCTAATTCAATCAGCAGGCTATCTCATTTCTCAAGTCAAAGAATACAATGCCCAAGATGACGACTCAATGGACGAGCAAGTGTTCCAAAGAGCCTTGGATTCTTTGGCTTATGCATTTAGCAATCGGGTGTCGGACTTTTTGACCCGAGACCTCGACTCTGCCTCCTCGTCGTCCAGCCGAGACAAGTCTGCCCTCGGACTGGCCACCACCTCTCTCTTCCATGGTGATGGTCTTGACAACTTTACCGAGCTCAAGGAAGAGGTCCTTAGCCCCGAGCAGATCGATGCAATTCTTGTGAGACACGATCAGGGCGTGGACCACGCCCTTCAGTGTGCGAAGAAATGGGAAAAATACGCCAAAGACGTCATGGCGTATGTGGAGAAGCGAACCAAGTTAGATCTAGATCGGGCTCGAGGACTCACTGCACTTGCTCAAAATATTCGGCCCATTCTTAAAGAGGAATCGTATTTGCCCTTCCAATCCATTTATTGCACGGCTGTTGATCAGGATCTCGAGATGTGTGCCTCAACCCTTGACATATGTAGCCGTCTGCAAGGAAATCGCTTTCTCGAACCTTTGGCCAACCGTCGGAGCGAGCATAAAAAGACCCGAAATATGCTAAAGGATCGATGGACCCGAGAGCTGAAATTGATGCATGACACCACCTCGAATCTTCAGAAAGCCCAATCCTTATTTGTCGAAAAGAAGAAAGAATATGAACGATGTCGTGATGCAGTGCGGATTGCTGAGCAAGGAGCTGAAATAGGGGCCACGGGGGAGAATAAGGTTGATAAACGCAAAAAGCTTGCCGACGAGGCGTTGCAGAAGGTGGTGGAGAGTGAAAATTATTGCAAGCAGTGCGTCATGGAAGCCAATGACCGTCACAGACAGTTAGTGATTGTCAAGAAAGAAATCCTTGCACAGACCCGAGAGCTCATACTTAAATGTGATCAGACTATGAAGACGGCCACAGTGTCGTACTTTCAATTGCAACATACGCTTACAAGTCCAGTTCCGGTCCAGTTCCAAACGCTTTGTGAAAGAAGTCGTCTGTACGAGCCTGGCTCCCAATTCATGGAATATGTGCAAAGCAGTCTGCGTGATCTCCCAACATCGCCCAGACTCATTGCCACCGGCATGGAGCCTTTCAACTTTGACTCCGAAGAGCACATGCTCTATTTTGAGCGACAAAATCAAAACCACCCGAGAAAGATGAGCTCTTCTCTCGACTTTGGTGACGACTTTGGCCATGGAACGTACAAACTCCGCGGAGACAAGGGATCGATTACCAGTGGGACTGGACCCCTCATGGCCTGGACTCCTTCCATGGGACCCATCGAACCGAGTGACACGGACTCCATGGAATCCAGGGAGTCCGGAAAGTCCAGAGACACCTCACCCTCTTCCAGCCCAATGGTTCCGTCTCGTCGCCCTCCTCCTGGCATGTTAGCCTCCTCAGAAGAAATCGAAAACGATCACGAACTCCCCATTACCGTCACGGATTCCCCCGCTCCTAATGTGGGTGGGGTTGGTACGGGTATTGGTGGTTCAGGGAGTGGAGGGGGCGGTGCTAGCAGTGGAGGCCGGAGTGGGAATCTGGGAGCCGTACCTCGGCGATCTCTACCTCTTTCTATTGCAGCCAAATCTCACCGATTCCGAAAGTTACGCACCCCCTCTCGATGTCGTGAGTGCGATAGCTATATTGCCATCTTCAAAGGAGTCGATTGTCAGGAGTGTGGTTTGTGTGCCCACAAGAAGTGTCTCGAACATTTGCCCCTACTCTGTGGGCACAAGCGTCTGCCTCGAAAACTGCCAACCTTCGGGGTAGACCTCGGGCACCACCTACTTGAGGTGGGTGCTCAGGTTCCGCCCATCGTCATCAAATGTGTTAATGAAATAGACAAACGTGCCATTCGAGTCGAGGGGATTTATCGTAAATCGGGTGTCAAACATAAGATCGACAAGCTGGGCCAGGCATTCGAGAGTGCGCCTGAATTGGTGGAGCTTTCCGACATTCAACCTCACGTAATTGCCAATGCCTTGAAGAACTACATGCGAGAATTGCCTGAGCCATTGCTCACGTTTTCCCTGTACAATGACTTCCTTCAAGTGGCCAAATGTTTTCATGCCGACGATAATTCAAACTCAGTGGTAGACAAAGAGGAAGCGGCTGTTCAAGAGCTGACCGAACTGGTTCGAAAACTCCCCCGAAACCACTACCGAACTCTTGGATTTTTGATCCACCATCTCAACCGGGTCGCAATGGAATGCGAAGTGAATAATATGCCTGCCAGCAATTTGGGCATTGTTTTTGGACCGACCTTGATGCGGAGTGCCGATGGTGCTTCTAGTCTTTCACCCCACTTAGACAATGATCATCAAAACGCGATCATCAAGCAACAGTCACGTGCTATCGAGCTTCTCACGCTTCACGCTAATGCCATTTTTGGGCCACCGGAATCAGTATTGCCCAAAGATTTTGCTAAGTATACCAAGAGTGCTCCAGATCTGGTGAAACGAGCGTCGATCAATGTTCCACCCTCGGCCTCCGATATAATATCCAGCCAAACAGAGAGACGATCCATTGATACCCGGGACGACTTCACTCTTCCCGGTCACATTAGCGAAAGAGAGTCAAATGAAGATTACATCACTGACGAAGATGATGATGCAGAGGCCATTCCGGCTTGTTGGTTGCCCGACGAATCTGCTAAAACCAAAAAATCCCCTCTTCTCATTCGGGGTACCTCTTCACCTCCCAAGATCATCAAGGCGTCCCTCAAGAGCTTTTCTGGTCTCGAGGGAGTCACCCCTGAGAGGCTAAGTACCCAAGATAGTATGGAAACCTCTCAAAGACTCGCCAAACAGATCTCTGAGGCCGGAGGAGTACTCGTGGGAGGAAGTCGAAAGTCGATCTCACATGACCACAAACATCACCAGTCCTTTTTTGCCAAAATGGGCAAAGCCGCTCAAAAACACTCTTTAGACGAAGACTATCTGATTCCCCTCCCATCTCAGAGTACCTCTCAGTCTCATCCGGCATTGTCCGAACGGGTTTCCACTGGGGATCCCAAAGTGAACCTCCACGACGTTGCTTCGGAACCGCAATCTGCGCCCGCTGATGTCCTTGACGGACCAGCCACCTCAGTCATTACCTCCAGCACCTCTCCTGGGTCTGGTCGCTCAAGCCTAACCATCCATAACATTGGTAACCGCTCTAGTTCACTCTCGGAGGAGCATCATGCCATCTCCTCTGCTATCTCAGTAGCCGAGCAACGCCGCAAATTTCTGGCTGGATCCATATCATCGGATAGTACAAGTGCAGGAAGAGTTCTTCCCACTGCAATCTCTTCCTCATTAGCCACCACATCTACTATGTCGTCCTCGCTACCCACTTCAATGATCACAAATCTGGAAGAAAACCGAGTCAAGATCCAAGTACCCGGAGGGATCACGTCCAGCTTCTCAGCCGGTCCCCTAGGTGGGACCAAGCACCACGGTCCCCTCACCAGGCAGACCTCTACTGATAAGTCACGCCTGAGCTAACTGGCCAGACGCACATATCATGTGATCAATTCCGATGAATGAGAATGGACAGAGACTGATGGTCAAAGAAATCATGACCAGCTTCATCAAGCTGGCCAACCTCGTGCCAAGACCCCCCTCAAGTAATACATAAACTAAACTACTACTCATCCATTCACTAATTGGGAAAAATCTAGGTTCATTCTTTTTCTCCCTTCTTCTCGTTTCTCCACGTTTTGCTCGCGTTTTGTGCCAAACTGTAACCCATCGAAAATATGCAAGAAACATCGATGGGCCAAGTTTTCATCCATTAGTTCTTCATCCTCATCCTTATTATCCTTATATTATTATCATCATCATCGCTTATTTGGTGCTTTTGTTTAGTTTTTTCAATTATCATTCCTGCGAGAGAGGGGTTGTTGCAAAGGCCCTTGAAACGCAAGTCGGAGTGGAAAACATGATAAGATGATGAATTGCCACCATTCTCCCGAAGTGCAATCAATCTCTGATTTGTCATCATCATCATCGGATTGATTCCAAGTTTCTGGACAAAGTCTCGTTACATGAACTATCATCCCAAATAAATTGCGATTGCGACCACCACCAAAGTGCGTCCATATCCTTTGCCTGAAGAATACGAAAAGAAGTAACTTGGGACATTGATTAAATAACAAATTGAATCGTCAATATCTGGTTTGCACGTTTCAAGCCGTTCCGTTAAGTTCGAATTCATACTACTACGTCTTGGCCGACATGGTCAATCCCTAGTTCCATATGTTATCATTTCTAAGTTTATCTTCAGTTTTAATCGCTATCAAGCAATCTCATTTCCAAAATCGGCCGTCCTCCCTTCCTATTACTGTTATTGCGTGGAACTTGTTCAATGCAACTCGATTCTTTGAGCCTCATTTATCAGTTCAATTGTCATTGTTCAACCATTTAGACTCGAAAATTATTTTCTTTGAAGGTTGGGCCCATCAAAATCAGTCCCAACGATGATCTTGACATGTGTCCGATTCATTCATCCCTCATCTCGCAATTTTTCTCAGCCGCTCCCCTCTTTATTTCCTTTCAGTCAGCAAAAAAGACGGAGAATGCCAAGCAAGATCCTCGCTTAATACTTCTTTCCGTGATGCCAACACTTTTAAATCATATATCACTTGGACAACGACGAATGCGACAAATACCTATTCAAGACTACTATTTCTAACATTGATACTAATAGTTCGACTACTACTATTATTTTCATTAACAACGCCACCACCACCACTGCGCAAAAGCAACAAGATCAACTATTATTGTTATTATTACCTCTCCTACACAACACCCACAAGACCTACTATTAGAACTACAACAACTAAAACTTCTACTTCTACTAATACCACTACTACTACTACTTCTAATGCTTCTAAAACTATCATTAATTTAATTTTTATCATGTTATTACATCTACAGATATCAACAAGAACATCATCTACAACCTGACAATGAGTAAATGCTAATATACTCTTCTTTATCATCATCATCTATTATTATTATTATTATCATTATCATGATTGCTGCAATCTATATTATTTATTATTCTTAGTTTTGTCGCCAATGTACGACGATTTCTGCATAAATTATACATGACGAACGATGCGAATTATTCGAAAGAATGTGAACAAAATATAAAGAATTTCATGTTCATGATTTCTCTTTCTTGGATTCCAAGTAGCTCGAATGTTTTCTCTAAAAAAATGCAAGAAGATATGAAATTGTCTCCCTTTACGACGATCTTAATTTCTTTAAATGTTAGTTTTTGAGTTTCATTTCCCAAACGTTCTAATAATAATTGCAGCATCTTGGGGAGATATCGAAGAGTGTCTACAATAGTGCTGCCTAAAGGCTGAACACAATTGGAATTACACATACCAAATGTTATTATTCGTACTTTTTAATGATAATTTACTAATAATCCACCGTGGTAGTATTTTCTAAATTTCATATTAGGATTAACAATTCGTTCTTTGTGAATTTTACCAATGCGGGACCAAGGGAAAGAGATGGGAAAAATATACCCCAAAACCAGAAGCAATTGATGGACCAAAGTAACAAGCGTAAAGAACATACTTTAAAAGTATTTTTGTTTGTGGGGTTAAAGACGGGAAATGAGAGATGGTTTAGAATAGAAACCAAAACCCCAAAAAATTTGCAATTGCAGAGAGCTAGCAATATAATTAATCATTTTTTTTCAAACTTCATTTTAATTTTTAACATGTAAAAATTAAAGACGAATATTAGGAGTAGGAATGAACTGATGCAAACTTAAACACTCTCTCCTTTTTATTAGAGTCTCTACTTTTTATCAATATCTATCACGCAAAGAATTTTATCCTGGACCGATCACGCAACCTCTCACATCGGAGAGTAGGTTAACAAGTAAGATGCATTGACTAGTTCAAGTTCCTATTTTATATAAACAGAATGCCTTGGATTTGAATACCACGGTAAGGAACTTTTCTGCCAATACATTGAGTAAGCTGAATAAGTTGAATAAGATGAGATAGGAAGAACACACATTAAAGCTTTTGTGTTACATAGGGTGCAGCCAACACATAAATGGACAAAAACTAACTTAGAAATAACGCACAACCTTTGAGTTCTGCTGTGTGCAATATTAACATTGAGATGTTCGAAAATAGGTCAAACTTTTGGGTCAGGGTGCAATTTTGGGAGCCGTATTTGTAGGGTTAGGGATGGTTGACACCGGCAATTTTAACCTCGACACCGACACCGACACCGGAAGGTTGACACCGATACTGACACCGACACCGGTGTCGAAGTTTCCCATCGACACCGTGGTGTCGACACCTGCACAAAAGGTGGGTCTGGCAAGGTTCAAGTTCAAAGAGGAACATTGGCCTCTTATTGTTGAAAGATTGGAAGAATTGGACTTGATTTCCATTTTGAAGCAGGAACCATCCATAGATGACGCCATAAATAGGCTGATTTCTATTTTACAGAATTCCAAATTTTAGAAAGAAGTTGTTCAAAAGGAGTTGTCAGATTTCAAATAGACTTCGACGTACTTCAAATCCATTTGTGGTAGCTAGCCTCCAAAGCAAATTGGATGTGGTCCAATCAAAGATTAGGGCTTCCATTGATTCTGATCAGATGGAAAAGGAAAGTAGAGTTGTCCAGGAGGTGAAGACTAATCCAAAGGCGTTTTTCTCGTTTGCAAATACAAAGAGAAAAATGAAGCATCCTGTGGGGCCTTTTGAGGTCGACGGTAAAACCGTCAATGATAGTGAGGTTATGGCCAATATGCTTGGAGATCAGTTCTCAAGTGTATTTTCAATTCCAAAAAGGGTTGGTAAAGTAGGCCATGAGTGTAGCAATGTTGCTGATGAGACTGGCATTGATAGTCAGGATAATCGATTGGAGAATCTGGTAGTCACAGATCAAGATGCTTTTGAGGCCATCAAGAGCTTAAAGCTCTCGAGCTCTCCTGGACCTGATGGTGTGACATCTCAGTTTCTGATGAAATGTTCACAGATTCTTGCCCCTGTTTTCTCGTACTTGATGCGTCGCATTTTAGATCAGGGCAAGTTTCCCTCTTCTCTAAAAGTAGCTCATGTTGTACCTATCTTTAAGGGCGGAGATGAGTCACTCCCTATTAATTATAGGCCCATTTCTCTGACTTCCAGTATTGCAAAGGTCTTTGAGAAGATCATGAAGTCCAAGCTTGTTGAGTATTTGGAAGCTCATGATATCATTCCCCCAGGGCAGCATGGGTTTCGAGCCCATTTTAATACAGTCACCCAATTAGTTGACCACATCGAGCAGATCATTGAGGGGCTTGAAAGTCACGAGTCAGTTGATGTAGTCTATCTTGACTTTGCCAAGGCCTTTGATAAGGTAGATCATGGTCTTTTGCTCGATCAACTCAAAGAGTTTGGGATCCAAGGAGAGGTCCTGAATTGGATTGATAGTTTCATAAGTGAGAGGAAGCGAATAGTCAAGGTTGAAGGATCTTTTAGCGGCATGTATGATGTCAAGTCAGGTGTTCCACAAGGTTCAATCTTAGGTCCGCTCCTGTTTATTCTCTTTATTGCTCCTCTCCAGAAGTTTAGAACAAAAGCCAGTATTTCTTCATATGCTGATGATACAAAATTAGTTTGTGGAAGGAATGGTCAGGACTCCAAATGTTTAGTTGAGGACTTGGAGAAAGTCTACTCTTAGGTTGGTCAGAGTAATATGGCATTGAACGGGATGAAATTCCGCACAATGACGTATGGGACGTCCAAATTAGATGTTCCACTCAAAGACAATGGAGGCTGTAATATTGAGCAGGTCTCATCCATGAGGGATTTAGGAGTTGTCATCCAAGATGATGGAAAGTTCGATGAGCATATCCAGTTAAAAGTGGGAAAGCATTTCAAGCATGTGGCTGGATCTATTGCACTTTCAAGTCCAGAGATAGTATTACGATGCTAACTCTGTTCAAGTCGATTGTTCAACCGCATCTTGAATATGCCTCACCCATTTGGGCTCCAATGAGTTCAGCAGGTTTGCAAAAGGTCGAGCAGGTCCAAAGATGTTTTTCTAGGAACATCACAGGAATGAGAGAGCTCTCGTATTTGGAGAGGCTCGCGAAGTTAGGGCTGTACAGTACTCAGAGAAGGTATGAAAGGTATCTGATCCTGTATGTTTTCAAGAACATTCATGGGCTCTCTCCTAACCCAGGCTTTGAGATCAGTTGTAGTGATCATAGAGGTTTTACTTGCCTTTTGAGAGCACCTCCAAATCCAAGGGAATCGAGACTAGTTCGAACAATGAAGTCCTCCTCTCTTCTTTATCGGGCTCCTTCATTGTTCAATTTGTTACCTATTAGTCTTCGTCGGGAATATGTTGGAGCTGATCCTCTAACAGCATTTAAGGCAGGATTAGACAAATTTTTGAATACTATTCCTGACCAACCCACTTTTCAAGGATTGTACAGATCTGCCAACAGTAACTCATGGGCAGATCAAATTTCATATAAACTGTAATTTTATAAACTAAATTAATCATTAACTCTCTTTACAGGAAATCCCATTCCTTGTAGCGGTATTAAAAAATCCGCCCCCCCTCCAAAAAAAAATTGGAGAGAGGGGAAAAATGGTTTACAGTTCATAATACTCTGTCCAAGAATATGATATATCTTTGTTTTGCAAGCCTTACAATTTCATTGGCATAATTTGTGTAACTTTAAAAAAAACTCACGCACCCTTAAGTTATCGACACCGGAGAACTGGTGTCGACACTGACACCGAAATCCAAAAAAGGTGGTTAATATTTTGATATATTGATACCGACACTAACTGCTCGCCCACCCCTAAGTAGGGTGACCTTTCAGTCAGCTGTTGGTGAAAGGGCTGTTGTTCAATTGACTTGGAGACATTGCTTTTAAGTTCCAAAGGTATTTGAGAACAGTTTTGATGTGATGGGACACTGCCACATTTGAAATTGAGTTCTGGTAATTAGCCACGGGCCAAATATTGAAGTAATGTCACTTAAAACACATTTATGAAAAAAATTTTGATACAAATATTAGGCACACGTGGGTCTTAAGTATTGGTGAAATCTACTTTTCTGTTCAATCTTCAATGGATATTTTTGAACAACACTCTCGAAGGACGAAATCGAACCGATGTACGAAAAACAACGGCTCAATGGATTTCGACAACATTTTAGGTACAGTACAGTTTTAACCATGAGATCACATTAAGATTAGGAAATTCAAAAGATTTTTTTCTCGAGTATTTTTAATGACTTTGTATTCTTTTTTGGTCGTAACCTAATTAATAGAACTCAATTACTTGTGTGACATTGTCTCTTCACCTCAAACAAAACTAGTCTCAAATGTCTGTAGAACTTGTAAATGACTTCTCCAGCCCAATTAAGAGCCGTGAGTACTCCACGAATGAGGTTTTCAGTCCAAATGCAAGTTATTTGCTCTTTTTTCAACATTTATTTGCACTTTCAACATTTTTCTGCTCTTTGTTTTGCACTTTTGAGTACATTTTTCTGCAACTTATGGTTACTAAAAGGGTAAGATTATTTGCACTCTCTGCCCGTCCCTAATTATTAGATTAGCTTGGACTCAATGTTGCCTCCAAAACGACCGATTACATTAAATTTACACATATTGTATAGGGTAGATTACTGTACATAGACAATATTACCAAGTCTTGGCGTTCTCAAAATTGTGTTTTTATCATTTGGTTTATTTTCCAAATGTTTTGGGCTTTTTGAAAAATATACATTTTAATACTGTATGTTGTCACCTTTTGGCAAATATTTTACCGGGCCCCCAATAATTGCACTCCCACTACATACACATCCAAACCATGTGATCTACGGACAACTTAAGGAAAATAATAGCCTATACATTAAAATCCTGATGAACTACAAAATTTTGGATACCCTAAAGTTTGCCAGAAGCAAACTAGAAAGAGATAGAGTTTAATTGATTTTCAAGAATTAACCCTTCAATATAGGTCTGTTTAAAGTGTGCCATGCCAAATTTCTTTTCTTTTGATGTTGGGGTCAGATAAATGCCTCGGTGTGCCGTAGACTTTCCATGTAAACTTGATCAGCCCTTTCAAAACCCGTGCACAAGTTTACGATATGTTTTATCAAAAGCAAGTATCACCAAAGAACTTCACATACGCAGGTTTTTCTATGATTTTAATATGATATAGTATGATAGGTCTGGTACAAGAATAGCTAATGAAATGTTTCCGCCTCTGGTGGTCGCTTCTTTGGTCCAATACCACGTCGTGTCTTCGATTGGCATAAGTGTGAGATATCATCAAAAGAATGACATGATAATACTGTTATAATATGTTCTGTAAGTTACGCGAATATCACAGACATTCTTCCCCACTGCTATTCCTCACAGACTAGAGCCGATCATTCAGTACCTTAAATACCGATGCGACTATTGGCCTAAAAGTTGCTTTTGGTTCTAGTTCCGAATGCCACATCTCCTCGAATACTGTACGATGATTCACCCAGTTGGTCATTATAATACTTGGATTGAGCCGAGCTTGGGAAGGAGTTCTTGCGCTGCAATGGCTTTGGATCGTCGTGTGCCAAAGTATTCTTGTAAACTTGATACTTGGTACTTTTTATTGGTTTACCGCCTGTCACCCATTTCAAGGCCGGGTGGTCTTCTGAGAGAGATTTCTCCGAACTTCGAAAGGGTTTTCTAGTCTGTGATGGCCTGTCTCATTCGTCTCTAATCCGAATGTTGTTCAAACTTGACGAGATACTCGAGCTGTTGCTCGTATCCGGGTGCAAAGCTGGGTTGTAGCTTATGTAGCTAATGGCACTCGAAGGCGGTTGGTTTCTACATCAGAAATAACACGCATTATAGCACTTAATCCTCATACTTATTATGATACTATTACTACTTACTTTTCGAACATGGTTCGAGCAATTTTATGGACATGTACTGCGTCCGGGCGCTTTTCGGGATACGGGTTAATGCATTCCGCTACCAAGGATCTGAGTTCCTCAGAGTATTGATCTGACGGGAGAGGAGGATAATCGCATTGCTCAATTTTCTTACACAAAGAGAACAAGTTCATCTTGTCTCCGTAGAAAGGTGATTGAAGAGCGGCCATTTCATAGAGTAGACAGCCCAGGGACCAAATATCTGACTTGAAGTTGTACCCGTGCTCATGAATCCGCTCTGGAGACATGTAGTACGGAGTTCCGACTAAGGATACGGCAGCTGTCGTCTTGGACGAGAAGAAACGCCCTAATCCCAAGTCTCCGAGTTTTACCACACCCTCACCGGTGATAAAAACATTGGCTGGTTTGATGTCTGTGGATCAAATTCTGTATTGAAAATTCAAGTCCGATGACGACAGCTAAGAAGTTAGCTCTACCTCTATGCATCACCCGTTTGAAATGCATGTGTTCCAAGGCCGAGCACAATTGGACAAAGTACTTCCAAATGGTTCTCTCCGGTATTAGTCTTTTCTGTTTTTTGAAGTGCTTTATCATCCGCGAGAGGTCTCCTGCGTCAGCCAGCTCCAATACTATGTTTAGCTCATTCTCTTCAATAAATGATGCCAGGTAAGCGATGACATTTGGATGATCCAATTGCTGAAGTCAAACCAGACAGATGTTAAAGCACGGGTCTACGTACAAACACGTGCTCGCTCGAATCATTACCTGGAGGAGCTGAATCTCTTTCATGCAGTCCAATCGCGCCTTGGGATCCATCATTTCAAAAATTTGAACTTTCTTCAAAGCCACTGTCCGACCGTCGACGTGGCATGTGGCACGATAAACCACGGAAAACTGGCCTTTCCCTATCTTTTTCTCAATGTTAAAGTTTTGCAATTTGCCATAGATTGAATCTGAGGAAGACAGTTGGGAGAGTTCGGCAGCCGCAGCTGCGGCAGTTGCGGCGGCCATTCTTTCTGCTGACACCGTTCCAATGTTGGTCCAAGTATATTTAGACAATTAGTCGGGAGGGGGACAATAATCCCATCTGAAAAAGAAAGACGCACAGGTAAGGTATGATGGGCAATCCAATGTATTTTTGTCGATTCCGGGAATGTAAGCAATATTTGTTGGTGCTCGATCACACCCACCAACGAAAAGTGCACATTTAGCCCCGTACACTCTTCAATGCCCATTGTTCGGCGAAAACTAGGGGGAGACGTCGTCATAATTGCGGGCAAATTGGCCAAGAACCAACTGTAAGTTACTGTTGACTTGATTAAAAATTAATATTGACTAGCTAGGTCTAAATGAAGGCGAGAATCGTCTCAAGGGAAACAGTGAAGAGAGGGTAAGGGGCCATTGGAGACCTTTCAACCGCAAGCACCAGACCGTCCGTCGGTCATGCATGGAGTGGAACACGAAGAGTGGAGCCAAATCCAAGGCTATCCATAATTTATGAACATGGCTTGATGTGTGTACAGTCATCGATTGGTGGACCATCCAGGTGGTCCTTTTTGTCAATTCTAAAGGGCTTTTGTTATTAGTACTACCTGTCCCGGTAGGACACATACTTCCTGGCCCGTCGGACACACTCCCTATCGACTTGCTACCTCGTCAGAAAATACTATGAAGCAATAGAATATTTCATGTGGCAGTTTCTTCAACTCGACTAAGAAGCATTGAGGCGCCAAGTAACGGAAAAAAAGAATTATTGGCCTCGTACTTTCACCAAAACGATATTTCTTCTTTGAATTGGTGCCCCATGTTTGGTGTGCCATAAAACTGGTATCAGAATAGGATAGTGACTCTCCTAAGAACTGTGGGTTGATTAGAATACATAGATTGGCCTACGGTGGGCAAAAATTAAAATCTTAAATTGATACCACAATGCTCTTTCTATTGCAGCGTATCAAAATTTAGTGAGTGATGTAGCACACACACCACCTGTCCTTCTTTTGTGCACTCCAGCAAATTGGGTCCGTTCTGTGACGGCTTCCACCCCAGAAATAAGGAAAGGAACGAGAGGGAGAAGTGATCATCATTGTTCTATAGGTACGTTTTGCTCTGTAGTCTGTTCGTAGGGAGGTGGTTAGTAGGTACGGACGAGCCCGCTTTCGACAAGAGAGTAAGTAATGAAAAGGTGAGAGACAGAGAGAGAGAGAGAGAGAGAAAAACAGCCACGGACTTCGACTTCCGTACTTACTGACAGCGGCAAAATAGAACGATTCGTCGAAGAACAAAAGCAGATGTCATTGTGGGACTAACGTCATTTCGGTCTTATCGGATTCGTTCTTCGCCCGTCAGCACACATACACAGCAATGGGGGACGATTCGGATGTTTTACATTGATTTTGTTCCTCTGTTCCTTTTTTCTCCTCCGCTTTCTGAGATTGGTCAAATAACCAGGTATTAAAGATGCCCAAGGGAATTTCCCCCTCCTTTTTCCCTCTTCTGGTTGTGAGTGGAACGAGTGTGTCATGTGTTCTCTTGGTTGGACAATTTTGCCGGACGGCTCAGGTAACCATGTGGCATTACTAGCCTTATTACGTCCCACAATTACTTTATTGACGATTTTTGAAAAGAATCTTTTGTGTTTCAGGTGGATGCATAGATTTGAAAACCTCCTGATCCGTTTGTTTTTACTTTTGAGGAACTAAGCTTTTGCAACGGTGTTTGCCGATTGTAGTAAATTGGTTCACAAGATGTGGGAAAAGAGAGCAAGATTAGTCTCGGTTCTGTTTCGGGTTCATTCAGGTGGAAATGCTCATCCAGTTAGAAAGCATCGATTCTATGACTGGTTATGATGGCTATGTAGCGGGTATGGGTCTAATTTGCTCAGGAACGAGAAAAAACGACGACGACGATGATGATGAAGATCATATTCAACCAGGTTGAATGGAGCCCGAGCAATTTTTTTTGTTGGCGAGTTATCTCCAGTCTTATGGGGTAGACTTGAGACTTGTTGTTCGCCCTGACTGAACACAACATAATCACTAGTCTTCCAACATACCACCTGGATAGATAGGGGAATGGGAAATTTGCTACAGATCTCCTCGCTCAAAGCTTGGCTTGGATTCGAAGGCTCGTTCGTTGTCTATTTGGTGTGCTTGCTTACTCTCTTTCCGTTTACTCTTGGGTGAGCTCTATGTTCCTGATTTTGTTTTCGTTGTTATGACGATGACAATCGATGGTGCCAGTTTGAAAGAAGACTTGAGATCCGTTGTTCAAAGCATTCACAGCCAACAACAAAATCACTAGTCTTCCAAGAAACCAGACCTCACTTGGGTCCCTCTCTGTTCCATATGACGATGATAATGGCGGTAAAGGTTGTGGCAAGCGTCGTTCTGGAGCTCAATTTAGACCCAAAATGTTGGTGTTATACCCCACGCTAATTTCATGGAAATCAGCTCTTTGAACCACCATCCCAACTATCTTGAGAGTGAGCACCACTTACAGTACATCAGTTTTCAAAGGATCAGTGGCTTACCTGGATGGAAAAGGGAACCTGGGAACATAACATTGGCGAGGAAATTCAACCATTTGGAGATACATATCGCGTACTTGATCAAGAACGGAAAGGAAAGCACTGGCGTTTCTTCACTTTTCAAAGTTTAAGTCATTATTATCAAGTCAACCCTTAACCACGACTGTTGTTGGACAGACGACCGGAATCTGGACACGGTGACCGGATGTTATTGGTGGATGGATCTCAATTGCGAATGAAGCCGCTTCATCACTAACCACTACCACTATTCGTAAGCCAAAGGCTATATGTTCTCAATAACATGGATCGCCTCCGAATGATGAAGACACTACTGATTGGAATCTCCTCGGATTGGAGAGGGAGAGAATGAGGGAGGGAGAAGGAGAAAGAGAGCACCTCCTAACGGAGATTCTCTAACACACCTTCTGCTCTCTTTTGACAGAACTTGCGCGCGCAATCAAGGCTTCGTTTTCCCAAGGACTCTGCGGATAACTAGATTTCTTCCATGGCTTTCATTCGTTAATATGGGAAACAGCCTTTCTTGTAAATGTGTGCAATTGTTTTAAAAGATCATAAATGACTTTTAAATGTCTAACATTTAAGTGAGAGGGTTTGAAAAGGTCCTCCAAGACTCTCCCTTCAGGATGAACCAATCTGAGTGAATAGATTTACAAGAAACTAATCGATAGCCAGCTCTCGATAGACGAAGATATATCCGTGCATCCCTGCATCCATGTATCCCTGTGGTGGTGTTCAAAATGAGCGCAGCCGGCTTCCGTTCTGTCGGGTCACAAAACCGAAAATTCCAACCAACGAACAACGCCCGTCGGTCCATTCACAACCCGACCAAACAGACGGCCAATGCCTAAGAACATGGAGCAGCTGCAATTCTTTTTCCCAATCGACTCGCCAAGCAAGCAAGCTAGTAAGCACGCACTCGTGTATGTACTAGTGAGTGCCAAAGGAAGAAGAGGAGGAAGAGATCCCGGTGGTTGGTGACTTACGTAGTACAAGGGAATTGGAAAACAAGACTCTTGGTCTTCCTTTTTCTTCTTCTCCTGCTCCTTCTTTCCTGACAATCTGTCTTTTAACTGCCGGCTTTCATCCCTAAACTCTCGGCTAAATAGAGTAGTATACAAGACGATCGTCGAGGGTTCCTAGTCATTCAACGAGCTTTTCGTGTCAAAACCTTCACATCCCAAGTGGGTGTGCACATCTTATTCGTTCAGCTCTGAGAAACAAATGATGTGGAGAAAATGGGGAAGTAGAGAGGGGAAGATGGAAAGAGGATGATGATGATAATGATGGACGCAAATATTTTGAGGAGACCATTCAAGTTTATGCCTCTCTAATAGGGATATTACTGGGAAGGGCCAATAGGAATGTTTTCAGACCACCTGCCTGTTTGGCGACCACAACACTTATTGAGTCGTGACCAAACCAAGGGACGATATGTGGACTTTTTGACTGAAAATATTTAACGTTACGTGATTAAGGACAATTTGCCAAGATGTTTTATCAGCGAGAACAAAATCGTGGGCTGAAAAAGAGGTGACATATCACCTAAAAACTATCCTTGAAAAATTCTCAAGTGGACAGCAACTGGTCGTCCATTTACATCCTTTTTCCAAGACTTATCGGTACATTATTTAGCCACCATCAAACCAATTTGCGCTAATGCCATAAACAAGGAGGTCCTTTCCTTCCCCTTCCCCAATCAACTCCAATTAGAACTCATTGATTCACTCCAAGTGATCATTATGATTTCCGAGTAACTCGCCTGAAAACGGTACTTCCACCCTCGAGTTGCGCTCGGTTCTTCGAACTCCAAATGTAAGTTTCCCCTCTATAGATACTCTATAGTACATGAAATGAAGGTCTGATTTAAGATTGCCTTCGCTTACCTGTCTCAGCCTTGGTCCTCAATCCACATTTTGGTTCGTGTCGGAAGTGTCTTCGTTTGCAAGTTCTCAGTCTTGATCCCCCATCCACCTTCGTGTTCCACTTTTTGTCGACGAATGGCGGAGATCGTCGTCTTTTCGTCCGGAGTGCAAGGATAAGACTGATCTGGACTCGCATGAAAAATTGGAGACGTGGATTTCAACCCTAGAGTGTGCCAGGTGTCGTTTGTTACCTCGTAGCCTTTTTTGGAACGAACCACTAGCACCAACAGGTTCCCTGGTTGCGCCAAGGCTTTCTTCTTATGAATTATGCTCGTCGCTCTCCACGTGCACATGCTTACACGTACCTACGTTTGTGTACTATGTAGGTAGGTTAGTTGGTAGGTAGGTAGGTAGGTAGGTAGGTAGGTAGGTAGGTATGTAGTTAGGAAGTTGAACCATTCTCATCTATGGAGCCATAACGCAAGCATTGCATGGCGTGATAGCGAGTGTGTGAGTGTGTATGTGCAGGGACGGAGCGCCGCAACTAGTTCGATAGTCCCATGAGGGACGAATCCAATGAGGTACACAATGGTTTTGATGACTAATCTAACTTTCTCTGATGATTGAAACCATGCACACCGAACGTCTTGACTGGTTGGAGTTTGCTGCATTGCACGAAGTGTACCATAACCTCAGAGACCATTTTTAGGATTGCTAATTAAAGGTTCAAACATTTCAGCAAGTATGAGGAGATAGGTCAATTTCCATTATTTTTACAACAAAACCGAAGAGGAATCGGCTCGTTCATAAAAGAGCCTGGTCTACGGAGGTTAGGTTGTGAGACAATGACGAGTTCCAAGGATACAAATGTCATATTTTGGAACTAAATCGATGAGAACGCTCACGTTATCAATTGCTTGGATTTGTTTAAAGAGCAGCGGTTGAATCATAAGCTTCTCCCGCTAAAATGCTCGAATCTTGGCCTCTGTCGACTAAAAATCAGTCGTAGTCCCAATGCTTCAGCTTGGGACACATTCACATGCTCGGTGAATTCGGAATGTGGAACAAAGTCAACCTAGAAGTATCGTTTCCAATTTCATCTTATTTAGTACTTAACCGTCCTAATATTGAAGCAAAGGAGGCTTAAAATTCAAGTCTTCAATCATTGACACCATTTTATAGTTTCGTATTTTCAAAACACTGAATGAATTTACTAATGTTTAGAGAAGCGTGCTCAAATATTTATTGATAGCTTTGCATGTTATTAGCGTTTTTTTGGACTAATTAACAAGATTCGTCCTCAAAAGAAACGGCTCTCATAAATGTTCTACTTTTGGCGAGTTTCTCTTTCACCTTTACTCCTTTTAAAAGTGAGATTTTTTTAGTTTTTTATTTTGAGCCCAATTGAATTGGAGCCGAAACGAGATGGACTCATAGAAGGTCATTTTTTTCAAATGGTGATAAAGAATCAACACTGAAACTTTGCCTTTTGTAAAGATGTTTACCTCCGCATTTTCGTAAAGAATTCCCAAGGAAGTGTCACGTCGTGTTTGCTCAACTTTAATCAAAATTGTATTTTGATACATTCTAGGCCAATCTGTACGTTTTTGTCAAAGTTTACATAAACAGCGGTGATAATATCCAAGTCAATGCAGTTTTTTTTAAAGGTCGCACCTCGAAAAGTTTCAGTATTTTTTGCCTGCATTTTATGTCATTGCGATGGTAACGCGTCCGTCTTCTAGTCTTAGGTTCTATGAATTAATTTGACTCTTACATGAACTTGTTCACAATCCAGTTATGTTTCTGTTTAAATTTCACACATTCTGATGCCCCAAACAAAACTCATTTTTGAAAGATGATTAGTCTTGAGTGATGAGTTTTCTTATTGTTCAGAAATAAACAAAACACGGTTTATGCCAATGATTAAAAAAATGATTTATGATTTAAAAAAATCAAATCAGGCCATGAATGTGCAAACGATGCACCTGCAATACCTGTCGACCCAGCTAGACACGTTGTCGCAAGTTGATTGACTTTCCGTCCACTCCACCTTTGTTGGTTTTGTTCCCTTTGGAAGGTCTCGTTTGGACCCCTCCTCAAAAAAATAGAAACGATGTGTTACTAGCGTTGTTGGGGCAGCAGGGTACATTGCGCAAAAACTTTGTTTTTCTCGGCATGGTTTAAGAGTATTCATATTGATCTACACCAAGAAATCGTGATGAGTTCTATTTAGTGGATTGTCCGTAAGTTTCAAGAAGTAGGATCAGCTAACGATCTGTCTTGTCAAACATTAATACAATGTGAAACTTCTGAGAAGTATGCTTGTAATTAAAAATGAATATTTGTACGGGCCGTAGTGATGAGCAGAGACCGGACTTGAAAGTGATTTTTTGGAGCCAAAACTTTCTTTTTAATGAAAAATATTGAAAAAATAAAAATTTAAAATCAAATCGAAAAAAAAACTCAAAAAGACTTTTGATCTGGACATCTTTGGACAACTTGAATCCATTTCCAAAGCATTTTTTCTAAAAACTGCAATTAGATTTTTGTTTTGCTAGATTTCTACACTCTTGGATGCTCTCAAGGTCATTCCAGTTCAGAGGATTGTATCCAAATTACCAAAACGTACGGAAATGGGCAACATAATATTTTTGAGAATTTATAAGACATAGTAAAGCTTCAAGCAAGTAAAACGCAACAGCATTTGATTTTGATGACAATTTTTATTATTTGACCGGGTTATGCAATGTGCACCAACAACACCTATTGAACCCAAGACAACCAACATCTGTTCCTCTTGTGGAGCCTAGTCCACACTCTTCCACCCTCCACCTTTTCGAGTGCGGGCAAGGGCCGTCAGGGCCGGAGGTCTCATTGCTTTTGTGCGACACGGCAAGTGGAGCCTCCTTCCTATGACTATGGAGGAGGGAAGACCCCGGTTAGCAATAACAACATTTTGCTGACCATCGAGTGTCCAAAGGCCTTTTGATACATTTCTGATGAAGTTATCTTGTGATTCAAAAACCTGATGACCAAAGACTTGCACTTAAAAACACATTTGGCCATCTCAGAAGTTTTGCTCAAGTCTTTAATGAAATGAAAAATGCCTAAATATAAAAATTACTCAGTAAAAATTTGTAAAATATTTTCTCAATGAATTTAAATAAAATATTTCAATAAATTTGTTTTTGCTATAAAATTCATTCAAATTACCCTCAAAAAATGTTTTTCAATAAAACCTGGGGAAAAATTAAAAAATCAACTCTTTTTAAAATGATTTTCAAATCTGGTCTTTAGTGATGAGGAAACTTCTTTTTTTTCGATCGACATTAAAATGACTAGAAAAGATAAGTTTGTTTTTTATGTGTATTTCACACAATGCTCAAATGTCATGTAATTCAGAATCACATCGCACACCTTCACATGGATGTCTCTTGATTACTTCTATTGCACCGCACTCCCGTTCACACATGGAATTGCCGGAATGAAGATGGGAGTGGTGGTTTTGATATGGTTAGGAAAGGCAGTTTTTGTAGTCAGAGAATAACGTTTAGTAGAAATATCCGTAACGGGGATAACCGTAGAGGCTTCGAGCATAGCCGTATCCGTGACCGTAGTAAGGCTTGCCATAACGACCATAACCATAACCACCATATCCATAGCCGCCATAGCCAGGCTCGGCATCGGCATCAGCGGATCGTTTGCTGAAATGAAAGAATTGTTAACTGAAAAGTTTGTCTAGTGGTGAGTAACAACGGCCTTCAAATAATTATTCAATGTCAAGACAATTTAGTTTATGGGAATGCGGAAAACCGTGTTTTTGAATACTTTTGAGGCATCTTAATTGTGTGGTTGATTCTTGGATTCAATCAATTCTTGAAGTAAAATCGGCTTACCCGTAATGATTATAACCGTAAGCCCGTCCGTAGCTCTTTCCGTATCCGTAGTAGGGAAGACCATAGGTGTATCCCAAACCATGTCCGTAGTAGCTTCTGTATCCATAAGTGGGAGCGGCATAGCCATGCCCATATCCGTAGAGGTATCCTGGATCAGCCTCAGCATCAGCGGTGGCAACGGCGGTAGGCTCAGCCTCGGCATCAGCACTGCGCTTTCCGTAGTGTTTGCTACCGTAACGATATCCGTAGGGGTTTCCGTAAACATGACCATAGCCGTAACCGTAACCACGGCCATAGCCGTAGTAGCCAGAGTAGAGACCATATCTGGAACCGTAGCCATATCCTGGCTCGGCATCAGCCTCAGCCTCAGGCTCAGCCACGACAATGGCGGCAAAAAGAGCAACGAAGATCAACTAAAAGCGAAGATATATGAAAATGGTTGGGTATAGTTTTCGGTCGCTTGTTTTCAGGCCAATCCTAAGGCCAAAAAAGGGTCACGGAGATGAGGGAGTGATACTCACAGACTTCATGGTGATGATTGATTTTGAATCTAAAAGATGAGCTCCTCCTGTGGATTGCAGAAGCTAGCTGATGCCTTCTCAGAAATTTGCCATGGCTTTTATAGTCAAACTCGTGGTACGAATGGAATGTTTCGGTTTCGCACGGAATCGAAATCTTCGCAGCGATGTTGAATGAATATCAGGCCGATGATCCATTGCTCAAGCATACGACACCACCCACCGACCACCCGAACACATATCATCATGGAGTTGCGGTAGTTAGCGGCCTAGCGCACTATCATTTCGTTAATTAGGGTTTGGGAAAAGCCGGTTTCGGTGTCGACACCTCGACACCGACTAATTCAGTTCTGGTGTCGATGACGACGTTGAGCTCTAAATGTTAACATGTCGGGGGTTTAAATGATTTCTTGAAAAATAAAAGTTAACATGTACCAGGCCTTCAAAACTTGCCTTTTTACGTTTAGACCTATGAAAACCTATTAGTTGACAATGTCATCATTCTGAGCAGTGTCCAAAGATTTCTTTTTTCCAAGCAATTCGAAAGAAATGTATCACAACTGTTGCTAAAATTTGCATAAGCACACGCAAAATTTGTTTTAGAAATGAATGTGGTAGATTCATATTGGTTGTTGTTATATATTGTACTATCCAGCACCTTTTGGTCAAAATCTTAAAGATTCACATCAAATCTACACGGGCCTGTCGGTGTCGAAGTCATAAATGCCGTTGTCAACCATCCCTAAGGTAGATCGTCATAGCATAAACTCTGTAACAACCAGATCAGGCCTCCAGGCCCCCGGTTAACCAAGCGTCAAACTTGGTCATACGATAGCTTCTCTTCAACACATGCCAATCCCCTTCCATTGTTATCAGTCTCATGCCGTGGTATCAATAGTCATGCAATTTGTCTTTGTTTACCAATTAAGTTTCAAACATTTTCTCAGACCAATCAGAAATTGTTTCCAAGTGCTTTTGTGGCTATTGTTTTTGTCGTAAAGGAATGTACGAGTAACCTTAGGTTATTTTCGATATCACTGCTCCAATTTCTTAGTAATTCCAGAAAGATTCTACCCCGAAGTTTAAACCGCGAAGGTGTTCTGCTTGGACGGCTCTGTTATTTGCTATAACATGCATTAACTCCATTGTCATCAAAGTTAAAAAAGAAAATTAGAACAAGGCATTTCGAGGATGCAATTATTTTATCTTAAAGACAAACGAGATGACTTATTGAAACAGGTGTTGCCCAAAGAGAGTTTTTTGCGCCGTAACTCTAAATTCACTCTAAATGAGCCTATAATGTGTACAAAAAGTGCTTACATAACATGAAGTATGCTTTAATGTGCTAATAGGGTCTAACATTTGAACCATTTGAACGTGGTCGTGCCATTAAAATTTGCGGTGAAACGTACGCCAGAGTACTAATTAAGTCATTCATTCACCACTTTACGCAAGCTTGTAGTCCTGTAATTGGAATAAGCCTAAGCAATTACGAATGATTTGTACGAAACGGTTTCCGTGTCAATCTGAGGTGACGTTTAAGGAGGTGTTGAAAAAAATAAACCTTGTTCTGCCCTCTGATGAGGCTGCAAAATTCACTTTTGCAAAACATTCATAAATCAAAATACGACCAACAAACATCACATTTCAACACCCAAATTAAAGCAAGTTCAATATAAGGAAAAAACATTTATTGGCAACAGTAGGTGAAATGTGAAGTGAAGTAATTTAAAATGCTCGATTATACCAAGTTATATAGTAAAAAACAGCCATGCTCAAGTGTTGCCTTAAAACATAACCTGCTTTTTAAGCCAGCATGTGTACTGAGATTAATCGATAAAGGCAAACTTTGACTCTACTGGCCAACCCATAAGGCAAGTTGTTGAGGTCATTTAAATGTTTTTTGTCATTGGTTTTAACCATTGGCATGCCATTTAACCATGTAAATGATCTTACATGTATGTTTTTGAAACTTATTTTTTACGCCGTGACAAGACCACGAGTCGCAATAAAACATTCATTCAAATTAATATACATGTATAAGCTCGTATGTTTTGTCTGCGCCAAGGTACGCTACAAGGATGCTTCTACTACTTCTGTAGTATTGACTTAAAGCACAGGCATTATTTAACTGACCTTTTGGTTAAATATCTACTGCATGAAAGCCAGCTTTCATTTATGGTCATTTAAAAAGCCTGAGTGCCATAAAAAGACTCGAAAAGGGCGAAAGCCAATAGATGAAGTATGCTGGCAGCATGCATCCCCAAACACAAAACATTTACTTCCACTAAAGTTTAGTGGAAGTAAATGTTTTGTCGTTTAGTGACTAAACGTCCAAATACCCTCACTAACTAATCTAATGGGCGTATCTAAAAACTTATTAATAATCAGACTTTAAGATAATCAAGTCAGAATAACGATCCTGGGTGCATGCTCTGTCGTCTTTTGTGTTTGAAATGAGACAAATAGGCAATAGAAACTGAAGTGAAAAAAATCGTTTCTACCTTCTTTCAACACGATGAAACAAAAGGGCAAAGAAATCTAAGGACTAGTCGAAGGTGGTTGTATTCTTAGATGATTCCAAACCAAACTCAGAATATATCAGGAGAATATCAAGTTTTGGCAATATCTTTGGCGTGTTCAATTAGAGCATTTGATGAAAAATAACAAGAAAATTTACCAAACTTTTTTAACTTTGTTTCATATGCATGTACAAAGAGAAACCTTCACGAGCGACTGATTGTTCGATACGTAGCCATCGATCACTATTGTACGTAGAATGACTTCACTTGTGGAACAAACCTATACAACATTAAACATGTCGTAAAACGAGACCAATGAAGCAAAACAACCTCAAGCTCGCCGTGATTTATCATTGAGAACGAAAATTAAATATTCAATCTAAATTGCCGTAACAACACTGATCGATATTGATTTTGACTACTGATTACACTAATCAATCCATCGTTTTCAATCGATTCGTGCTCTATTGTATTTTACCACAATAAACTTTTTTACGGATTTGTAATGCTGCTAATGGAATTGGTCAAAGGAGTCATTTTCATCAGTTGTATTTGAGATGATTTTAAACTTACAAATAGAACAAGATAACTAAAGTATACAAAAAAAAATATTTTCAAAATAGCAAATAGTCTACAATACCGTGACACCATCACAAAGTATAAAATAAATATGACAACAAACGGTTTGGTTTGTTTCACTTAGGAATTCAGGTGGATTGATAGGACAAGAGCAAAATCATTGATGCTTTTTTTTGACAGGCTCGCCATTGGATAATTTCGATGATCCCGAATGCAGTTATTCTACAGGGAGCAAAAAAAGAGATCTCGACGCGCTTAAATTTATTGTTCCATTTTTCAAATCTCCGGGGAATACTTTTTTTCCCCGGGAACCTGGGATTTACAATAAATCTTATGTGTGAGCCCATGCTAATGTGCAGAATAGTAGTGATGGGAATCAAACCTGCTTTTTGGCCTAATGTTGCCAAATTGGTCCTTAAAATGCAAGAAGATATTCAAACAATTATGAGCCACTTGGCAACCTTATAAAATGACTTATAAAAAGTAAGCTTGCCTTAAAAGAGTATAATCTAGTAGGTCAGGCACCTTCAAATTATCAAGAATTGATAAAAACACGCGCCTAAATTTTAATTTTCTTTAAATGTTATGAATACAATCACTTTAGGGATCGAATTGGCCTTAACCAAAACAGAAAATTTTGGCAAATAGAGAAACTCATCCTAAAATAATCTAAATACGTCTTCTAGCATCAAAATTAATTTCTATTGGCAATGGGATGAAGAAGGAGGGCAAATGGTTCATTTTTAGAAATTAAAATATCAAATAGTTAAGACATTGATTGCAAAGGTCATTAACCCCTGACTTCAACCTTTCTACTGGATTCGAAACCAAATTTTGTACTGAAAGCACTTTCAGTAGATCACTAATGCAAGCCCATTGACACCGTTAAGACGCCTTTGTAATATCGCCGGTTATTGAATTAAAAGCTGAAGCACTCTAAATATGTGTCTATTCACTCTGTTGATATGCTTAAATATATCTTATGCTCAGTTTTGCCATTTTGGCCCTGGTGCATCCCAGGCCAATCGCTAATTGGCCTGTGCGATCTGGTCAAAAGTCAAAAAAATTAAAAGTTTTGCCCCATAATTTCGGACACCTGGTGCATCCCATCCTCGTCGCCATTGAAACAACGTGATATGCACGCAGAAATAATCAAAAAGATTGAAGGTGTGAAGCCCCCTGGCACATTTATTGGACTATCATGACTAGTTCATTATCACAGACATTTATTGACTTTTGACTAGAACGCACAGGCCAATTAGCGATTGGCCTGGGATGCACCAGGCCCTTGTTTAGGTTTTGGTCAAGCAGTCTTTTTTCAGTTTTTGAGATTATATATTGTAACGTAAAAACGGCGACACTTTTTATTTGATCGCAAAACCACATGTGTCCATTGACTCCATTCTGTTCATCAGGTCTTTCACATCAGATCTACGTTTGTTAAGGCACCATCCAAAGAAGGCAACTTTGACAAAATACGCATTGGCTGGATACTTGAAAGAACTAGTTAAATTTTTCAAATTATTAATGAATATATCGTCATATTGGTAATTGAAAAAGTGGTCATGAACTTGGATACTATGTGCACAAATCTCGTAATGACTTGATTTGCAAGTCAAAAGTAATGAATTACACTATCAACCATGTCATGTTTGGACTAGTTGAATCCCTCCTTTAACAAAGGAAGACATGAGCCAATGGTCAATCTTTATGCTGTATATACGACCATATAGAATGGTTTAAACTCACTTTTGTCTAAGTTCTTCTTGAATGCAAATCTGGCAATGCTTCCTACTTTCATGAAATCTAATTTTTAAAACCTCGATGGAATAAAATCATTCCACAAATCCACCTCACAAAGCTAGATAATTCCCTTATTTACGCACACTCTTGTCAGCGTAAGGACAAAAATACATCTTAAAAAAACAATGAAGAAACCATAAAAATGTATGGTCTTTTCGTTTGTACGAGATTGATGAATAATATAATTGGCAGTCAGATGCCGTATGGAAACAACGAGAACGCACAATTTGACTCGGTCTCTTGAAGCATGAACTTGAAAACCATACCAAAACGTCCGTGAATTTCATGCTGTTCAAGAGAGCTAGCTAGAGCAATATCCATACACAAATGATTACTTGATTAGCGATTCATTTACTCTGTATCTTCGGTCTCAGCGAAACACACATACATTGTACGTAAAAGAGGGACACGTTTCAAACCATTTTGACAACCACGAGCTTCTGCATTCGATTGTGACACGTTTGGATGATATAAGCCACTTGGTTGTGGACATATCGCATTCAATATTTCACTGAATTCTCGTTAGATTCAAATGATCTGGAAGTTGGACGTCCAACTTCTCTGCTAGTTTTTGTTCTTATAAATTTGGTCATGAAAACAAGCCAAATTATCCGACGAACTTAATCATTAAATCTACTTTTTGAATACATCTTTTTGACAGGGCCAGGTAGACTAATTATTAATCCACACACCGTCAATTGCGTCCACTTGATCATGAAAAAAATTGTTGTGTTAATCTGTCAGTTGTTGATCCCATTTCCGTTCCCTTTCTGGTCTTTATCAGCGTTCATATCCCTCAAACATATAGTAAGAATTATCACATGTGAAATATCAAATGTCTTGACGTTTTATTTTGGTTTCATCTTGCTCATCAATCTAACATCTTGCCACCTTAAACCTTGGAAAAAACGAAAGGACGAAGGAAGAAGCGTACCGGAATTACGTTGCCGAATTTATTTCAATGTGGGGACAGCAACGCTTGAGATCTCACAACAAACTCGATGCTTCTCGTGAGAGTGGTTGCGGTTTCCTCAGTGGTTGGTTGGTTATTTTCCAGAGAATAGACTACCAAACAACTAGGTGCCATTCTGGATTATCGAGAAGAAACCAAAGTTTTCCGTGGATACCTAAAAATTGATCATCATTAGAAACATGAAATAATCGTATTGGATAAAATCCCATAACTTAGTGGGGTTTTAAGCTTTTACAGAAGAGTCTTCTACTTCTTTATTCATTTGAATGGATGAATGTATTTGAAAAAAAAATAACTGACGTCACGCCATGCATTGAGTGCTCATTGGCCTTGAATAAACCAAGGAATCTTTGGCCTGGCTTTCGCCACAATGTTTTGTGCATTTTATATAGTTAAAACAAGATTTCTGACGTAAAGTTTATGTAATAAAGCTACTCTTCCCTCAAGATTACAAAACTTGATGGGTAGAGCAACCTTTGACATTTAAGGGATCGATCATTGTCAGATTGCCCCTCAAAAGAAACTTGCTAAACAGGCTAAGCTAAAAATAAACTGAGAAAACCACAATTGGCAACCGGTTTCATTTTAGCAAAAAGTTAGGTAGCGTGTATAATCGTGAATCATTTTTTTCATCACCACAACCTCACTTGTCTTAATTTCGACACTTACGACAGACAAATTTTTGTCTCCGTTTCCATTGTAATGGATTGAGATTGATATCACATCGAAAAAAACATGTTCTTTTTAAATGTACATGGCAATATCAAGCCTCTGATGTGACAGAGCCTGTCGTTGGTACAATCCGCTCCAATAAGTGTTCATAATTTAGCGCCTAGCAAGCTCGTTTAAACTAGTACGAAAACACACACACTTTGAGGCCGCTTCCACTCGTTTACATTATTCATGCACACATATTAATATTGCATCGATCATTGGGCAGAAACACCTTTCCTTTTCCACACTCGACCAACCCGTCCGAACATTGTAGTAAACGAGGGGAGGGAAAGAGGGACGGCACATCATTCGACAAAAGGCCTGTGCCACAACACGTCTTCGCCGCGGTTTCGTGTGGATCGATCCTCTGGGAAATGTCAAACGGGGTGTCCAAGGGGATCCAGCTTAGCCCTACGAGAACCGGGGACACACCGAATCCATGCTCGCCACCTCCAAGCACCGTTGTGTGGTCTCGGTTTTAAATGCCACAAGACTTTGTTTCGCGGTTCGATGGCCTCCACCTCTCATTGGTTCAAGAGGACCAGCACTCCTCATACGTACCTTTGTCGATGATGTAGCTCTCTTTTCAACTACACTGTGACAAGAAAGTCGTGATCTCTTCTAATGCAATTTTCGTCAGGAGGTGGTTACCTGAAGCAAAGTTAATCAGTGGTCAGAAATAATCTGGTTGAAGGCTATCACGGTTTCAAAAGTGGTTAAGGAGATGATAAGGGTAGGATGACACAAATAAATTTTCTTGAACATTGTGAAAAAACAACGTTTCACATTCCATCATCCCGATTACGTTTCCTAACAAGGCTCAAGCTTAAGTTAGTGACCTGTAACACTTCTGTGAAGTAGCCTGTTTCTATTCAATAATCATTCACAACATAAAGCTACAAAATTGTGGTTCAGTGGTTCAATGTAAATACCACAACCCGCTTCAACAAGATTGCATCTCAATATCTTTGTTTTGCTAGGAGAAATAAGCAGAAGTGGCATATTATTCGTTAGGGAGCACGACTTCATTGTCATACTGTAGGTGCGTAAATTCTAGATTGTTCACGAATGTGTGCGCGCACATTTTACCTCCGTGCTTTGGAGGCTCTTGAATGCGAGGAACGATTGTGGCGGACATGCTATGAAGACTGTATCGATTTTGAAATAGATCTAAGCATGAATTTTTCATGATGCCGTTTTCAAAGTAAAGGGGACTTGGAACAGAAGGGCAGTCCGAGGGAAAGCAAGTCATATTTAATGTGAACAATCCCTAATGTCAGAGAGATTAATTGCAAAGGTGCTGTAAAAAAAGTGAAGCGATTACTCACAGGGCCATCTGGCATTAAGCGCCGGAATCGGAAGGAACCCCATGCATAAGAAAGTGGTCCTGTGGAACATATGAAAAGGGGACCACTGAAGATGATGTCGGTCTTTGGCTCCAATCAATACACGAAATCCAAGTTGCGTGCCACACACAAAAGCTATGATTAGGTTTTTGATTCCTTCCTCCTTCCTTTGTAGTTCAGTAGGTGCATGCATGCATCCAACCATGCTGACAATGTTGGCCGTATGAGTGTACTGTCGCTGGATGAATCAACCAATATGTATTCGTGTCAAAATAAAATAAGAAATGAAAAAACCCGTCCGCAAGGTTGTCGCAGCAAGTTTCATATTAACAAAAAGTAACATTGGACTCTTTCTCGACGTTTTGGGAACAAACAGACGGAACACTCCTATGGAAATTAATGCTCCTGTAAATTGGAGCTCAAATCGATTTCACGATCTGCGTGAAATCTCCGTGAGATCTGCGACACCCTTTCAGGTTTTCCAAAGAAAAGTACCTTGTCCATTTCACACTTGGAAAGAATCGCTCAACGAGGATGAATTTGTTTCCGAGGATTGACATTGAAATTGAACGAAGCGCGGTCAATTCTGTAATGAAACGACTCCTAAAGAAAAACTACCTTTTTTCTAAAATGGATATGATCAGCTCAATCCCAAAGCTCGTAATTTTTCAGAGATGATTAGATGGTGGTGCAGTTGTTGTGTAATTGCTTATTGTTTTGGCAGTGGATTGGTCATGAAAGTCACGCTTGACAAAGGACACTTCATTCATCTGATCTGGGATAAAAAGGGTTTTTCATGGTTGTAATCAAAGATTTTTGGATTAATATGGTGCGTTGTGACTTTTTAAGGTTGAATTCAATTCCAAATTTGAGAGCAAGCTCGATTGAGGGAAAATGAACACGAGCAAGTCAAACGAGTTGAAGTAAGATCAATTTATTTACAGGGAAGAAAATTGCTTGGAAGAAATGTCTCTAATAAATACGTGGAACTTATATTGCACTTCTTGGCAGATTCTTGCCTCTTTTACTGGAAGGTGTTCGGTATTGGTTCAAATAAAAAGGTCGATTGACGAACTTCAACAGGTAATTTATTTGAACATGTGGTCAGCAAGGTAGTTAGTCGGTATGTGAGGAATGCAGGGGCCAAGAAAGGAGCATAAAAAATATTGCAGATATGAGTGAAGGAGGAAATGGAAGAAGAAAGAACATTACATATACCACGTATTACAACATTTAATAAGAATCAAGCCTCCCAAGAAGGAACGAAAACAGATCAGACACTTTAGTCCTTCGACATCTCTAAAAAGGTTGCGTGAGCCAAAACACCTCTAAAGGACGTTTCAGGATCAGGAAATGAAAGTACTAAAAAATGAGAGTTGAAGCTTATTTTATTGCTTAATCAAATAAACAGCGTTTAAGTCTAATTTGTCACTCGGCCTGTTTTTTTCCACATTCTATACCAGAGTAGGGACCATTTTTAAACGAATGCATTAATCCACGGGTTAATAATGTCGTTTCAAAGCACCTTACCAATAACATATTTCATTTGTGACTGATTTTCCACCTAATATATGATTTTTGAACAACCATTTTGCTAAAGAACTGTTCCAGTCAATCAAGTGTCTTTTGGAGCAAATTAACATTTGAAACCGCTAGATGGCGCTAGCCTTAGAAAAACATCTCCCCTGAGCTTGGAACCGGCAGCCACATTTTTCCATTGTACAATTGAAGGTTCAGCACAACAAATGAGGCTTGTCCACAAAGCGTTCCCAACTAGTTGGACCGATGTCTTCCCTCCAAAGTTGAATGTTTTTGATCATCCTCACAGGTAAAAAGACATCAACCACGTACAACATACCACAGAGTATGGTTGCTCTAACTCCACGTACGTACAATGTTTCGTAGAGAAAAAAAGAGAAACTCAAGACGGATTGAAGAGGCATAAGGTGGATGTTGAATGCCGAGGGCTGCTTTTGGTACTACCATGAGCCCAACAACACACACACACACACACTTCTTTGGTTGCTTGGCCAAAATCCAGGTGAATGCCGTATTCCATTGAAGGGGAAATTATTTCAACGACATCTCCAATAAACCTTGTCCATTCATAGGAAAAAAGTATGAATGAATCTGTGTCAAGAAGCCAAAAACTTTGACAGTTCAGTGAACACGAGGTGTTTCAATAGCCAAACCAAAATCCATTTCAAACCATGGTTCAACTTGTCAAAAGCGATAAAAACAGCCTTTCTCAAATGAGATCCAAGAAGAAAAAGCCCAAAGATCCAGAAGTGGATCCACCTCTAACGAGTGATTTAGACGAGCTCGAGTTAAAGCAAAAAATTAAGGAACGCTTAGGGATTCGGGAACAGAGATCATATGTGAGTATCTAATAATCATAGTTAATCACATCAAAAGGACAGGAGTTATTCAACTATCTTGCATATTTTAGGGTGATGGAGATTCCGTTCCCAACACGCCTCCTCACGAGAATGGAGGCGTGTCTAGTGATGAATCGATCGATACCACCGAGGTCACTCAAGAGTCTTCCAAGAAGGAATCCGAACCTAGAGTGTCGAAACGAAAGGATCAGTGCAAACCTCAACATCCCTTTGTGATATCGGTCCAGGTGGATTTCATGGCCGGATTCTTATTTTTCATCAGTCTCATCACACGACTGGTGTTTCTCGATCTTCCACGGAACGTTGTGTAAGGATCCTATAGATTACGCGGACGGTAGGGATTCCATCAAGATTTTTAATCTTTTAGATTCGATGAAATGCATTACGGAAAATATGCGAGCTTATACCTTAAAGGAACGTTCTTCTTTGATGCAAATCCTCCATTGGGCAAACTAATTCTAGCTTTAGCCGGATACATGGCGGGATATGAAGGTGAATATTACAAGACTCTTTCATTTGATGCCGATTTGCCAACCATTCTGGGGTTTTCTTTTTAGGGGATTTTGAGTTCCAAAAGATTGGAGTTCCATATCCGGAAAGCTTCCCATTGATGGCCCTTCGATTGATTCCTGCACTTTGTGGATCCTTGATCACGCCCACGGTGTATCTGATCTTAACAGAAATGGGTCTTTCCAATTGGGCAGGAACTTTAGCTGCTCTCATGGTTGTTCTGGACACGGCGATTTTGGCCCAATCCAGATTTATTCTCCTCGAATCTATGATGATGCTTTTTGCTCTCTTCGCCATCCTGAGTGTGCTCAAATTCAGAAGATTTTCCAATCATCCGTTCTCAGTGGGTTGGTGGCTTTGGATTTTGTCTGCCTCGATCAATATGGGATTGGCTTTTTCGTAAGATCCTTTGGAACACTTAATAGGCGAAGTTTCATAAGTATTCAAAGCATTTTTTTTTCTTCCTTCCCAGTGTCAAATTCATCGGAATCTATTCATGCTGGTTGTGCAGCTTCCTCCTGTTGCGAAGCTTTTGGAAACGCCTCTCCTTTAGACACGTCTCAAACTGGCAATTGTTCTTCGAATTCTCCTGTCAAGCCGCTTTGATTTGTGTGATTCCCATTTTGGTTTACGTTGGGTCGTTCTACATCCATTTGGGCATCCTCACCAAGGCTGGAGTTCATGATTCTCTAATGACCAGTGCCTTTCAAGCTAGTTTAGAAGGGGGCCTTAGCTCCATAGTTGACGGTCAGCCCAAAGTGATTGCCCATGGCTCTCAAATCACTTTGAGACACACTCACGGTAAAACATGTTGGCTTCATTCTCATGAGCACGTTTATCCCATTCGATATGACGATGGACGTGGATCATCCCATCAGCAACAAGTGTCATGCTACAGCTACAAGGACGTTAACAATTGGTGGATCGTCAAACGTCCCGACAGAGATGATCTAGCTGTCCATGAACCATTGGACGCCATCAAGGACGGAGATACCATTCAACTCGTGCATGGAATGACTCATCGAGCTCTGAATTCTCACGATGTGGCGGCACCCATGTCCCCCCATAATCAAGAGATTACTTGTTATATTGACTACAACATATCCATGGCATCTGAGAACTTGTGGAAAGTACAGATCGTTAATATGGATAACTCCGGAGAAGAATCCGCGAGAATTTGGCAATCAATTGGCTCTCAAATCCGACTCATTCACGTCAATACGAATCAGGCCATGAAATTCTCACCCAGACTTTATCCAGAATGGGGGTTCCATCAGAACGAAGTGGTTGCCGATAAGAATCACGACCAATTGGACACCATTTGGAACGTGGAGGAACATCGATACACCAAACGTAAGGATTTGATCCGATTTTACCAAATCTTGAAATGAATTTAGTGATTTTTCATTTCCAGATGATGAGGATAAGCGAACTCTTGAAAGGGAGCTTTTCAACGCAGAATTAATACCCCAGACTCCGACTTATTTGTCTTTCTGGCAAAAGTTTTGGGAGCTTCAAGTGAAAATGCTCATCACCAACCAAGATAACGTTCAAAATCACAACTACGCATCATATCCAGGAGAATGGCCTTTCTTAGTGCGAGGCATTGCTTATTTTATCTCCAAAGACTCCAACGTAATGATCAATTGATAGAACATCATCATGCTGAGATGAGGTCGAAATAATACATATTTTTGTTCTTTTAGGCTCAAGTCCACTTAATTGGAAATATCATGATCTGGTACACGGGGACCTTGTCAGTATTAGCTTATAGTGTCATACTCACCATGTATTTACTTCGCCGAAGACGATTATGCTTCGATGTTCCTGAAGGTAACAAAAACATCAAAGTTTATGTATTGGGAAGGGTGTTTTTTATATTATAATGTTGCAGATGTGTTCCAAGAGTTTATTGATGTGGGCGAGGTTCTCATGGCCGGGTATTTGTTCCACTTTGTGCCTTTCCTCTTCTATGACCGGACCCTCTTCATTCATCATTATCTCCTCGCTTACGTCTTCAAATTGATGCTCACTGCATTTTTAATGGTTCACATTTACGAAGTAGCCACGTAAGTCACATCAATCATCCACCGCATTTTCAAAATCTTTAGGCTTATTCTTCTTCTAAGGAACGTGTTGTCCAGAAAGTGGTTGGGCCGTTTGGTGGCCATTGGTGTGATCACTTGGATCTTGGCCACGGTTTACGTCTTTGTCCAGATGTCTCCATTCTGTTACGGATTCATCCCAATGAGTGCAGACCACGTGAAATCGTTGAAATGGAAGGACACGTGGGACTTTATCATCCACAAACCATAGCTAGCATCAACACCACCCAAAAGATATTCGAGTTAAATATATCGATGTATATTTATCATTATTTATGAATACAGTACCACGCTAATGGAAACTCTAATGGGGTCAGTCAAATATTACTAATTGCCATTTCGAGGAAAACTCTTCAATTGGCGAAACAGGATTAGGACCGTCCTATTAGACCCTGTCAAGGGTCATACAGTATTCAATTTATCGACTGATCCTCTTGAGGGCACGGAATATGTTCAACGACGATGACTCGAAAATAGTTAAATATTGAAGATGTTTTGCACCACGAGTTCGATCAAAAGCGAAGCTCGCTCCTTAGTTTGAATAGATCCTCTTTTCATTGCGGTCTTTCAAAATTTCTTGGCTGCAAAGGATGGGAGCGAATCAATTTATTGCTCAGACCAAGTTTGCTTGGGCGTGTTTGGTGATCCAAGTGGTGATTGGCATCCTATTTTTCCTCTTGGTGCGATATGACGACTCTGCAGATGCTACTCACACGCAAAATAGACTTGGGCATAACGAGGAACTCAAGGAAGCAATTGAAAAATATCCCAGTAAGGGTGTTAATACGTTGGCTTGGGCTTGTGATGTTTTAACTTGATTTTTTTTTTTGTTGATAGACACATGCCTCAAAAAGTTAAATGAGATTGCCTACTGGCTTTTACTATGATGATGGCATAGAATTGTTTTGATATTTTAAGGGAAGTTTATAAACGCTTGTTAGGAAGAAAAATGCAACATATTGGATGTAACTTTAAGGTTTTCACATTTCAAATCTTTAAAGACTAGTATGACTTCATTTAGTGAAGGGGTAAGACGCTCAAAAATGTTGAACTGCAATTTGGGGTTGATCCCGTCTGATTGTCAATCCACACGCAATTATTTTCAATCAAAATTTAGTATCAAACTGACAGAAATGAATGTTACCACAAACACTCCGTTAAAAACAGGGGCACAGTGGCTTTCAAGTCGATACCATTGGCTGATTGAAAAAAATCCATTCAGAAAAATGAAATAAAAAAGCTATTCAAATAGTTAGAGGGGAAGAGCATTTTTTCACCGATGCTTCTTAGCACACTATGAAGACTTTATAAAGTTACCGAACCTCTGCTGATTAGAAGATTGAGAACTTGAGGCTTCCTTTTAACAACAAGGAGGAAACACATCGTTGGAAGAAGACCCTAAAACTATTTCTTGAGCTTCTGCCGATGCCAGATTTGCATTGGAGCTTGTTTTCGTCTTCATTTTCAGTGATTGTGGACATTCACATGATGTTATTTGGTGGTTTCGGGTTTCTGATGACCTTTTTGAAACGTTATGGGTTCTCAGCAGTTGGATTTACCATGATGATCACTGTTCTCGTGACCGAATGGGCTATCCTCGTCCACGGGTTTCTCCACATGGATGAATCTTTTACCATCAAAATATCCTACATGCAGTAAGATTGCTTTCTCATTTGCCGCTCTCAAGCATCATTCATTTATTCAATATTTCTAACAGTGTTCTGGAAGGGAGCTTGGCCGCAGCTGCGGTTTTGATTTCCTTTGGTGCCGTTTTGGGCAAGCTAAATCCATTGCAATTGATCACCATGTGCTTGATCGAAGGGGCCCTTTTTGTCTTGAATGCCTATCTTGGGTACGTCGTCCTCGGTGCCGTGGATGTTGGAGGAGCCATTTTCATCCACGCTTTTGGGGCCTATTTTGGCCTGGCTGTAAGCCTAATGGCCAGGAAGCGAGTTGTGGCTAAATCCGAGCATCGTGAAGGTTCCACAGCCACTACCGACATTTTTGCCATGATAGGCACCGTGATCTTATGGGTGTATTGGCCGAGTTTCAATGGTGTCCTGGCCTCTCACGACGCCTTGCACAGAGCATACATCAACACCTACATCTCCTTAATTGCATCAACCATGATGACTTTTGTGGTGTCGGCATTTTTTGGCGAGTGAGTTTCCGAAGCTTCAACCAGAAGCATTCTTTCAAGTTGATTTTTTATCCCTTAGACGGAAACGTTTAGATATGGTGGACATTCAAAACGCCACTTTATCTGGGGGTGTTGCCGTGGGAGCTATTGCTGACTTGATGATCAACCCATATGGGGCGTTCCTTGCCGGATCATTGGTGGGATTGGTATCATCTCTGGGATATAGAATTCTTCAGGTGAGCCAAGGTTAATTTTTAATCAAACGCCGCAAAGAATTCGGAGCTTCCACATTTCTCTTAGGGAAAGCTGTTCGATCGACTTAAACTCCACGACACTTGTGGTGTTCACAATCTCCATGGTTTACCAGGCTTTCTGAGTGGTGTTTTTTCGATCGTAGCTGTGGGCTTGGCCTCTGAGGCCTCTTATGGACCAAGGTTAGATCCATGCGTTGGGACATTTAAGGATTGAAAGAAATTGATACATGTTTTCCTTTAGCCTGTATTCCATGTTCCCACGATGCGCTCCAGTTGAAGGATCAGATGACATGAAGCGACTACTCAAGGAACTCCCAAATCTGGAACCGGGTGAAGGAAGACCTATTTCCGTTCAGGCAATGATGCAACTGGCATGTCTAGGAATCACAATCATTTTGGCTATTGTTATCGGTCTAATGACAGGTAACGAGGGATTTGTTTTTTGGATATGATTTGCAGACTCAAGTTCAAGCTTAACGCTTTTCAATATTCCATGTAGGCAGTAGCAATCAATACGTAATTCGTCTAATTTGAACTTTCTTGTCATAACAGGTTTATCAATTTTGATAGAACTAGTGAAATCGTTAAATTCAATACTTAACAGTAAGAGTAAAACCATTGAAAACGCATTCCATTTATCCTCAACGTTTCATACAATGAGGCCCTACTCTCTGACATAAAAGTCAGGTATTAAATTATAGCCAAATCCTCTAATGATGTAAGAATATACTGTCTTTCGTTTGCCTAAAATGCTGATGAAAGGTCGAGATCGATGAACTCTAAAATCATGATGGACCATGTAACCGCCATTTCACAATTGAATTTCCCGCCAAACCAGTACCATTTCCGCCGAGATTTATGTGATTTGTTGTGTTTCCCCTTTTCCTTTATTAACTGTTGAGCGTGCCATCCCCACACCAATTTTGTAAGTTGCTTCTTGTTTTTCTATATTTTCTTATATATTATCTTTCGTTTTTTTTCTAAATATTCAGCAAAACCGTATAATAAAGGCTCGAAGAATACGCGTTGCGAATCATTTGGATGAAACCGCTTCTACGGTTACAGACCATAACGGTTCATTTGGATTTTGGTTGGGGTGTCTCCAGATCACTCCTTTTTGCCCAATACTGGGTAAAATTTGATTCCTACCATTCACTGTTTTTTCAAGATGTTTGAGGCGAGGTAAAATCTCACATGAAGAAAGCTCCTGACATTAAAAAGCAACACTGAAGAGTTCCAATGATAAACTATCCCCTTTTGCCATTAAGCATTTAATACATTCCAAAACTAATTCAAAAATATTTTAGAAACTGACGGAGGGAGTTACATTGGATATTTATGTCATCGTTCAAATCTGCCAACGTATCATCAGAACATTTTGGTTCAAAATTTGATCGTAACAATTCTTTCGTGTCACAGTGTAGGAGAGAAGAGAAATTTTTATGTAGGCTGAGAGCAGTTCTACTTGCGTGGCAATTTCTGAAATTATCTTTGTGCCTTTAAGGATTGGTCCTGAATATTGAATCAATATTTCACCCTCTCAATGACGATGAGCTATTCGACGATTCTCACTACTGGACTCTCCCTAATGAGGAAGAAGGCGTTCATGATGGTGCCACACACAAAGGTGGCATAACCAAATCTGATCCACCTTCATTCGATTTGGATGCAGCGCGAGTCACAGGATCCCAAAACACCGTCTTTCCTTCCAAACAGATCGTCTAAGAAACTTGTCCGTTCCAACAAGAGCAAAACTATTAGTTCTTGCCATCAGCATGACGTCATCACGAAAGGATCAAAGAGGCTGGAGACCGTAGAGCCCTACGTCTTCGTAGTGTTTTGTTCTAAATCGAAAGATGTTCCATGTTCCACTCGAATGAAATATAACTATAGGTCATCTCTTTTACATTCAAGATATACGACCTTGCGATATTAAGCGTTTTCTTCATCGCAACGACAGGGAAACCTCTATGTATTAAAGATCTCGTAAATCATGACCTTCTTCAGTTACTAGGTGCACATATCCATTGTTGGTGCAATTTTGGTTTTCCAACAATAGAGTTGACGACCACAACCGCAAGACCTGCTTCAGACAGACCAGGGAAATCTATTGGCTTAGACTTTTCGCTTTAACAATGTATCTTTCTCTATGCCATGGAAACGTGCCAAAATGGATTTGAAGGGAGATCCCTCTCGACTTCTAAATTATTCGTCGAGTATTTACACAAAAGGACGGAGAAGTGGGGGTGGACCAATTCAAGCCAGATGATTGGGTCTTGCCCAAGCTCATCCGCTATCTAGCCTTCATAGATATTGATCCAAGGCCGAGAGGGGAAAACCAAACGCGAGATATGCTGCTTGGGCCCTACGGTGTCCTTTGGCTCTCTCAAGACTGTGAAGGTCGACCGACCATCAGACCAGAAACCGAGGAGTAGGAGGAGAGCGCTCCTCCTTCTCCTAATGACGACGAGGGCAAACGAACGGGAAGGCACGTTTGATAAGTCTGATGGTGCTTTTGAATGGACTTCTGTTCGAGGAAAGGATTTACAAGGCAGGCAGCTGACTAGATCTCGAGCAAACGAAATCGTTACATTCGAATTGTTCATGGTATCTTTTCGTGTCAATTATTTCGTTAACAAAGACGATATTAGTACAGGAACCATGGATAACTTTCGACGTGCTATGGGCGATGCCAGCACCTACTTGAGTCGAGCTGTCCAGGTAATAATATTTCCATTCTCTAGTATTTCCAAACAAGATAGCCTCATTTGGGGTAAGTGAATTAGGTTAATGATAATTGGGTGATCTTACTTTTGATACGGCAAAGGACGCTCATATTGGAGATGAGGCCACGATTATGTATAATCGGGCGAGACAGGTAATACATAAGGGAACAACAAATTCAACGCCTCACCTATTTGGCTAAAAACTCGTGTCTTACAGTACACAGAAGAGAAACTTGGAAAAGCTGAACGAACTGAGAATGATTCCCATTTCGATGACTTGGCGAATCGAACGGATCAAACGAAAAACTACACGGAAAAACTGGTCAAAAATACCGAAGCAGTTTTGGTGCCAAATCCAGGTGAAAGATCAAAAAAATATTTCACCCAGACATATTCTTGAACCGTCGTTTTTTTCAATGAATAGCTGCTCGTCTTGAAACGTTCATGTTTGACAATATTCCCGTGGACAAATTGGGCGTCAAAAACACTCGACTCTCCAATTTAGAATATCTTGGAACTGACATGATTGAGGGAGGCAACGAGTTTGGTCCGGCAACGCCTTACGGTAACTTGGTTCTTTACTTTTCTCATATTTGGAATCGAAAATGAACCTCTATTGTCGCATGGTTAGGCTCAGCGCTGATTCGCGTTGGTCAAGCTCAGCAACATCTTGGGGAGATAGAGCGGAACTACATACGTGGTGGTCATGATGCAATGATTGCTCCCATGCAGAAATTTCTCGACACCGAGATGAAAAACATTATGCGTGAACGAAAGATCTTGGAAAACAAGCGCCTTGATTTGGACGCTTGCAAAAACCGAGTACGCAAAGCCAGAGCGATGCAACTCCAACCACCGGTAAGTGACCCCATGGAAATATGTTCTCAAAAATTGACAAGTTATTAGGATCTGTACTTTAGTTTACATAATATTACGTTGAATATAAATGGTAATTGTCACAAATATAAAGCCTTCAAGTCTCGGAAGTTTTTTATCGGCCAATCCAAGGTTTTTGAATGATCAGATGCAGTTTTATTTTTTTGCAATGATTCGGAGTATCCAATTTTCTACGCGAAGTGCGTCAAAACGTTGTACGAGATTGGCATTGACGGTTGCTGATGTTTTTCTTTAATATGCCATCTTTTTGCCTTCTCATACATCTTCTCGCCATCCTCCACAAACCATCCCGTGCCTCATCTCAGAAAGATGGCATCGATCCCAGGGCCGTTTTGGATCAGGTTAGCGTCTCGCCAGCAAGTGAACATTCATGTAGCGTTTGTTTGATGGTGATGTTTGCATGACTTTCCCTGCCGTAACGACAATCCTAACATCCCCTTGAACACCTTAAAAGATTAGTCTCACACACGAACACTCTCCTCCACATGCTAAACCCTTTTATACAAGTAATGGTTGCCTGAATTGCTTTTCTAATTTCTTAACAACCTTCATTTACTTGTTCAAGTACAAGTCGTAGTAGGTCACCATCACCAACCTTCACTATTATCATTACGTTCGTGCTCAATAGACAAGAACCGGACTTGCACCATCGTATATATTTGAATAAATCCCAAAATGTCCAATCAGTGTTTCTTCGGTAACTTACAGATCCCGACACAGATCATTGATGTGCTTGAATAAATATATCATGCCACATTCACCTAAATTGCTAATCCTTTGGGCAGTAGGGGCAATAGTTACAATTGTTGTTGGTGGCACAATTTACGTTTCTTTATTTTCCAGTCCGAGGCAGAACTCCGTGTCGCTCAGGCTGATTACGACAAACAGGTGGAAATTACCAGGTTGTTGATGGAGAGCCTTGGCTCCATTCAAACAAATCACTTGCGATATCTGGGCGAGTTCGTCGAAGCTCAAGCCAAATATTACGCTGAATGCAACACTTGCATGCAGGATCTTCAACAAGAACTTTCCAGGTACGGCCAACTCAACTAATAAATTTTCTTCATAACTTTATTTGCCTCTGGGAATTATGATCGGGTGTGAGTTAACTTCTACTTTCCTCTTTCTCTTGTTCCTCTTCCACTTGTTCTCCCTCTCACTAATTGCGGCTTGATTGGATGGGTCTTGGTTCCTTCTCTCTTCGATTTCCCTCTCCTCAGCGTGACCCACATGGCTCCGGGTCAGACGAGTACTCCAATCTTGAGATCATCCCTCAACACGACACCCAGTCATCACACGGCCCCGGGAAAACTTGAGAGCTCTCAGAATGGAACGGCCGATGCCAATAGGGATGGCAACAACTTAGATCATGTGAATTTGTCTTCACCGCCTCCGCCCGCAGCGATTTCGCCGAGTGTCTTCAAGACGGCGGATTTTTACTGAAACCAGCCACTATTTAACTCTACTAGTCCTTCCTATTTTTTCGATTCAATAGCACCGTTTCCAATCTTATTCTGCACACCTACTTCAAATTTTAAAATCGAATTGAACTGGCTGATTTCACCCGCTACTTTACCAACCATGAAGTTCTGTACATATTGTACAACTACCCGATTAACTCATTTCGAGACATGATGTCTTCACTTTGGGGGTGCACAGATTCACTCCCCTTTCTTCCAGTATTTACGTATACACTTAAGTTGTTCACGGCAAGAAATGAAGGCTTTCAGATTCCTCCAACACTATTTTTCCCACATCGCCTTAACCGATCATTATTTTTTCCGACACACGATTTTAGTTGCACCAATCCCACGTCCAGTGCCTACATTTCCCCAATACCCATTTCACGACAACGCTCACGGTGCCAAGTTGTACGAGATTATGATGCTCAAAACAAGGAAGAAATGAGCATGATGTCAAACGAGGTAAAATAGTTAATTATGACACTGATCACCGAATACGATGAAAAAGAAAGATATTTGGTTGTTCCATTCCAGGTGTTAAATGTGCTCGAATGCGATCCCATGGAAGAAGAATGGGTTTTAGTGGAACGGGGAAACAAGTTCGGGCGAGTTCCAAGACGCATGGTGCGATATATCTAAAAGAAACGCGACTGATTTCGACCCCAAAAGAACTGCGAAATGCGCAGCATTGTTTTTTTTCATGATTTGTTACTATTTTTAGGCACTTCCCCACCTTAAAAAAGAATGCCAGTCCATTGAATGATGTCCCCCCACCAAATGATATTAATGCCGTTAACATTTCATTGTTCTAAAATGGTAGGAATGCCGTAAATTGTTGAGTTTGTGTAACCGTTTTCCCCGCCATGATTCAATGGTTCTAGGACATGTTGGTTCAAGTTTCCATCATTATTATCATCAACAACAGAGATTTAATTACTACACCTTACATCAGAAAACATTATGTTTACCTCTATTAACCTGATAGAACACTGAAAGCTAGAAGCCTTGCGAGAAAAATAAATTTTATTCCAAGAAACCCCCAAGGGAACGAACGAAGTATTGTCGTTAGGAAATCTATGGTCAGTCAAGGCAGAGATGGCCAGGGGTCATCAGTTCAATCATCGCAGTGGGAAAATAGTGTTGACTGGGTCAAGTGATTGCCAGTGTCCGAGATCATCCGGAGGGAAAAAGCAAGATGGGATAAGAATTATTGTCTTTTTACAAAAGAAGGGCAATTGCAAATGTTGAAGCTGGATGTGTGATTTAGAAGAGGAGGAGGAGAGGTGCGGATACCTTACGACTTCTGGGAAGCCTTAGCGTTATTTTCTTTGACCCACGGATGTTCAAGGACTTTATCTAGAGCCAATCTCTCATCCGGGTTCTTTTTGAGTAGCTTGGAGATCAAATCACGGGCACCTAAGACAAGAGAGGGCAAATAGAAGCTAGTTAGTTTTTTTTTGGTTGAATTTGGATCTCGCGGTTCACTTACCTGAAGAAACAAAGCTCGGCCAAATGATGTCTACGTTAGTAATGCGCTTGTAGGTTTCAGTATGTGAATTGGTTTCGAATGGGGGTTTCCCTACAAGAAATTCGTAGCAAAGAATGCCAAGAGACCACAGATCGACCTTTTCGTCATGCGACGATCCCATCACCATCTCCGGGGGCAGATAATCCAAAGTTCCACAAAGAGTGGCTCGTCGGGAAGAGGGTGCGTGAACTGACCAACCAAAATCGGCTATCTTAAGGTGCCCCTTTACATCCAGGAGCAAGTTCTCAGGTTTGATATCACGATGTATCACCTACTCGTAGAATGCCACAAGTAAATATCATGGATCTCCAACACAGGAACGAATCAAGAAAGGCTACTCACTTTCATGGAATGACAATATTGAAGGGCCTTAGCCATCTGTTGAATGTAAGAGGCGGTGAGTGTCTCGCTGAATCTGCCAGCGGGCTGTTTCTGCAAGTACTTGTACATTTCGCCACGAGGAGCGTACTCCAAGATCAAATAGACTCGAGTTTCATCGTAGAAATAGCCGAACATACGTAGAATATGTTCGTGTCGCAAATGGCTCTGAATTTCAATCTCTCGTCGAAGTTGATGCTCGACCTGAGCCTTCTGCAATTGTGACTTGAAAAGCACCTTCAAGGCCACGATGTATTTGGACCGCTTTTCTCGGGCCAAATAGACATTTCCAAATTTACCCTTGCCCAAGGGACGACCAATATCAAAATCATCGAGCGTCCAGCGATTGTTAATCCCACCTTTGGGATAGTTGCTGCCAAAATTATTGCCCGAGGAACTCTGAAATTGCGAAACACAGTTTCAATAAAAGTACTTCTGCTTGCAAACGCCCTTAAGAGATTAAATTGCTCAAATAAAATATGCCGTCCAAGCTTTGAAAGGCTGTTAGTGTACTGATCAACCTAAGCCACAAATAAAAACCAATCAGGTTTAATTGAGCAAACCTGGCTGAAAATTCGTTAAAAAAAGTGTAAAAAGAAGGTTCCTTTTTTCAAATAAGGACAACATGAATGGATCTCGTGCCAATTGGGGTAGGTCAAGTCAAGCAAGCACTTACACACAATTATTTAAGTAAAACTTTACCCCTCTTGGATGACGGGAGACAAGCGGCTGACCTAGATATTATAAATACGACGACCATTCTTTCTCCGAATTCTTCCCAATCTTGCTACGTAAGGTCAAGTTCAAACCTCAGTCCAACTGTTTTTCCCTCTGACCCCTCTCAACCAATCTTTACGTAGCTTTACCGTGGTCGTGGCGGGTTTGGCGGCCCCGGCAGCGGCCACATTCTTGGCCCGTGATTCCATCTGATTCTCCGTGGGACGCAACGGCTCACGGGACATGGTTCCAAGTCCAGGGGTTCAACCACCAACTACCCGTACTAGCAATGAATGAGCGATTCACGGAATGGACCGAGGGCAACAACGAACAAACGGATGGATGGACACAAGAGTCGGGAGAACTTGGAGGATGTGACGGTTTCGGTTTAAATGCCCGCGCCGCTGACTCGAATTCAAATCTCCGCTGAACGGCCAGTTAGCCCGGCGAGCAGGTTGGGAATCTAGGAGTCTGGGAGGGACGGGAACGACGACGAGGGCGAGGCAGACCAGGCCAGATCACTGGATCGGATCGAATAAAGGATGAGGGAGACGACCGTGTGAAAGAAGGAAGAAAGAGGAGCCGCCAACGGTTATTCTCGAGAAACAGACACGCCATGAGAAATACTCGGACATCCGACGCGACTGGTCAGCTGATGCAGGATGGTTCTGTAAATGACCGCCAGAGGAGCTGCCCAGCAGGTTAAAGCTGGAAAGTTAGGGAACAACTTGTCAAAAACTATATGTCAAAGAGCAATGGAAAAATGAGGGTTTTGATATGGTATGATAAGGACAAAAAAGATGATTTTTTTCTGAATTTTATTCAGTTTGTCTTTTATTTCATCTCTTTAATTCCTTGATACACTTGGCAATAATACTTCAGAAGAAAGGGACGACTTTGGAAAGACTTTATTCCTTGTATAACACATCATTCAGTTAATTTCGATGGTGAAGGTTTGAAAGTAGCCAAAGTTGCAAATAATGGCAAAAAAACATGAGTTGCCAGTTTTGTTGCAAGTTGGATTATTTAATTTCGAGCCTTAGTTCCGGTTTGTATTCTGCAGCATTGCAGTTTTGTCAAACATAAGTCAAATATTGTACTTTCTATGATATAAGTCTTTCGAATGGAAATCATCCCCTTTGGACATGTTTTGTACTTATCCTATCCACTTGGGAACTGGGGCTCCAGTGCTCCTTTGAAGTTGCCAGATTTGAAAATTATTTTTGTTCACATCTATTCAGGTGTCCTATGTCACTTTTACCCCACATTTTGAGCTGACTTTGTTGAATCTATTTCCCATTAAAGGACATTAAGATTGTCGATTCACCAAATGATTGGTAAGGTCCTCAAAAAACTACGTCACATGTAGTTTTTGGGGCAATTCTTAGTCAACTAACTCTTCTTTTTCAGCTTAGGTCCGCAAAAAACGAAATCAGCAACCAGAGCAGAAACAGAAACCCTTGCCAGATCCGCTCCAATTGAAAGCAAAGCTTTAACACTCGTCATTGATGCATATTAGATTTCTAAATAATTTAAACCCAAATTTACTCTGTTCTTTTCATCAATCTTGACTGTCCTAGCATAATAGATTAGTCTTTAAGTAACTAAAATGCTAGTCCGATGGACATGAATGTACTCGATTACACACTAATAGAAAATATGGCACAAGAAAATTGCACATTTGAGAAATAAACGATTCTGGTGCTTTTCCGGGAAGAAATGATTTCCTCTCTGATCTTTGGGTTTGGAACATGAGTGACAATGTCAAAACGTACATCTTAGTTACTCGTTAGCAAATATTCAGTTGCAAAATACCGCATATTATCGCAGAAGCAATGTTAAAAAAAAGGGATTTTAGCAATCCACTGCGGATGTTTTTGCAAAAAAAGCACGTTTCAGATTCGGAGAAGCCCTCCTATGATTGAAATTTGTAATTTGTGTTATGAGGATTTTCAATCCATTTCACACTTCTTAATCTTGTTTTGCCGACCATTTATCTTCTTGAAAGGAACATTTATCTCGCATTGCCAAAAGCCAAAAGATTGACGTGAGAGTATCCTGCTTGGTTTTTGAATCTTACCTATCCCTCTTTTACAAAGCCAAAGGGAATAAAAGGTTAGAAGATGTTTTACTATCTCAGAAAAAAAAACCCACTACAGAGATCATAATGTTCAATTTTGTGATTGAAGTTTTGGTAATTGAAGTTTTTGTAGTTCATTTTAAAATTGTTGTGGTGAAACAAAAAATGCGCCTTCAATCGCTAAACATCTACAAATACTCAATAACAAAAATACACATTTATGCGACAAACCTACTTGTGAAATACGACAATAAAAAGATATATTCTATTTTTCGAGAATGACGGTTCGGATGAATATTCCTTAACGCTCAATGATTTGGCCTCATCTTTTTTTCATCCCACGGGCTATTGCTATTCATACTTTGAATTAAAATAGTTTCTAGTTGGAAATCCATTTTAGGGTAGGAGACGTGGCGAGAGAGGTCCCAGGTTCGATTCTCCTCCCCCGACCTTTCTGCTTTTAGACGCTGTTCCGCTTTTGGGAAACTTTTAGACGCTGTTCCACACCAACAGACGGAGAATCATTCTGATACCGGACATGAGAATGCTTATCAGGAAAACTGGACAATGTGATGGCTGGCTTCGCTGGCCGGGCGAGGCTCAACCCTCCGACCCTAGCACCCATCAATTAAAAAAATCGTTCAAATCGAAAACTGATTGAATTAAGTAATTGAAGTAAAAATTAAAATCTTAGGATGAGAGATTTTTGCACTTTACAATATCCAATTACTATTTTATCACAAGTTATGAATGTACAAAAAATGACGTAAATTTATTTCATGTGCCTTAGAACAACGAGTAAACATCAAAGTCTTAGGAAAAGGGATCCATTCCGGAAAGGTTAAAAGATGCAACCTTGCAAGGATGAGACGAGTCGCATGCGTGCCTTTTGCTATACGAAGGCAATTTTCGTCGACGAAGTGTTATCGCCGTCTTGTTGAGATATCACGTTCACAGCGTTCAGTGCTTGAAGAGCTAAGCGATTGAGGCTGCTTCCGCGGTTATTGAATTCGTCGCACCGATCTCGCTTGTCTATGTATTGTTTGTACAAATTGGTCTCTTCAAAGTCGCTTTGTTCCTGGAACAAAAAGAAAATTTCATGAATCGCCCTTTCACATCTACTTCTCGAAGAGAAAAACCATGGTGAGAAGGCCATTTTATAATCAAATTACCCTTGTGGATGCTATCATTTACCATTGAAGTTGTGTAAGCATTCACAAAAGTTCTCTCTTTTTGTAGTGGTTAACTTCTCGAGTCAAATCAATATTTATTTTAAAAATACAAGGGTGCTCTGTTCAACGAATGATTTTTTTCCCGTCGTTTTCAGTTTGGAACATCGAGGTGGAACGGCGGAACAGCATGAGAAACTCAAGATAAAAAAGTTTTGTTGGAAGAATGAACTGAAACATAATATCTTTCTGAGAAAATTTAATCTCTTAATAACGCATTGAGACAACCACATTACTCACCTTCTTCATGTAATTGATCATCAGAACGACGATACCACAAGAATAAAAAATGAGAACAGCAATGATGTAGAAGAGAGGATCTCCCTCGATTTCACGTCGTTGGGCTTTGGTTAACGTAGTTACATTCTTCACAACGAGGCGAATGTATTGTTCGAAAAGCGTGGCATTAAAGCAACCCTCTGGGAACCCATTCTTGGCACCACCATCTTGAAGAGGACCTTCATCCGTCACCGGATAATCAAACTCCGTACTTTGAATCGCCGAGGCCACCACTTGAGAAATGTTCAAGTCAGTCCTGGGATGCGAACTTTTTAGATTGGCAATGAAATTAATTGCACTCTGCGAGAGCGGGTGTTGCACGGCCTCCATGGCTTGAGCCTTCAGGAAAACATGTTGCTCTCAAAACTTGGCAGATTTAGACTCCAAGGAAAGAAGCAGTGGTTCTAGCTATTTGAACAGCCGAGCAGATCGACCACGGCAAAGCCTAACTTGATCGAACAGAACCTTCTTGCTTCACTCTCTGCAGATGGATGACAAGCAACCTCAACGCGCAAGAAAGGCCACGGACAAGCGATCGACGAACGAACGAACGGACGAGCTCGTAGACACTGACTACGCCATCACGAAGGTTGTTTAACTAACCAAACTGAGGTGGAAGTGATGTGGCGTGCTTCTCCACTTTGAAAGAGGATAACGACGAGCCTTCGACGAATACCCGCCACTTACTTTAGTTGTAATATCCTCTTGTTCCAGAAGCAGAGAGACAGAGAATGTTTACTCCCTTAGTGGAAATGGGGAATCCTGGCAACTGAGCGAATAAAATATGCTAGCCAGATTGGTCAAGCCTTACAACTATCTCAACATTCTAACCATCTAACTTAGTGTTAACATTGAATTGATCTTGTGCCAATATTACTCATGTCATTATTTCTATTTTGAACTGTTTTTCATATTTTATTATATTTGGGATTTGCAAAGAACATCATTTTGAACCGATTATCCCAAATGCAATTGTTGAGGCAAATGAGGTGGCTGTTAAAAGGCTTAAAAGAATGATGCATGCTTGCATAAAATGGCCTTTCAGCTCAATTGCCTTGTAAAGGAAGATGAGCAAGGTCAGAAGGATTAGGAATAAGATGGTGAGGAGCAAGAAGCTGATCCACGGAGCCAAAACGCAAGCGATGTGGAACAAACAATGTTCCATGCCCGGAAAGCAACTGCGGTGAAAATTGACGCATGGATCACCGAGGCTAATGGAACAATTCTGACCTGAGCACGCCATAATTGTTGTTAATTGAATTTACGCCGAGATTGATTTTGAATTCTAAATTCATCACTGTCGACTTGAAGCGATTAAATTCATTTTTAGGCAAGGGAGTTCTATAAAATTTGCTTTGGTCCGGTTAAACTTATGATGAAGAAAATATGTTGCTTTGAAATGTTTTAATTGTTTCCCAGGTCTCAACCCTGTTTTTTAAAGTGATTTTCAAATTAGTGTTTTAGGCATACGACATATTTTGATCCATTTTAAAGCAAAATCTTCAAAATCTTAAAGCAAAAATGAACAATGATCAGTCCATTAGGAATTTTACTTTGCCTTTGATTCCGAGTCGTGTTCTTCTGCGCAAAAAAAGGTGACCAACTACGGATAAAAGTGGTACATTTTCGGGGTAACTCCTTGAACAAAGCTTAACGTGCACTCGGAAGGAGTAGCGACTATTATTGTCCATTCCAGAAAGGATGTGCGCCAAATAATGATCTATTCTTAACCAAACCAAGAATCATGCACTTAAAATCAATTCATAGTTAAATGACTTTGTTACATTTTAATCTACTTCGTCTTTGCCATTGACGGAACCTAGAAGGGGAGATAAGGGCTTGCGGAACTTTCTCTCCATAGAGCTGGAACAAGCTTGGTGTGGATGTACATATTCCCGTTAAAAAGTGTTCCATAGGAGGTAAAAAGATAGAAAGAGGGAATGATCTTCGCGCTGGGACACCCTCTTTCGCAAAGCTGGGAAGAACTGCAGCATTGCTCGAAATAGTGCATATTGTCTTCTTTTTGTAGAAGCCGGTACCAGGGACCAAGCAAAGAGCTTTCCTCTATTGATCCCTTAGAGAGGGAAAATGTTTCGTTCATAAACAAAAGTCTTGACAGGAAAAAAGAGAGCTCGCCATTGGAACATTAACGGAACACCAATTCTAGCCAAAATGCCTCGACCATACCGCAATAGAATCTTTCCCAGGCAAATTTCGGACATCGGAGCATTCATTTTTGTCACCATTATGATGCCCCTGACTTTTGCCTATGAAGTCAAGATTGTTCTCCCAGAGTTGTACGAAGATTCAGCTATCTTCTACTATTTCCACATCTCCATGGGATCGATTTTGTTGTTCAATATCTTGGGAAACTTCTGGCAATTATGGCTGACCGATACAAGCACCAGGCACGTGATCCTTCCGTCGGTCATCAAGCAGAAGTGGGACTTTTGTGCATCTTGTGAGGCGGTCCAGCCTCCGAGGGCGTGGCATTGCTCCGTTTGTGGGGTGTGTGTCTTGAAGCGCGAGCATCATTGCATGTTCGTGGGATATTGCATTGGACACCGAAATCATCGCTACTTTTGTATGTTCCTTTTCTACATGTGGTTGGGAGTTTGCTATTGCACATTTTTCAATACCAAGTTCTTGCAAACTCAGATGACGTTCACATGGGATATCTTGCCCAAGTTCATTTTCCCACTCATCAGTTTGATCACCTTCGACATGTCCTGGCTCCAAGTCTACATTTTTTTCTGGAGTGCTCACTTTGCTGCCATGCTTCTGTGCACCGTTCTGTTGTTGTACCATTCCAATTTGGTACTGCAAGGTCGTACCACCCACGAAAACAACACCCGGAAGAACGCCTACAATTTGGGTTGGAAACAAAACATGACTGAAGTATTTGGCGAGAAGTGGAAAAGAGCCATGATGTTCCCTTTCGCTGCCAGTAAATTGCCTCATGACGGCGTGAATTGGGATACCCGAGATTCGTGGCACTTGAACGGTCCGAAGAGTAGATGAGGATTAGAGTTGACTTCATTGTACTACGGTGAAGTTGACGCCTCGAAGGTCCGAATAATCGAGACCACCAATCCAAATGGTTTGCCCGTGTTCAACCATAAAGACCCTAAAGAGTGGTTCCAAAAACGCGCCAACTACATCAAGATGGATTAAGAATACGAATAACGATGATAGGACATTTTGTAATTAATGATCTCGGGATGTGTTTTCCAACTTTGCAATAACAGAAACTGTTTGGTAAAACCAATTGAAAGAAAACTGTTCAATTGTCGCTCATTGTTTGTATTTTATTCTTCAAAGTCGACAAGCAGTAGCACAAATGTAGTAATAATAATATATGTCTTATATGATGATGGTCAAGAATATCGTGTTATTCCGTTTGAACAAAAGCAAATAACGCAATGGAAGACAAGAGACATTCAATTCCTGAAACGTCTCACTGAATCAGAAAAGTACAAATTTTTTAAGTATGTAAATGGGCCATAGCTTGTGTACAGAATTGTAGTCTGGATTGAGGTCGGAATATTCTCCCAACGCACATTTCATTAATCAATGATATGTTGATCTTGAATTGCTTACTCTTAAGCTTAAGGCTTCCAATTGAGTTACACGAGAAAGGACAGTCCTTCGTCTGAATCTTTTTTAACAAGCATATAGGTCGTATTCAGGTTGGTGAAACCTGGTTCAATGAGATCGAAGAAAGAGTGTAAAAATATTGCAGAGCAAATTCGTCGTTCCAAAAGTCTTTCATATCACTTTGTACTCCTGTTCTCAATATGGTACTGTTTCAGAACCAAGGGAGGGGCACACTCAAGATAAAAAATATGTTCCAAAACGAGCGTATTGATTAAGACCAGCATTGTACTGCGCTCAAGATCCACCACTTATTCAGATGAGAACACTTTCGGTTTGTTGTTGGATCATTTGTTGCTGTTGCTGTTGGTGCTGATGGTGTTGTATTTGTTGTTGGTGATGATGATGATGCTGTTGTTGCTGTTGAGAAGTCATTCCCATGAAATGGCTGTTATTGGGAGGCGATCTAACGCCCTCAGACCAATCCGAATGAGATTGAGGACTGGCTGAACTCCATTGTCCCGGGGAATCTGGGCTTGGAGTCAGAAAATTGCCCGCAGAACCATCCCCGAGATGAGATGGACCATTCTGACCATTGTTGTGGGGAGGGGTGGGATACATGAACTGTTGTGGCTGTTGCTGTTGTTGTGGACTGACAAAGTGTGCTGCCATTTGAGCGGCATCATTGGAGAAATCAAAGGTGCCTTGATGGCGTTGATGGGTGGCACCTCGCATGGCAGCCATATGGGTTGGCGAGGTGGGCAATTGGATGGACCGAGCAGACTTCACAGGAGATGTGTTCGTTCCTACCAAATTCTGGCAATCTTGTACTGGCTGTTGTTGCTTTTGTTGTTGAGTGGATGATGATTGGGGCGGAGACAGGTTATGATTGGACTGAATGGACGAGGGCGGGGAGATCATCCCATGGTTTGGGGGTGACATGGCATTGGCCTGAGAAGACAGGGGCGATTGCATTCCGGACATGTTGGAATGAGGTGGGGACAGATTGGAATTGTTACTATAGTTGGCCATGGCTGCGGGCATGGATTGCTGACGGGAGTGAGGTTGAGGCTGTTGCGACGTCTGCTGTTGTTGCGCTCCCATTAAGCTTCCATTACCGTTGAATCTAGAATATTGTGATTCTAGATTGGACTGTCCAGGCATTCCACCTTGAAGGGCGTGCATAGATCGAGCGGTAACGGCAGCTTCGTAACTCGGCGGTTTAACCCCAGTTCCGTTTTGTGAGGCCATCATTTCTTCCAAGTTGGGTTGGGAGAGTGCCATGGGATGTCCGTAGCCTCCTGGAGCATCATATGAGGAGTTATCAGGGGACAGCATGCCTCCCATGCCTTCATTTTTCTTTTGCTTTAGACTGGGTTTTCTCTGTTTGGGCAAAGTGGATCCGTTCAGGCCCATTCCACTCAGTTCTTCAGGGCTAAAAGACCCTTTGGGGCCATTGCCACCGGGCTTTTTCTTTCCTCTGGCTTTGGCAGCACTCATCATCGTTTGGGTACCCATCATTCCACTTGGAGGTGAGCTGAGAAGTTGGTGTTGGTTTGAAAATTGGTGCATGGATGAGGTCATTTGAGGGGCTGGAGGGATATGATCTTCAAGAAGGTTCACGATGTCATGGTGCATCTTTTCTTGGGCAATATGCACTGGTAAACGATCCATGTGATCTTGTATGTCCCGATTTGCACAATGGTCCAAAAGAGCACGGACTGCTTGATAACTTCCTTCTTTGGCCGCCAAGAAAGTCGGAGTCTCGTCCTTGGTATCTTGAGCGTCTCGATTTGCCCCATTGGCCAAAAGAACATTCACAGCTTCTACATTATTCACGGAGGCTGCCCAGTGAAGAGCAGTCTTGCCGTTGTCATCAGCCAAATTGATATCGGCATCTGCCTCGATCAGTTGTTCGACCATGCCTTCAATGGCCAAGCGTGCAGCCAAGATCAAAGGCGTAGTACCATCATAAGTCTTGGCGTTCAAATTTGTGGCTCGATTCTTCAGGAGGATGTGGAACACTCCTTGGGCATCAGCAGCAACCGAGGCATGCAGGGGAGTGCGTCCCGTATTATCTTGAGCATTGGCATCTGCACCATGATCCAAAAGCTTCTTGGCAGCATCGGCTCTGGCGTATCTGGCGGCTAAATGTAATGGTGTTTCACCCGTTTTATCCATGTGGGTGTTAATATCTGCTCCCTGATTAATCAGATCTTGAATAACAGCGGGAGAAGAATCATCATCCTCAAGGTTCTCAATGTCGCCAGTGTCCAATCCACCACCACGGAAAGAAGCAATCATCAGCGGAGTCATACCCATGGGACCTTTCACGTCAACATCATTGGGGAGTTCAGGTTTAACTTCAGCTTGGGGTGGAGTAAGAGCACCCAGGATATCTGGATTCCGGATATCAGCGGCATTTAGATGCTGTTGCGTCCATTGGCGAGAATCATTATCGTCATATTCGGTCATGATGGTTTGACCAGAAGAGTATTCGCCACGGCGTTGCTTCTTGGCGGCGGGATGGTGTTGCTCACTGGGATCATCATCTGACCAACCATCATTGGGATAATCCATGTTCATTGTGGAGGGATACTTGCTTCCAACACCAAACATCTCTTGGCCATCAGCTCCACGTTTGCCTGGCCGAAGAGCCGTGGCTCCGGCGGCGTTCATGAACCCTTCAGGGAACCAAGTGATTCCTTTGGCTTTTCTCTTGTTGGTTTGAGTGATCACTCCAAGCACGACAACGATCAAGGCGAGAATAGTGATCCCAATGACCACGCCAGTCACCTCGGAGTTTCCTCCACTGCCTCCTCGACCTTCATCACCCGCTCCAATCTCAACGATACCCCAATCATCGGAAAGCTTTTCAGCGCCAATCATGGCGGAGATAAGATTTGCATATCCTTCGGCGGTATCAAAGCAGTGCTCGCCCGTCTCTTCTCGGCATTTGACGTTGTCAATCTCCAGATACACGATGATCCCAAAATAACCGGCAATCATGTTGGGTTGGGAACCAATGTTATAAGCATAATTGACCGATTCCAAAGCTGAAGGATCAAACGGCTGGACCATGGAATTTCCGTTTTCGTCTCGTTTGATCTTGAAGTTGGTTCTCATTACTAGGGAAAGGTAGCGTTCGAATCTCTTTTGCATCTCTTCGTTGAATGAATCCATGTCCATGGCCAAAACTACGTAGAAACTGCCAGGGATAATTTGACTGCGCTCCGTCGGAGCTTCACAATCCAGACCGTCCCATCCACATGCGGCGTTGTTGCATCGTTGATCGCACTGATTGTTGCCAAAATGTTCGGTGCAAAATACATCGTAAGTTGGATTACATTCCATCACAGAGGAATCACAATCCCGTCCATCGAAAAGACAATCCTTACTGTTGCAGCTTTCATCGCATACTCCGTCTTGGAACACCTCCCAACACTTCTTTCCATGACTGGTGGCATTACAATTCTTCCATGGGTTCAGACCGATTCGACAATCTCCGCCATCGTAGTCACAAAATTGATTGTTACACTCCTCATGGCAAATGTTGTCCCCTTTCTTTGCGGCGCAAGCATTCTGTTCACATTTCAGTTTTTCGGCATTCACGTCCCAGAAGATGTTAGGGTTGACCACATCGACACCACCTTTGGAGGTGGGGTCATTGATCTCACAGTTCTTGCCTCGCCATCCCTGATAACAGTTGCAATCAAAGTCACCCAATTTGTCAATGCAAGTACCCTTTTGGCAAGGACTGTACTGACACTCATTCAAGCTATCCTTTTCACATTGCTTTCCACTGGTTCCATGAGGACAAATGCAAGTATATCCAGAGTTCCCATCGACACAGGTTCCACCATTATGACAAGGAGAGCTGTCACAACTTTTGCCTGAGAATTCACAATTGGTTCCATAAAATCCGCGAGGACAAATGCATTGATGCCCTGATCTGGTATTGGAGCAAACTCCTCCATTTTGGCAAGGGCTGTGCTGGCAAAAGTTTCTCTTTGTCTCGCAATGGCGACCTTGCCATCCAGGTTTGCAGTTACATTGATAGTTGTTGACCAATTGAATGCATTCCTTCGTTCCTAATGGTGAGCAAGGATTGGAAAGGCATTCATTCACATCTCCCTCACATCTTGGGCCAACAAAACCAGGACGACAACGGCACTCATAGGCTCCTATTTTGTCCAAGCAAGTACCTCCATGATGGCATGCTCCTTCAAAGCATTCGTTGACGTTGATTTCACACAAGATTCCCATGGTCCCATGAGGGCATGAGCATCTAAAGTCGTTGACCAAGTCATGGCACACGCCGTTATTCTGGCACGGGTTTGGGTCACAATCGTCGATGTTGAATTCACAATTCTTGCCTTGGAACCCTGGTGGGCAGGCGCATTGGTGGGTTCCAATCAAGTCTTTGCAAGTGGCTCCGTTCTGACAAGGCTGCGAAAGACATTCGTTGACCTCATCCTGACAATAGGATCCGTAGTACCCTTCCGAACAGATGCATTCATGACTGTTTCCGATATCTCTACAATGCCCTCCATTTTGGCACAAGTGTTCCACTGAAACTGCTCGTAGCTTGGCCGCTACTGAGCAAGAGACTTGTCGAACATCGCAAACCTTGCCGGTCCAACCATCCAAACAATCACATTGATAGGTGGTTCCAACTTGGGAACAACGAGCTCCGTTTTCACACGGCTTTTCATTACACCAGTTTACCAGTTCCTCACAATTAGTTCCAGTTCTTCCACTTGGGCAATGGCATTTGTAATAGCCACCGTGGTCAACACAGGTGCCACCATAATGGCAAGGATTCTTGTCACATTGGTTGATAGATGATTGACAGTAGGCTCCAGTGTAGTCTTGGGGACAAACGCAATTGAAAGAATTAATTCCATCGATGCAAGTGCCACCATTCATGCAAGAGCTTTGAGTGCAGTCTTCATCGTTGATTTCGCAATTGGTTCCAGAAAAGCCACTTCGGCATTCACAAGTAAAAGAGTTGACGTAGTCGTGGCAAGTGGCTCCGTTGAGACATGGATTCGAAGCACATTCGTCAATATCTTTCTGGCAGAGCTCGCCTCCAAATCCATCGACACAAACACATTTGAAACTGTCAATTCCATCGATGCAAGTACCTCCATTCTTGCAGGGTGAGTCCGCACAATCATCGGAATTTAATAAACAATCTCTGCCCTCAAATCCCGGTTGACACTCGCACTTGTAGCTGCCCTCTGTATTTATGCAAGTAGCTCCGTTTCGGCAAGGTCTGTTCAGACATTCGTCAATATCAATGTCGCAATGGCGACCAGTGAATCCTAAAGGACAAGAGCAGAAGTAATCTCGATAGTTGGAGGATGGGGAACAGGTAGCCCCATTGGCGCACTTGCTGGGGGAGCATGGATCCATCTCTACTTCACAAGTTTTGCCGGTAAATGGTGGCTCACAAACACATTTGAAGTCATTGATGTGATCAATACAAGTGCCGCCATTGCGACAAGGTTGGAGTTGGCAGTCGTCAATATTGGTTTCACAGTTTTTGCCGGTGTATCCCTCTGGGCACTGACAAGAATAGGCGTTGAAATGGGACCGACAGATCCCTCCATGTTGGCAAGGGTTGGACTTGCAGTAATCGACTTCGTGCTCACAACGTTTGCCTTCATAGCCAGGTTTGCATTGGCAAATGAATTCGTTGAAGCCATTCTCACACGTTCCACTATTGCGGCAAGGGTTATTAGCGCATTCGTTGACATCTGATTGACATCGAGGACCGTAGTAGCCTCTGGGACAGTTGCACTTGAAGCTTCCAACCATGTCAATACATTCACCCTTATTCAAACAAGGCTGACTGAGACACTCGTCAATTTCAGATTCGCAATTGACCCCGCTGTAACCTGGTCGACAACGACATTCGTAGCTATTGATCCCATCGATGCAATCTCCATTAAGACAAGGATTAGAATAGCATTCGTTGATGTTGTTCTCGCAGTTTTGACCCCAAGTTCCCTTGAGACATCGACACTGGTATCCATTGTTGAGATCCTCGCACTTGGCACCATGTTGGCAAGGGTTGCTATCGCACTCGTTGACTTGTTTCTCGCAAAGATATCCTGTGTATCCCGGATTGCATTCGCACAAGAAGGAATTGTCTCCATCGATGCATCGTCCATTTCGACATGGATTACTGGCACAATCATTTCGGTTGATCTCGCAAAAGCTCCCTGTAAAAAAAAAAGGATAGATCTTCGAACATGAAGCTACTTATTTCTCGCTTTTGCTCTGATTTGAGTTTGAAACAATCCTAGCCCAAGGTGTTTTTTCCAAGCATTGAATTGTCCTGCTCGAAATAAGTGCTAAGAATCAGCACCAATCACGATCGCTCACTTACCAGAGAACCCCACAGGGCAATCACACGAGAACGAGGCAAAAGAATCTCGACAGGTCCCTCCATTTCGACAAGGGTTGTTTTCGCATTCGTCCACATTGGTCTCGCAGTTCTGTCCTTTGAACCCTTTGGGACAAGTGCATCGATAGCTGTTGATCAAATCAGTGCAAATGCCTCCATTTCGACAAGGATGGGAAGCACATTCATCTTCATCATTCTCACAATGACGTCCGTTGTAACCTGACGAGAAGTGGGAAAACAAATTCTTAATCTTCAATCATAACAAAATTCAAATGTTTCCTGAATTCTCCTCATTCCTGGGGGACTTTGGTGGTTATTAGCAGCTTCAGATGCATTTTCAAGTTTAAAGTCAGTCTCCCACGATGCAACTTCAAAAATGGAATTCTTCGTCTCTGGACCAAAGTGACCAATGACAATGGCGAAGTAACTCCGCTTTGTCTCCTAAAGCTTGCTAAACCGGGTTCTGTGTAGTTCGAGAAGACAAGCGCAACCTTTTAATTTCAGACTTTGAAGGCGTCACCAAAACTCAATTGAAACATAAGAAGATTTAAACAGTTTGTGGTAGATCAAACGATCATGTTCCGACATGTCACCCATAGGATAAATATCATATGTCTAGCTCTTAAATCTTTGAGAAGCGCGCGATTGGGATTTACGAACGTGAACACGATATTGAAAATGGACCATTTTCAGTCGCGTCTTCATTAAGGAACAATAAAAAAGATGGGGACAACATATGCCACTTCAACCATTTTACACGCACTTCCTAAGATCCATTCCCATAAAGGAGAGGGGGATCACATGTAGCATCTGTTTTATGATTCATAAGCGGATGCCCATTAATAACGATTTCAGGAATTCAAATCATAATCCAAGCCCGGAGAGAAAATCGACCTTAGCATTTTCCATCATTTTAATGTCATCCTGTCGTGTGATAATTTCCCAGCTCTTCCCCAAGCACCGCCGGCCAAAACAATCCTCAACTTTCAAACTTCAGCCTAGAAGGATGGATAGTACCCTGATTGGTGAGGAATGAAGCCACCCTCAACTCTCACCCCCTCTCCAAACCTTCCCTCACTAGAGCCTGTCTACCCCGGAGGCGATCACCTCGCAACTTGAAACAGTGAGGGGGTGAAATGTTGTTGTCGGAGAGAAGCTTGGTGAGGGACGCTTCGAGCAATCCTCTCGTCCCCATCTCCCTATCATTGGTGGCGGATGGAATGGATTCAGATTCAGCTGCAGTCCCGAACGAAGGATGGAACGAGTGAGGGGGAATCGAACAGGAAGGCGATGGACAACTGGCACTTTGTTTTGGCCTGAGTGGGGAGAGCCTCCAGAGCGTGGGAACAGATGACAAGCTTTGGAAGAAGAGTAAGCCAGCCATCACGGGGGAGAAAAAGCGAGGTTTGGCGTCCCTCAAGGATCGGGTAGGACACCATTGGACAATTCTAGACTTACGAGACTCGGTAGTTGTTGACATTCCTCATTCCCCCTCATCTCGATGAAATTTCTGTCAAATTTAGAGGAAGATAGCTCCAAAAGAAATGAAGATATCCGTGCAGCTAAAGACGGGAAACGTCCGATTGAGAATGTGCCATGAAAAGAAGCTCATAATTCATGGCTTCTTTGCTGAGGGTCATTTGAATCCCGCCCTTGAATGGCATATCGACATTGAGTAACAAGCGGGGCTAATCGCTTTCCTTTGATATCTTGATTCCCATTGAAAGGACGAGACTTCAAAATTTGATTTAGTGCCTGCGTCGCACATCGGAAACGTCTTGAGGTTCCCCTCAAAAATGAGACTTGAAGCCAGCTTTTATGCTTTTATTCCGCGTCCATGACATCGGCCAACAATGCGCTTATTCAAAGGCTAGTAATGTATGTCGTCTGAGCAGGCGCTGAATGAGCACCAAGCTCCTGAGGTTGAACTAGTAAATGGCCAAAGAGAGAACGAGAGAGAGAGACGCCACACTTGGAGAGGCTTTGGTCCATTTGCGTCTCGTTCAACTCCAAACCAAGAGGGGTATATTCCAACTCAACCCTCTTTGAAGCAGCCAAACGAGTGCATACCAGTGGAGCGGGACAACAGGTTGACCTGGGTTGCGCCGATTCGGGCAGATTTGGCCGCTCTCAGCATCATGGCTTCCGTCTCTTTTACCGGCAACTACCCAGTTCAAAACCCCCTGAATGGCTGTTGAACGAACGGAGGAACTCTGAACTTGCTAGATGAGGGAGCAGAGGGGCGCCCAGGGCAACATGCATATACAGGTGCCATATCAGCAATGACTACGGATGACGAGATGGCAAGAGACCAGCTCAACCAAGGTAGAGAGTTGCTGAGATTGCCTCTGATACCCACTGAGCGCCACCTCGACACTAAACCAACCCCAACTCTCAAACTGATCCTTGGCACCCAAGACAGAAGAGGGCAGGATTTGGGAGTCAGTTATGGGGAGGAGAATTTGTAGTGGAACTTGAGTCTTTCCACTGCGCCCATCGACCACGTTTGGGTCAACTGATTGGACACAAGACCCAAACTAGAAAGAGGGAGCGATATTCGGTTACCTTGTTTCTTGTTTCACATTTAGCATTTTAGGTTGGATTTGATCGACTTGTATTTAAACCTTTTTGGTCAATTATTTTTGCACCGAATATTTTTTTGTTTAATTCATCTAAAGCGAGCCCATATGATAATAGAAATGGTTCTTGACGCACGAGTGTCGAACTGGAATGGAACCCTGTAAAATGACCATTTTAACCCTCGACTTGAACGTAGTGGCAGGGCCAGCTCGTGTATTCAACAGGTAAAGAAATTGGGCTCTTTGACCTGATCTACCTGGCAAATGCTTGAAAAAAAAGCCATAAAAGCTGGACAAACTCGACCGTCTCTGCCATTCCTGGGGATGGAAGCATGTCAAGATTACAAAATTGACCATCTTTCTTTCTTTCCTTCTCTGATCGAAACATCCTTGAAGCCATTGAGATTCTTAACAAGCCAAAAATATCTTTATTCTCAACCAAGACTACCCAAAAGTAGATGGATGCCATATAAAACCAAGAAATATTCATCAGGTTAGAGCTGAACGTCAAAGCATTATTGCATGTCCCTCAGAGAATTATCGAGTTAATGCAAATGACACTTTTGGGTGGTGCTAATTCGCTTGCCTTTTCCTTTACCATCTCAAACCTCTCGAGCAAGACCCCTATTGCATACAAACCTACGCGGCGTTTGTCTCTCCGTTGGTTCTCCCGATCATCCAAACCCTTTTTCATCTATTATGATTTCGTGTGCCTAACACAAAGCCACCTTCTTCGTTTCCCTCTTCCCATGAACTCCATAACCATAGAGAGCTAGGAGGCAGGTCTTCTTCAAGAACCTTCCGATACTCGATCTAAATACGTATACCATGTATGCAAGCGCCTTAGCACCGTGCTCAAACCGGAGGTCTCGAATAATATAGTGCCCACCAAAACATGAAGTCAGTCAACAAGTATCCATTTGCTTGCTCGCTTTTTACTTTACTCGAGTCTTGAAGCGTGGGAAAGACTCTTGAATGTTTGACTACTACTACTCCTACTACCACGACTACCTCTCCTAAGACAAAGCCATATTATCATGCTGCTCGAATAAGCCAACCCGCGTCCGGTCCAGCACTCGCCATGATCGCACGGACTCCACTCTTCCAACAACCAAAAGCAAAAACGAGACGAAGACCAACCGACCAACGACGCACCACTGTTTCTACTACCACTTCCACGACCAATTCTAACAACAACCAACAACAACAACAACATTCATCTATCCACGAAACACTTGGTACATCAGTGAGATGGTGGACGACTACCAAGCTGAGAAATAGATGGGGTGAGCGTGTGTGCGAGTGTGTCGAACTGGTACCAACTACCACTGCAGCTCCTTCAACAACCATTCTAGCTAGCAAGCGGCACGACCACTTTGGCTTAGGTACCACCAAAGTCCCTCAAGTGTCTTGTCTACCGGGAGGAGGAGATGTTTTGTTGCAAGGGTAGAGTTGAAATCAACCAAAAAGGCTCCTACAAAGCGCTTCCAAGGAAAGATACGTCCAAGACTTTTAACCTGCTCTAATTAATGGCTAGACATGGTCTTTCAGAGAATTGAACATCGGATCAATAGAGCAGACCTTTTTTCTAAGAGATTGCATTCGGATGTTCGGCGTACTGTGCTGCATGCACTTTGTCCGTACGTACCTAGACTCTCGCATTATTGACTTCTTTTGATTGTGGCCAAATCTGACGCGCCTATTAGCGAACAAAAGCCACAACGCCAACTAAATCAATTTCCAAAGATTAAGACGTTGAGCAAATCTCAAAAAAATGACGTGCTCTGGCTATTACACTTCATTGAGCACGAAATTGATAAAAGAAGGCCCACCAATACTGTTACTACTACTACTACCACAACCACTACAACAACAGCCGAACACGACATAAAACGGTCAAATTTCAGAAGAATGGAATGACTTCATCAAAGCGACATTATCAGATGAAACACCTCATGGTCTCCTTCCTCTTCATCATTCATCGTGTCAATATGACTTGAAAGATAAAATTAATTTAGATTTGGAAATCGAAACGAAAGTATCAAAAAGTTCCCCCGAAATATACAATACGATGTGTTGAGCATCCCGAATCGTCAACGTCTAAGGTCTGATGATGCCTTCAAACCCAAGAAAAATACTAACTAGTACCACTATCTCTTCAACCCCTCATCATCGGTCTTCTACTCTATAATGAGGAAGGGGCAGGTGTTCGAAAATCTTCATATCTTCTTACGACAATAGCGAGTTCGGGCGCGAGGGACTCGAACTGGTGAGTGCTCAAAGCCATCTAGCACTGATAGACAAGAACGACTGCGTCGGTGCTTCTACAATCACTCTCATCAACGAATCTTCTAAAGTTTTCAAAACGTCCATTCCCAATCAGTGGCAGTAGTGACTAACTCGTGCTTTTTTCCAAACCCTCAAAACGGCAGAGTTTGAACTAACTACTGGCTACCCAAAGCGTACCAAACGAAGGAAGGAAGGACCTCAAATCAAAGGAGCGAGGAGATAAGAAATGGGTCCAGAAGTCTCCTTCACCACCCCTCGAATGTTATCTAATTTAGTCGAGATTGACTTTTACTTCTTCGACTTACCTGGCATGCAAATGCACCGGAATCCGCCCCTTTCGTCAATGCAAGTGCCTTCATTTTGACAAGGGTTAGAGTCGCACTCATTGATGTTCACCTCACAACGAGGTCCAGTGAAGCCAGGGGCACAATCACAACGATAAGACCCCGGGGTATTAACACACTTGCCATCATGCTCGCAAGGCGATCCTGCAACATGAAAAGGGCATACGTAATCAGCGAATTTGTACAATCGTCTTGGATTGATCCGATTTGAACTAACTCACCTTCGTCACATTCGTTAATGTCTTGATTACATTCATCTCCGATGAAACCCTTGGGACAGGAACACTTGTAGCTACCCGTGACCATATCAGTTTCACAAATAGCTCCCGCATTGCACGGGTTTGAAGCGCAAGCATCATTGAGATGGCACAGCAATCCAGTTTTACCCGGGGGACATTCACAATAGTAATTGGCCACGCGATCATGGCAAGTCCCGCCACTCAAGCAAGGCTGCTGAGCGCAATCGTCCACGTCGATCTCGCAATTTCGACCTTCGTAACCATTGACACAGATACAGGAGTAACCATGATTAGTGTTGGCACATGTGGCGCCATTCTGGCAAATATCTGGATGGAGGGCACATTCATCGACGTCTTCAGAGCAATATTCCCCCGTGTATTCCGATGAGCATTCACACGTGTAAGTTCCAATACCATCGATGCACCTTCCTCCGTTTTGGCAGAGATTTCCTGGGCAATCGTCAATATTGACCTCACAGCGTTCTCCGACAAAGCCTAGAATAAATGAGCGAATCATCATAAAGGGGCTCGCAATGGAAATTGGTGGTAAAATTCTTAATGACCACACAACTAAAGAGGGGGAGAAATCTCTTGAGACATGGTGGGAAACTCGAAATTGGTTCTTTTTTTGCACGTCCACAGTGATTTGGCTCGAACAGCTCGAGTTGCAAGGAGGGCGGTGCTGCTCAATAGCTCTGTCAACCAAAAAGAATTTCCTAGTCATTGACATTCTATTGCTAATTGCCTACACTAACAAACCTCATTTGGTGGTTCTCACGGTGTCTCAACCCATAAAGCAAGTGAAACTACTTACTACGCAAGAACCTTTTATCTGCCTATCTGTCCATCCACCTTCAACAGCCGTTATTACCCATCCAGAACCATTCGAAATGGCATCAGTGGAAGTCTTCATCTGCCTCATTCACGCCGCATTATTTACCTTGTAAACACGACATTTTCAAAACAACCTCCTCTTTTTATTGGTCCTCTTTGTCATATTCAAATGGTCTGCATTGAAGACCTTCGTAAGGAGATGATGAATGCGAAAATTCAATTCTTTTTTCAACTATCGTGAGAAGATAGCCCCTATCTATTGGTTGCTTGGTCGGTCGGTCGCTCGGTGATCGGTTGATTGGCGACTATCGAGTAACGACTGACCAAGATTGCATGCAATCTCCAGACTCAAAAACTCATCATTGCTCTTCGAAGTCCTGGGAAAGGGTGATGGTTTTGCTTTTGATTGCAATTTTACAAAGCGGATTGACTCGCAGGGATGACCAGGAGACAAGATGGTAGGGCACTGAGTGAATGGCGCGAAGGTCTCTAAAACCAAACCACGAAGAAACTGCTCGTAATCCTCGGTGTCATCTTGAGAATGATGGCATTTTAACAAAGATAAACAAGAGCAAACACTTGCAACTCCCCCCAAAAGTTCCTCTTTTTTCTAATGGTCATGGACTGCTTCTTCTAACAAAAAGGTGAATGACTCAGCAGCCCTCACTCCCTCTCGGTTGTTGTCAACAACATCCCTAAGGTCCTCGAAGTCTCCACACCAAAGAACGCTCGAATTCGAACAACTTGAATGGCTCTTGAAAAGCTCAACCGTAAAACGAGACGACACTTTTTGAGCATTCCACCATTGAATGGGGAGATAGATTATCACGAGTCTGGATGGACTGTGCCTTCAGATATTAATTAAAATTGTCCCCAGTCACATCCTTAATCAGCTTCGATACATTTTATAAACCGAGTTCTTTCTTCATTGCATTGATAGACAAAAGAGCTTGACCTTAATTAACAATCAGCTTCCCCTCCATCTGGCGCTCAAGGAACAAACCGTGATTAATTTCAAGGAACCGTTCTCTCGCCACCCAAACAGTCTTGGGTGATGAACCTAATAGCGTACTAATTGAACGAAACGAGATCGGTTTCCATCCTGAACGGAATTAGTTCGTGGAGCATGATCTTATTTTTCCACCATCACTTGGACATGCTCCCCATGAAATTTAGTCCAGATCCAGGGGATGATGGCCATGAGGATGATGACGATAATGATTACAAGCCAAGGAGTTAAACACGCCTGAGAAAGTTCTCAGGCTCGTTCTTCAATGGGTCTCCAAGAAGGAGTGTTCCCAGTACATCAAGGCAAACAAAAGTGGCAAAATGAGAAGAGGAAATCTGTACTAAGGTCATGACCACTTGAACGCGGGTCATTGTCCTGATGATAAGATGGTGTCTTCTCCTCTTCCTTCTCCCTCCCCTCCCCACCAAACAAATGGTGGGTCTCACACCGGCAAATGTAATCGAGTTAAATCAGGACGGCATTTGTCAAAGGGATCACCGGCTAAGACAGTGGAAATGGAAACTCAATTGAATGAGAATCGATTGGACTCAAGATCTCTTTTTTTTAAATAAAGTCTGCTATACCGTAAACCTTGATTACGAGTGAACAGTTTCTCATCTGCTAAACACTTGTCGATGATATCGCCCAGTGTTCTTGCCCCCACTCCATGGTCTGTCTCTTGGAAGGTAATATGAGCCTTTTTCTCCTCAATCCAGATGCTCTTTTATGGCTACTCTTCTTGCCACCACTGACTGCATCCCTCCCTCTTCTTCTCGTGTCTATAGGAGATTTGAAGAGAGCTGCTCCCTCTCACAGAAAAACATGGCCTGAAGAGAGAATCTTTCTCTTTCCCTCTCTCCAGTGACACTTTGTCTCTTTGAATTGCCTTAGGGGGTGGGTTCAGAGACCAGAGACGAGATCTCGAATTGAAGGAATAACAATGGTTTTTCATAAACGTGCTGACAACACGAGAGCCATTTGACTACAATGGACGTGGGGGTAAAGCAAGGATTTGGATTTTGCAGGTGCACCACCAACCACTTTTCTCATCATCATCACCATCAAGGCAATGATTTTCTTCGCCGTCAACGAGGACTTGAGAGGTCAAGGCTTAGGGTCAGATGAACCACCATGCAACAGCTAGCTTGAAGACATAAAACATAAAAACCAGACCAACATCCGGACCCCCCAGAGACTCTCACGACAGCCTCAACAACCATTGGGCTTGGAAGCTCTCCCCTAACTGTACACGGAGAGAGTTCAACAGTAAAGCCCTATTTCACAATAGATGATTCATGTTCAAGTCTAAGAAAATGATGGACGGAAAAAGCCACGGCCAAGTTAGAAACAAGGCGCTCGCTCATCATCCATCCGCTTCCACTTTAGGCAATATACTAGTTCGCACTCTCAGAACACCAGAGGCATTATCCAATCCCCTCAATTGTTCCCCCCCAATCCTGAATTAGCTCTCTACCTTGCAAATTTGTGGGAACAGAGAAACTTAAAAAGCTGTGGAATGTCGACCGTTAAAAATGTTAAAAGTCTTCAACATAACACGAGTAGCAGGTTTTAGACATGTTCAGCGGCCGGAAATTTTCCGCCAATTCGATCCAGAGCGATCATAAATCATGGACAATAATGAGCTTGGCATTGGATGAAGAATCAAGTAAACACGGCTTGAAATCTGAGCGGACAATCAGAGAATAACGATGGGATCAGAAAGGATGTTTTTCAACTCACCAATTGGACAGCTACATTGGTATTGGAAGTTGTCCATGTCCGTGCAGCGGCCACCATTTTCACAAGGACTGGGATTGCAAGGGTAGAACACGTTCTCACAGTTCTGACCAGCATAGCCTTGGTCGCACAGACACCTGGAATAGAACACAAATAAGTCTTGAATCAGAGCCGCCGTCGGTGAGGTTGTGATCGGGTAAGGTGGGAGCTGAATGGGCTCCCACATGGTCAGCATCTCCATTAATATCATGAGCATCATGCACTTTTCTAATGAAAGAAAGACACTCTGGGCAATGAGGATGACTGGAGAGAACTCATTCACTGACTGTTAGTTCTGAGAATGCTGGCCACAGAGGCAGGCACTTTTTGATTGTCCGAAAGACTCTGGGATGATATTCCAATTCAAAATGGCGTGATTTCTCAACTGACACCCTAAGAAGCTCTCTCTATTTTTTTCTAGAATGGCCAGAGATAACTGTCGATTCGCGTAATTCTAGCTTATTAAGATTCGTGAAATCAGCAAAGTTCCTTCCATCCTTCGAGGATGCTTCGCCATTGAGGGCTTTTTACTACAGCAGACTTGCCTGCAAACCTCTCAAGTGCGTACTACGTCATTCATACTGCAGGAGAGGAGGCTCATAAAACATCAAAGGTTAATTAATCAAGTTTGTCCATAAAGAAGACTCTTTGCATGTTGTTCTGTACGTGTAGAATTGAACCAAGACTACAATATGCCAAGTTCGTTATCTGCTCATAAAGGAAATCATTGTCCAGCCCTCTCAGGTACAACTCCTAATGGTGTGTTACATGCCATGATGACCAGTACTCATTCTCATGCTCCTCCTTCTCATCCTCATCATCAACATCAACATCAACAACAACACCAATATCATCATCCAGTCCCTAATCAAGGAGATGGTCCAAGTCATGACGATCTCTGAGAAACTGGAAACACCCCTTGTCAGGAAAATGGCTTTCGAGGCAAAATTTCACCGTCTGCTTTGCTCATGCACAATGGAAACACGCATTTCCTTCGGCAGAGAGCAAAAAAAAGAGATCCAACAAGAAAGGTAGGTGAATTGTAGAAGAGTTTTGGGAATTCATCGCCAATGAAGTCGTGTGTTTCGTTACGACCCAGTCGAGTGCATGGCCTTAACAATGAGAAGAGCTCGAGAAGCTCTCAATGATGCCAAGACTCGGTTGTTAAGGGTAACTTTTTTCTTTGAAGGAACTTGTTTTGTAAAAAGGATGGCTTGAAGCACTCTATGGACTTGCTTGGGCTGTCTTCAGTTCTCGGAGAGTGAGCAATAAACAATTTCACTCAAGGACGACAACAAATGCATTAATGTTGGTAAAGAAGGATTGTTGTAACCATCACGCCACCTTTCTGAAAAGATCATTTTTTTTTGTCGCGAAGACTTTTCACAACTAAAGAGTTTCGACCATTCTAAGTACAAGTTAGGCAGGTGTGCTTTTGCTTTGGCAGGACAAAATTCGACTTGTTTGCTTCTCCAGCTCCTTCAAAGCCAAACACTGATGACGACCAATTCTTACCGAATACCAACAACCACAATCCAAGGTATTCTTGCTCGCTACCTTGATGCCTCCATGTTGAGCCAACCAAAATTCCAGATGAGAGTTGTAAACAGGACTTGAGCACAATCAAAGCTTACAAAAAGATTGCACCTGTCTTCCTCTCCTTTAAGATCAACTTGATAACTCGGCTTAAAAGGCTTTGATTGGAAATATTTCTAGGTCGAAAGGGTTCAAAAAGCCTCCGAAAACCAGTTGGGGTGTCGATGTGCATCTCTTTTCATTGAAAACCATTTGAATATATAGGTTGGTCACGATCTGGGCAATGAGCACAAAATATCTTCCACCTTCAGGTAGAAAACCTGAAGATGGCCAGAAAATGGAGCACGACTCTAGAAAGTGAACTTTGCCTCCACCTCCTCCTCCTAGGACTTCTTGACGTTGCTCATGTTCAAAATAGCCCCACATTATTTTGAGGAGAAATATGACTCGCTTTCCCGGTCATCTTTCCAAATCTCGGACACATGACATGTGAAAAGACGACTAGCCCTTCGTCCTTGAAGAACATAAGAGTGTAGGATCTAATCTGTAGGTACGTATATTGCAAAATTCCAGCCTCACTGCCTACCTGTAAGAACCATGGGTATTGATGCAACGCCCATTGTAGCATGGGTTTCGCCGACATTCGTTGACGTCGATTTTGCAATCGGGTCCGTTGAATCCGTCGTGGCAATTGCAGCGGTATGAGTTCGCCAGGGAAACACAATCTCCATTATGGCAGGGGTTACCCGCACAATGATCCTTCTCCGTGCAATGAACTCCTGGAAACACATCAAAGAACAACAACTTGTAATCGGAAACACAAAATCGTAAACATTGATTTTCAGAGGGTTGGAGCAGTCATTTGTTATGAAAATGCACTCTCCTAACCATCTCAGGCGAGACATACATCAAAAAAGGAAAAACAAAATTCAACTGAGTTATAACATTCGAAGAAAGCTTGCTTGCTTACCTTTCCATCCCAAAGGACAAGTGCATTTGAATTTGGTCAAGGAGAGCAACGAGCATGTTCCGCCATTGCGACAAGGATTGTCATTGCAGGCATTACTCGGGACAGCGATCTCACAAAAGCTGGCCGAATATCCAATGGGACAAGAGCATTGGAAAGTGGGTCCTCGTGTGGTGGACATCAGGACGTTGCAAGTGCCTCCATTTTGGCACTTCTGACCTCCTGACGTGCACGGATTCTTGTATTGGCAATATTCGCCAACAAAGTCCGAAGGGCAACTGTGGGAAAAAAGGAGAAGAATTTGCTTAGTTACTTGATATGATTATTGAGAATTCACCGCAAATCTCTAGAATTTCCATGAAAAGTACTGAAAATAGCGCGGCTTTTCTCATCAACCCGATCCTATTCGTTCAAGGGCACAGTGTGTACGTATTTCGATGTAGTAGATGCTACCCAATTGACAACCCTGAAACGCCTGAGGCATCTGATCCCTCTCCCATTTGACATATGGCTACCGAAGGAGCAAACATTCGAGGGGATTCAGCAATTCAAAGCTTGAAGCTGGAACAGGAGCACGATTTACATTCAAAAACGACTCACAAGTGGCCTAAAGGGTTGAAAAGATGAGACGTTCAAAGTGTGAGAGCGCCTCAGTTCAAGAGTTCTCAGTGCAAAGAATAGGTCACTTCAACGAGACAGATGTGCAAGTAAGAAAATGAGCTCAAAGCAATGACAAAAACACTTCATGACATACAATAAAGAGCAGGATGTGGTATCCAAGCAAGAACTTTTCACGATTTTGCAATTCGTTGGTTGCTCTCTGAATATATACCTACATTCATAACAATGCGAGGTCGACAACTCTCCCCAAACTTAATCAATGCTCCTGCCGTGTCCTCCTAAGCTCAGATCTATAATTAAAGGCCGTGATTTGATGCCATGTCCAACACCATTCTATCATGTTTAAATCTCGATCAGAAAGACGAGTTTCCAACCGTTAACGACTACTATTTGCCCGGATTTTAGATCGTCAATTCAGGCGTCGTCCGGCATTCGCTCGCTAGATGGGGGCGCCATTTATAGGCAACAAGCGACCAATCCAGCACATCCATCCATCCGTCCGTCAGTCTCTGTGTCCAGCTGCCTCGCGACTACTGATTTACCTTCTTCAATTCTAGTTACCTCATTGTGTACCAACTTGGCGATGCGATCGTGGAATCGTGGTTGGAGGTTTGTCAAGCTTTTGGCGAATTCGACTCTTTGATGTGGTAATGTTTGTCCGGAAGAAATAACGAATTTCTACAGGCTCATCGATTGATCTGTTGATCTTGATTCAAGCAGAATCTTGAGTCTGCGGTGAGATTATCTCTATTTCTTTTCGGAGATTCCAATCTGTTTCATCCCCAACCGTCACATCTTCAAAAACATTGAACTTTTCTAATGAAGCTATCTCTCTCTCTCTCTCCTTGTTTCTCTATGGAGAAGACTATTTAAAAAGCAGGCTCGAGACCGGAAAAATCCGTTAGAGCATACAGGAAGGATATATGAACGAGGAGGGAAATGTGGTCGTTGCCGTCGTTCTTTTATAGATGAACATGGAGTTCAGCTCGTTGAAGACTCGTGTACATCTGCCACTGGGAAGGCTTATAGATCTGCTCGGAGCTCCTACCATTCATTGCCTACCGGCATTCAAGAAACGTAAAACTCAAAAATCATCGGATGGTATACTTTTAATAATGAATCTCGTCTAAGTTTCCCAAAAGCGCCCACCTTAATATCGATTGACACTAGGATCTCGAGAGCAAATCAATATTTTTTGCCTCTCTCGCAACGAACTATGAAAATGACGGTTGGTGGGTTTGCTTTGGTTGGAAGATCTACGAACACATGCTCGTGTCACTCACACACATTCATCTGCACAATCGAACAGAAGCAGTGGAGTCGGGGGGTTAAAAGCCCCCTCAACAACATGGGAGCAGATGCAGGAACCAAAGCACTGACCTTTTTTCATGCAGTTATCCAGTTTTTAAAGGCGACATTTAAATGAATATTACTCCAGGCACCAGGCTTGACAATGCTCTACTTCCTTGCATGAAACGAACACGACCGTGGCTTGAATGACCGCAAAGGATCCCGTTCAATCAATAAAATCATGGGCTGGCCTCGAAAACCCTTTTTGACCACTTCAAGGGAGAATCATTTTCCTTCATCTCTCTATTTTTAGTTTGACCCAAAGTGGACAGGGATCTTGTTGAAGTTCGTTCTATGAATAGATTCTGCTCTTTCAATTTCATTTCTTCCCGCTGATCAACAACAAAGACGGACCTGGGTCACAAAGAATGATGGGAGGAACCAGATGGTGAATTGTATTGTACCGCGACATTGCTCAGGAATTTCCAATTTACTTTCTTCCCAAGTTCTCAGAATAGAAGGATTCATGCTTGAAAACTGAAATTGGCACTTGGTGGGTTGGAGTCAATCAGAACCAAGCTACTAGACAAGAAAGACAGCTTGAAATTTCCAACGGAAATTCCAACTGCGACTATGCACAACACAATTACACCGAGGCCTGACTCAGTTCCACTACCAATAATAATTTCTCATCTACGAGAGGTTGATATAACACTTCATGGGACATGGGACTACTGTTCTGTTTCTTGAAATAATTCTGCCCATCACTATGAGAGCAGGTGCTTCCTAATAGTAATAAACAACTACACACAGTGTGTCTATGTGATTGAGCATTCTGTAATTGGCCAACCCGTGTCCGCACTTCCTTCAAAAGTTCTCACGATCTGATATGAAGCGATTCTGAGGTTCTATAGCACAGGGTTTTGAACCGAAGGGGTATAATTCAACAGCGTCGTTCTTTCTTTCTTTCGGACAGGAGCCAAAAAATCATATCTTCTTGGATGCATTACATTCCACCAACTGGACGGGCCTACTTTTAAGGTGAAAGAAACTAAGACTCCTTTGACTTGAAAAGCATTGACTTGATCGGACACATTGAGCGTTACGCTTCGATCTTTTATTCCCACAGAATCAACTCATCCGTGATATGAAGAGCAAAATGTCGCCTTCTGCAAAGTCTTAACGAGACCACAGCTTCACCAACTGTTGGAAATAAACCATACATAATAAGAGCACGAAGATAAACAGTGATAAAACCAATACTTCTAAAGCCTGAATTTTGATAAGGGAGTGGGGAAAATTGGCTTCATTTGACCAATCCGGATATTTACGAGTCCCAAATCAAAGAGCTTTTCTTGCTCTTCATGCTGCTCTTATCAGGAACAATGTTGTTCATGATTGCATATAAAACGCTCCCGTTTTGAATAGAATCCTAATTGAATGAAGTTCAAAGACCCACTAGACAACCAAACTGTCTAGTACCCCGCTTCTGACACTCTCACATATGCGTAGTACTGTATGTTTGGTAGCATGTGTCGTACGCTATGAGTAAGTAGCTCCCTTGGGGAATTCAAATTTTACCAATGGCAAATTTGGAACGAGAATAAACCCAGAGGGTCAACAAAAGATAAGTGAAGATTTGAACAAGGTCGTGTTGTGGTTTGATAGACCGTTTCTTTGACATGTTTCTTTGTTCTTGTGCAAATGTTTGCATCTTCAATCTCGGCAAAGACAACTTGAACCCATCCATCGTCTCTTAGCTATGGTTCAGCGCAAAAATCAATGGGATCAACGTTTTTTTCTTCTCTCGAGAAACCCGCTAGAATTGCTGGCCAAGAAAAAGATGATAACTTACTCGCAGTATGAATTTCCTAGAGAGCTTCTGATACATTGAGCTCCATTCTCACATGGGTTGGGTGAGCACGAAACAAAACCTGAAACAAAAACACAATGGACGCGTTAAGATCACTTGGCGAGGCACACGAGTTATATTCTTGAGACGGAATCGAAAAGGATTTCCCTTACCTTCGACATTCGAAGTTACAGCACACAATATTAACACTATGAATGAGATCACTGATGGTCCCAGGCCAAAAAGCCCAGAGGGGTATTGGCCTCTCGACATTTTAAGCCGGAGAACTAGCTAGGTTTCACTAAAGTAACAGCACAAACATTTTCTTTCCGGGGCACAAACCGTAAACAAGCGGCTAAATGATTTTTGGGTCAGTAAGTCAGGAACAATAGCACTTCTTGAACCAACTATTTTAAGGAGTGAGTGTGATTGACCTCGACGAAGGTGTGCTAGGCCATTTGAGGTTATTTTGCGTTGGCCAAACCTCCACAGTCACTTGATCACTTTCCGGCCTCCACTCAACAACTGACTCAAATTTGGTCTCGAAAGCTGGCCCGCAATTCTTAACCAACAACCCCCTAAAAGCGCTAAGCAATCGCAAGCGTCCCTCAACCCGCCGGGAGTAGCCGTTTGCCGCGCTCACTCGCTCAAAAATGGATGGAGCCTCCGATCGGCGCGCTGAAAAAAGATACGACGATCGGGAGGGAAGCTCTCAAACAAGGGAGGACGCCACCAAAGATGCCGACCACGGAAAGGTGGATAGAGGCTGTAGGCTCTTCGCCCCGGTCATGGCGACGACGAATACATCGACTGGTTTTTTGACCGCAGGTGAAGTCTCCAATGATCTTGGGATGGTCTGGGCAGCTTTGGTGCGGACAAGAACAACTAGTCTACTGGTACTCGTTCAGTGACGATGTTCAGGTGGCAGGCAGGGAGGGAATTGGGGACTGCGGATGGGAGACAAGAATGTTTTGGTGCCAATGCGCTTGAACGTTCGAGCCCACAGAGAGCTCGGATCGTGAGAAACTATTTCAAGAAAAACGAAAAGGAATCCCCTCGGTACAAATTGGATGATCCCTAGTGTCCTAAGCCGAATTCATCAATTGTAGTTGATGAAACCCCGAAAATCAATGTCAAATGACTGACCAACAAATCAACGAACCAAGGAAGAGGTTTATTTTTGGGGGCAACTAATTAGTGTTTTATGAAAGATGTCTTTTAAGTACTTGTTTGACTGATACACCCAAGACGTAAACTTGGACCAAGCATTTTTCACAACAGGCTGTTTTTTTTTTTAAGTACGTAAGGTCAATATTTCGGACATCCCTTTTTAGACAGCGAAATTATGAAAGGTTGAGAGAGAGCAAATAAGCAATGGTTACGTGTTTTTTAATTTAAATTAAATTTTGACCACAGCGTCACTATCTGTGACTAAAAAATCGCGTCACTTGACTTTCATTTGTAGGAAAAAGGGATGAAGTTGGTGGCTCTGCACACCAGTCGAGGTTTAGACCTCTGAATCAATCTAGCACTTCGATCTAAAAATGAAAAAGCAGCCGGAGATAATGGAAACAGTTGCTACAGTCATTTTTCATTGGAATTTGTACATCATTTCAAAAATTATATTTGATCTCTCTGCAAATGCCTATTTACTGCATTACTAGTTTCATCAGAAGTAAAATAGGGTAAAAGTCTGTGGCGAGAAATTTGAAGAATTGTCTTAGTTGAAAACAAGTTCCAAGGAGGGAACCACAATTCATCAAACGCTCTTCCTTTTAAGTGACCTCCAATTTTATTCATCATTTACTTAATACATTGATATATGGTTTGTCTTCAAGAGTTCCATTTCCAGCATCATCCATTACAATATTTATATTAGGAAGTTCAATCATGCAAAAACATGTGTCTTTTGTAAGACCATGAGGGGTTAAAAATCATTACTATTTACAAGGCTATTTCAATAAAAAATCACATATTGCAGTACTCGCTTCGATACTCAAACTGAGGCGGTGGTGTTATAAATTGCGCCGATCACTTTTCTACAATTATACATTGAATTTCCAGGCTTATGTCAAACTAAATGTGCTATTTTTATGGATTAATATAAATCAACTTAAAGATGAAATCAGCGTGGTTCAATTTTGGTCTTTGTAATTTGGATTTATTTATTCCTGGTAAGTGGCAGTCAAAATTGATACTGATTTTATTTTTATGTTTAAAAGAATCGCAACTTGATCTTAGCTTAATCACAAGAACCAAAAATGACGATTTTTAAAAAGTTGGGAAAAAAGAATGAGGCACTACTACCTTATTTTGGGTAGTTTTGAAATGTAATCTCATCACAGTAGCTTTTGCGAGAAAAAAGACGAATATCTGTGCCTTCGGCACTTACTGTACATGGTCCTTGCCAGGCATTTTTATGACCTTTAAACTAACACTGATAACGCCTCAAAAAAAATTAGTACAGAACAATCAACTCGCCCCTCTCTGATCGAGAGTCATTTGAACTTATCAAAATTTATGTATATATACTGTAACTCGGAAAAAATGGTGAAGCTTCGGGAAAGAGACTTGAAAATATTGTTTGTTTTTTTTTTGCAAGGACGTCAGTTTTGTATAATTGATGAAGAAGACTGAATATTTTGTTGATTTGAAAAGCGAAAATCGCATATTATCATAGTTGTTTAGTTACCAAAGTTGCTAGGAGTTCAACACAAATATGAAAAGACAGAAATGTAAATATTCTTGAAATTGTTAAAAACAACTGATGTTGTCCACGGACCAAAGTTGCCATTGGTGTAACGATCATTTAACATTGATCCTCCGCCATTTTCAAGTTTGTGGTTTCTTTATAGAATTTAAAGACAGATGACCAGATGGCCGAAAAAGAAGTTAAGTAATACGGCAAAAAAAAATTTTAGTTGAAGATATGGCCAAAAAAAAGGTTTTCGGCAAAAAATGGCCAAAAAAAAATTTTACCGGGATACAATGGCCAATGAATTATTTCTTCTCAATTTAACACTCAGAGGCTAAATTTAGTTGATCTTTTTTTTAGTCAGCAAATATTTTGCTCTCGATTTTTAGGCCAAAAGTTTTCGGACTCGATCTTTCAACTTAGAAAGATTTGACGATCTTCGTCTGATCGAAAACTTCGTTTCCGTTTCGTTCAAATCTAAAAAAATCAAAGGTATATGAGCGTGAAAATTGCAAAAAAAAGTTTCTTATGCCTGATTTTCAAGAAAATTTGAAAATAGGGTGTTATGCCAAATAAAGGTTTTTTTTTCAAAAACAACCAAAACAGTTTTTAAAAAGTTTTAAAAATAATAGTAAGTAAATGCTTTAATCCCCCCTCTACTGACGCCTAACCAAACCAATGTGCAAATTATTCGAGAGTCAAAGTAAGCCATTTATTTCATTTCCATTATTCAAAATGAGTTTTTAAGTTGAACTCTAAGAAATTCCTATGCCAATTAGACCGTCAGAGGAAATTGTTGACTATATGAACAAGTTTTGGCGAATTCTTGCTATCTTTGGTCCATATGTATATTGTGAATTGAAATTTGGCTTTTAAAAAAAGTATAGAACCCTATTTCAAAGTTGATGACTTAACTACTAACAGATGTCGAGGTATCTCTCTTCATGGCAACCCACGGTGTTCCGAATGGCTTTTTAGGTTTGAATCAAAATACCCAAAGACACCATGGCACTTTTTGGACCCACAATTCAATGGGGAACAACTTTACTTTTAGTGTATTATATAAGTTTAGGCCCAGGGAAAAAGTTATATACCTAAAAACCTATTAATTTTAACATTATTAAATAAACTATTTAACCCATATTTGGAGACCATTAGTTACCTTATGAATTCAAATTGCATAAAAATTCATTCAGCAACAGCTGAGTTATTTGACTTTGAATGGTCCATTTTTTACCCCAAAAAGCCGAAAAACGCTAGTTATATGAAAGAACGAATTCCCAAAGATTTCATATAGCATTTCAATATCGAAAAAATAAATTATTTTTTTCGAGTTTTGGAGCTTATGTCAAAATAGCTCAAAAAAATCACTTAAAAGGCACATAAAATACATTTTTCGATAAAAAAATATTTGCAGTATCAAAGACACTCAAAGTTGGGAAATACTTAGAAGTTTTGAAAAAATTGGTTGATGTTTCAAGTTTCAATTTTAGTCCATTTTGAACATGGTCCTTCTAGCAATCGTAAATTTGAATACGAATCTGTTAGACATATTAATTTGTAATTTTGGCACAATACACATCATAACGTACTCTAAATATTTATGAAATATGCTTTCTAAAAATATTGTTAAAGTGCCTTTTAAGTAATATTTTTTATTATTTTGAGCTTTTTTGACATCAGCTCCAAAACTCGAAAAAGCTTTTTGGGCTCAAAAATGGACCATTCAAAGTCAAATAACTCAGCTGTTGCTGAATGAATTTTTATGCAATTTGAATTCATAGGGTAAATAAATAATACATAATAAATAATAAAAATATAATCCCTAAATATGGGTAAGATAGTTTATTTAAAAATGTTATAATTAATAGGTTTTTAGGTATATAACTTTTTCCCTGGGCCTAAACTTAAATAATACAATAAAAAAAAAGTTGTTCCCCATTGAATTGTGGGTCCAAAAAGTGCCATGGTATCTTTGGGTATTTTGATTCAAACCGAAAAAGCCATTAGGAACACCGTGAATCCTAAACGATGTAAAGATTGAAAACGGAATTGGCTAAATCGCACTAAATCGATAGTCGCACATTAGGACCTTCAGCAATGAATAAACGAGTTTCTGAACTTTAGTCGGTTTATTTAGCGGACAGCAGATTATTGATGAGATATGGTATAAAATGGACTAGAAATGTTAGTGGAATCATGAAAAGACTAATAGAAACTTGAAATACAAAGTGTGAATCCATTAGTGATCTGAATCTCGGTCTGATTGAAATGGGCGAGTTTCATTCATCTTTGCGAATATCTCCATGCGATTGAATATGCCACATAATCTCCAAGATATTCATGTGATAGTTAAGTTGAAAAGTTGGACAGCAAATGTTAAGAGAAAGCAAAACCATCTAGAGAATCTAGAGAATCGAAAAGTTCAAGAGATTATTGTGGAGGAGGAATAAATAGAGCAGTCGATCTTGCCTAGGAATGGGTTTCCTATCGGAGTACGTTCTGGAAGTCCCAAAAGCCTTTGAAGGTAGTTGAGTTAATTGAATGAATAAGATTATATGAAAATAGTCCATTTCAATGAATTAGATTTGTATTGATGGAAAAAAGTTCCTCAAACATGATTGGTTAAGTCGGTTTAGCAATGGGAATGTGAAAGCGATTATTAGATCATTAAAGAGAGTTGTAATACTTGTCACGAAGAGTTAGGAATTATAAGGGGAATTGAGGGAAGAAATGGATGAGATGGATTAGAAGAGACTTCAATTATAGATATCGACAAAAGATTCCATCACTCACTCAACTATACAGCATTAATGCCTTAGCTAAGCCGAAAATCCACTTAGGATGGATGATCCAATATGAGCTTGCCCCAGTTTTTGATTCTTCAATCTCGTCCCAAGGCACAAAAAAGTGTCAGACAGGGAAACAAACACTAGTGGGATGATGCCCAAATACATTCGAACTTGGGTCGGCAACCCTGAAGGGAATGGTTAATTGTCATTTGTTAGCGGATGGTTACAATTTGGTTGGATCATCGGAGTGGTTTCGATCAAATCGCAAGTAATAGTAGTGATGTACATCGATTCAAAGCTGATAACTGGGTGGAAGGAAACCAAGTGATATGTTGGCGCTGACACGATTGCATTGTGGGCAAAGGAGGAAGAAGGTTGCTTGCTTTTTGGCGCCTGTCTCTTTTTGTTCTCCAATGTTGAATTTGTAGGAATTGATATGTTGAAACGTAAATCCATAAAATAACATGATGATTGTTATCATTTTAGGCCTGGTTAAGAAAATGATTAGGGTGATGCTGTGATTGGGGAAAATGAGCAAATCAATCGTGAGATTATCTTGACAAGAGACACGGGATCGGAATCATGAACGGAACGGATACGTGTTCTCTTCCACCAAATTTGGGCTTGAAGGTTTTGGTGACGTGAGAGTGTTAAAAATGGCTACTTGTAAAACCCAAATAGATTGCAGCCTTTTGCGTTATTGCATCCATTCGTAAGGGAAAAAGAGTAAGATAGATTCTGGCAATCACTTTGCCACGGTCAAGTTAGCGAGAAAGACAACTTCCATAGGTGATGTGAAATCGTAAACTAGCTGAGGTTTAGTTTGTTTCTTTGGTGTGGATTAGGAATCTCCGCGATTGCTCCAGTCCCATTGGTATTTCTATTGTTACGAAGAAGCAATGATGATCATCAGAAGAACGAAGTTTTCCCCCGAAAGAAGCCATTGAATCAACGTTCAGGTTTGCGCTCCAAGAATGGGGGTGCGATTCTCCGTTTCTCTCGGCAGTACTTCTTATGAGCGGGCCAGTCACGTTGCTGACAGGCGGTTCCACAATATCTGGCTTCCTGTAAGACAAACAACGCAAGGACGTATGTTAGTACTTTATTGAAACAAACAAATACCGTTTCACAAGTCAAATGCTCTTTGACGGGTGGCCTTAGAGATCGTGACTATGGCCAGAGAGCATCATATTTGGTCCGGTCTTCGATTACGCCATAGGGCTTTTTTTCTCATGAGTTCCAAGGCACGAATAAGATCGAGCGATTATTGGATGGGAAAAGAACGTGTCTGTTGAGTGTTTGGGAGATCTCAAAAGGGAAAAGCAAAAAATAAGAATGGCAAACAAGCCAGACCCAGCAGTCCGATAAATCATGTCTAAGGGCCTCAAAAGCCAGAAAATGGGAGAAAAGACCCACTTCGGCTGAATCCAATGTCCACGAGCCTTCGTTTGCCCGTTGAAAAAGAATTCCACGCGGTTAAGTTATGCCTATGATTCATGATGGGCCTTTCATCATGCTTTTAAGGCGTCATTCTGAACAGAAATCGTTGAGTAAGATAATCCTGGAGCCGTCTTTCTCACCTGACATCTCCCGCAAATCGAAAACTCTCGGAGCTCTCGCTCAATTCTTGAACAAGGTGGATGTCGGCATTCATAGTAGCAAAACGAATCCTCTTCCTCCTCCACGATCTCTCCATTGCAGTTGTAGTATCGCATCACATTGGGTTCGTTCAGCTAAAACGAAGGATATCGTGGGTGGTGGTTCCAAATGTACATCAAATCAAACCAAAGACACTACTACAACTTACCTCATCGAGTGGCTCGGATGGAAGTTGTTGGATTGCTATCCAATAAAGGCTTAACTCGGGATTGGTCTTGGATGTGTTGTCCTTGTCAAGGAAGGCCGCCGTGGCCGCATTGAGGTTTAACCGTCCTCCACGGCTGTTAACGAGGACATTGCTATTTTTTGACTCAAGAGCCGTGGATCCATTGTGTTGGCACCATCTCGAGGCCAGAGCTTCGGGAACTAGCATCAAGTTTTCTAGGCGGTTATCCACACTCACACAATTCGTATGAACAACTTTGAAGCCCGGTGCAATCCCACCACAATGACGCTCCCTGATAATGGGGGAAGAAAAAAAGTAACTTTACGCAAAGTTTCTCTTTTTACATGTAACCTTAATGAAAATGAGAGAGCTACAAAAAAATATACCCTTTCACAGAGTATAACCCTGCGCTTTTCTCATCGTCTTAAGGACGTAAATCTTGCTTGAGCAAAACATCTCGTGGACTACTTGGTGATCAGTTTCATTTCGAATATTTCAAAAAAGAAATGGTCACCAAAAAGTTCAGTTTTGTCCAAGGTTAGGGCGTTAATGCGCGAGAAGAGAATTATCTGCAACATCTTGTAAAACTTAATTGGTACTTACCACAAGAGATCATGGACGTATTGGCCTGAATTTCGCCCTTTCTCAAAAATGTAGGCATAAGCATAAATTGTCGCCCCACAGCCGTTCTTGTCAATCTCAGTTCGAGCCTCGAATGTGTACTGATGAACAAGGCAAATATCACGTTCGTCCAGTAAGGCATATTTGGTCTGAAAGAAACACGAGGAAGAAATGACATTAGTCTTACTGAACAGAAACTTTTGATTTTGTGAAAGACACCTGCTCAAAAACTCGTCAGCCTCATTATTCTTTATGATTTAATAAACACTCGAACCTGGCTGAATGGGGTTAGAAGTCATAGAGGATGACAAATTGTGAAATTTAGACCAAGGCATCTCTTATGCAAGATCTAGTGTTCACTAGGGATTGACTGACTTCAAAAAGGAGCTCGAGCTGAAGTTTCTTTCAGTCCTATTTTCTTTCCCCTGAGACTTGTTAGGAAATAAGAGGAAAGAAAAAATTCCGAACATGTTCGTTCTCCTGAAGCCTTTGTTCGTTCCTTTTTGAAAAACCAGTAAAACACCAACGTATTCAAGGCCAAATATGTTAATTCTTGGCACTGATAGGGAGGACAAGAAAGTCAGTCCAGGCCTTCAACTCATAAACATCACATTTATTTGTTTATTTTTCTGCATGTGTGTGCAAATTAACTCCTACGGCATTGAAAATCCAAGCTTTCCATGCATGTCTAAAAGCCTCATTTACAAATTTCGGAGAGAGACTCACATCACTCGATGATAGGGGGAACACTTTTTGTTTTTGACTAGGAAATCAAATCACGATAACCCTTTTGATTCTTGCGTTTCGTAATGACTCCTAAATAGACGTGGTGAATACTCAATGACGGCCTGTCCGATGACAAGCGTTGTTTTTGTTTTTCGAGTCCGTGTCCAAAGTCAAGGTTAAACAGCCTTAATTAGGAGAGGCGCATGTCGTCCTAATGTTGCGACGACAACGATCAAAATAGTGGCTCGCAAAGAATTCTCGTTTCCCCTCAATGCAATGTTGTTATCCCCGTAACTTTGTAATGTTCGTATGAGTGCGAGTGTTGGGGAAATCCGAACAAGTTTCCCTCTTTCACTAATGTGTGTGGGTGAGAAGAGTCTTGTCTGGGTTTGGCTCCCTTTGGTCTTCAATTCAATGCTTGGGCCTTCACAGTACAAAGTCTAATGCTCGATGGGCCCAAGAGGATCGATGAAAGTATGTTATGGCGAAAGCGTTGGAGAACAACACATTTTGCTGCCAAAAGTGAGGAATCGACAACAAATGAAACCTTTTAGAAAGCATCAAAATTGGCAAGCAAAACATTCCCCATCCCTACATTTCTTTCCCCGTTGAAAGAGGGAGAAAGTGGACATTCTTACAACACAAAAAACAGCCCTAGTTGTGAGCGATAAAGAATGTCCCAACAATTTTCGCAATGGAGTTAGGCCAGTTAAAAGTGAACTGGTCCCTCTGTCTTCAGCTAGATTTACCACCGTAGCTAACAAAATTCGACGAGAGCTTTCTTTCTCCGAAGGCTCTACTGAAGTGAAAAGAGAGCTCAAGAGAACACGAGTAAATGAGGTGGAGGTTTATTTTTTCAAAGCAAGCTTAGCCTGGATTACGGAAAACTTTTGCCAAAGCTTGTCAAATCAAGAGGACCAAAGCCCTGTCAGCTCAGCTTTCCTATAATGGGATCATTGTATAGAATGTGGCAAAGGATTCACTATCTATAAATAACCACGATGCAGAGGAGCGAATAAGTACATTACATTGCAGAGTTTGCAAGCATGTCGCCTATGAAAAAGACGCCAAAAGAAGACATTGATGAGCAAAAAAGTTCGAATAAAGTCTTCAGTTTCTATTGGAGATTCAGGCCTTTGGAAAGTTCCATTTACTCTCCCACTCGCAAATCAGGCGGGCAATGCAAAGCTGCTACGTACAGAGAGGGGGGAAAAAGATTCAAGTGCAGGTAAGAAATGCTCATTGACATTTTTAAGTGAAAGCTTTAAGAGACCGAGTGACAGGATGGGTATGTCTTAGACAAAATTCAACCTCATCAGGTAGGGAGTTGTACATGTTGCACATACTCTTGATTTTTCATCCTTGGCCTCGAGAAGAGAAACGTATTAACTGGAGGGTTCAGCGTTTTACTCATCACAATTTGACACGTGTTATAACTTGGACTCATTACGTGTTCATGTACAGAGTGAGACTTGGCCCTTTCAAGGCGGCTCTCTAGTCTAATATATTCAAACGTGGAATTGTTGAATAAAATGTGACAAGGACGAACCTTTGAGCTGGCGAATGTCATGGCGGCGAGAGATAGAGCGACTTTGTCATTTGCCTCGCTCTCTTCCAGAGACACTTGATATGCAAGGATGAGTGCTTTTCGTTGATAAGATTTTTTTCAAATTCCGAGTCATTCTCGGCTGAATGAATCTTCAGCCTTTTTCGATGGAGAAGGGGATGATTTTGCTCCAGTTACATACCAAGTGAGACATCCATTGATCGATGAAAGGCATAGCAACTCTTGTGCGTAGTGTTCCAGTAATTGATGTTCGTTCCTTGATGAGTGCCCGTTCGACTTACTTTTGTGGTAACAAGTGGTCCCAATTGTTATTCGCCTATGCCACAATGGTCTTGTAGCACGAAATCCAAGCGCAAGGACATTGTGATTAATGAAGAGTGGGATCGTTTTCCACAAACTAATGGATGCCTCAGCACCCGTTCTCCTCCGGTGTCGTCTTTGCCTTCAAGAGAACGGGATACCCACTCACACACTCGCTCGTCAACTTGATCCGGCGAGATCAAATGGACATTTTTCTCAGAAACACGGTTTCGTTCCAATGACTTTTCCTCTCGTGGCAAGCATGAAACTAATCATTTATACACGTCAAATTACTCTCATGGCCTGGATTTTGGCAGTTTCCATTAAAAGTGTTTGCAAACAGTTTTTCGACGTGACAAATATTTCCTCATGCAATAGTGAGCGAGCTTTCTTCTCCTCCTTCAATCTCGCAAGGCCCATACTGACGGGACTTGCCGCCAGGAAGTGGCTCAATCGTTCACAATTGGGTGAATAACTAGGGTTATTTATTTTAGCTCAATCATAGACACACACATTCATTCATCCTCGGGTTCTGGGCCCGAAGTAAAACCTCTCAGAGAAGGACATCAGCGTCTCATTGACGGAGCTTTCTCACTCTTTCAGCGCATAGCATAACGCAAATCTCGAGACTTCTGACACTTAAGACGACTCCCTTAGGACTTCAGTATTGCCACTCGTGTACTTTATGCAATTGCTTATGATGAGCAGAAGGAGAAAACTCCGAAAAAGAAAATGAGTTTCCGAGACAGAAGTCAATCATCGATAAATCACTTACTTTTGCTTGCCGTCAAAGAAGCCAACGTGTTTTTCCTTCTTCATGTTCCTTCTTGTCTCGAGAGATCAATGGCAGTTCTGTGTTAGCCACCTTTTTTCAAAGAGGCCAAAACAACGAGGAAATTATGTACAAGTTGCTAAAGCCCAAGTGGCTCTTCAAAAACACATCCGAGTAGGCATTCAGCGCAAAATAACACGAGTCAGAAAGAAACCCATTTGAGCATCATTTCGAAGCTCATTTGAAGTTTTCAATCATTCGGTTTCCCGAGTGCAAGCGAAAAAAACATGTGATGTTGTGTGCAGATGCTGTTGTGTTGACTCATCCTGAGGAACACTGAAATAGATCGCAGGGACAAAACGACGGAGGATCGTCACTCAAATCCAAACATCTGCTGTCCTTGTGGAAGAGAGAAGTGTACTGCTAAAACGGATACGAACTGGGGTAACATAAAACCACGTTTGAAGTCGAAGGGGCGAGAGAACCAAGCAAACCAAGCCACAATTTCTGGCCCTCATAGTGCAACCAAGAAGGGTGAGGGGATGAAAATGACAGGTGGACATCGGTAGAGGCACAGGGACAAGGGGCAAATTAACGCAAAATCGATCGATCGATGCCTTGCTTTACTGAATCTGAATTTCAGGCTAAAGAGTCGAGCTCCCAATAATGATGTAAGCATAAGAGTGGTGGACTCTTGGCAAATGGGTATCTTGTACCGTAAACATGTGAAGCTATCTCACTCGTCTGATCCAAGCCTGGGGAGTATCGATTATTTCTAGTGGCAGCTGCATTTGGTCCGTTCCAGGACAGAGAACACTTGTTATCGTTTTCCACAACAACTGTTTTATGGGTTACTTGCTTAGAGAATTAGAACTCGGTTTCTGTTTTGAAAAAGCCTCCTTCGGAAGAACCATTAGCCTCATTCATAGCTTGCCTGATGACCTTTTGATCCGAGAATCATTGGTCTTTCAAGAAATAAATACCAATGCTCCCTCTTTTCCCAAAGAAAACGATCTTTGGAAGCGGGCATGTAATACGTAGATAAATTCTCATGATTCTTCTGAGCAATGCGTGACATGTCAATCCGGGCGATATGGAAAGTACAACAGTAATATTCACTCTCCGAAGAAGACATAATTGCTCTCATGGTGATCGATGGTGATCGTCTGAGAAAAGCTGAGCATCACTGATCGATCCTCACGACATTCTCCCCAAATCACGCGCCGAGAAAAGAACGTCAGAACAAAATAGAATAGTCCATACGGTAGTATCAAGCATCTTGGAAAGACACTACTGCCAAGAGAGTGCTGATCAATAAGCTTGGAAGAGCAAGTATGCGACTTTTCGACACGCAAGATATTGAAGTCTTTCACTCCTAAGATTTGCCGACGATCATGGCTTTGGAAAGTTTCTAACGGTTCACTCTTCATAATTGGCATATTATCTTTTACTAGATCCGAAATTAGCATCTTCCAAAGCCGCTCGTGGCTGGCTGTGACCACAAACAAAGCCTCTACCATGAGTGTTGGTCGATTTGGTGAAGGAGCACTTGTAAGAGAAACAACCGGCGATATGGATATTTGGACTTTGCGTTCAGATGGGAGCGACCAAGACCCTGTCGAGTAGAACGGTTTCCTCCCGCTAGACATCATTGAACGTCTTTGGCAATCATCTGGATACTATTTGAATACATTCTCGTTACTCTCCCTTTCATGAAGTATAAATTATACACCTTTGGACGGCTCCAATGTGGTTCTGGAGGTAGTTGAATCGGACTTCTGACCAAATCAGTTTTTACTGTGATTACAATGGCTTCTTTAGCTTTTTATGCGCGAAGATATTCCCTTCATCAATAAAACTGAACGATCTGGGTAATTTGCTTCGAACGGAAGTACTCTTACATGAAGAAAAAGAAGGGAAAGAGACTGGACACGTTCTTGGGGTTCTTGAGCAAGTTTCTGTAATCCAGGTTGAAATCATCATTGAGATAGAGGGATGGAAACGTTTCCTACGTGGTTGCAGGAGCTCTCTGCATTAGCCTAGTACCGTCATAACAACCTATCCAAACCAGAGAGCTGGAAGTAGTGCAAATGTACGATCCCAACCATTGCTACCACCTCGGCGTGTCTCCACGTCAACTGCCCCAACTTAATGGTAAGATATATGAATCACCTGAGTGGTTTGATTGGTCGCTTCCAGCAACAAAATTTCATGCACCATACTTTATTCCACACAACGGAGGTTGTTGGGGGTTCACTAAAGCAATCCTGTGGTACATAGACAACACTGCAGATTGCAATGAATGGACAGAGGAAGACGTCGAAATTACGGTGAGAAAAAAGTCGAACCTCCTTCCCCAAAAATCTATTCACCATCATTCTCACAGCCACTTTGCCATTGAAGTTGCCTGGAGCAGGAGCAACTTCATCATTATAACGCAAGTATGTAGCCTTTTCTTTGAAAGAAAAAAGTATCCAGACAATTTTCCGCAATCGTCTGTGTTCCCAGAACTGTTGATAATGGAACAAGCGGAACTTTTCGTGTATGTGAGGTGTGCTCCTGCTCTAGTTTGGCACACCCACCTTGTCTTTTTCGTTGGCCGGGCGATCGACAAAAGATATTTCAATTATGTCTGTTTGCACTTCTTGAATTTCCCAGCGCTTTTTTCTGCCTTCACTCACTCTAAGACACGAAGTTCGTCGTCTGTGACAAAGTGTTCCAAGCTTCAGCACTGTCAAAACAAACCTCCATATTTCATATGGTCAGGCACTTTTTGCAGGCCAATTGGCCTTGCCTTAGGTGTCACCTGTGCATGGCGATTTTTGAAAAATATCCACTTTTCAACACTAATGACGATGCTAAGAGATTTCTATCTCGGCCACTTTGCTCTGCAGGTGGAACAGACTTGACTTCGCCTCTGTACACCGTATTAGCTTAGAGTTCGAGCCTTTGGGCTTAACCTTGTTTGGGTCGTGAGGGGTAAACAAAAACAGTAGGAAAACGAATCCCGCCTCTCTTGTATTCATTCTCGTTCCCACAATAATGAAAATCGAAATGCTTCACTGTCAGTGTCTTTTGTACCATTTTTACGAACGTAAATACACAATCATACGTCAGCGCAGAGAGCTATTATTAGGCCTAACTAGGATATTAATGGGCGCCTCATTTCGCTCTTCTTCCATAACGTTGTCATGGCAAAGCGTCTCTGAATTGGCTCGCACAAAGTATAACGCTTCAGGGGTTTACTGCAGTGGCATGCGTTCCAGCAAAATGAAAGATATCTTTTTGGTCTCAAATGGAACCTTGTGGTTTACGTCCATAATAAGGCCGCCTTATGAATTATCCTATTGTCTCGAAGCTATTGAAGAAAAAGCCATTATTGCTAAATATAAAAGCAAACAACATTTTCATTGATGAAAAGTACGCTAGTTTTCGATAGAATCAAGGTTCCATTAGTTCTTTTCCGGGAGAACTTTTTTCATAGGCCATTTTCTATGGAAAACTCCGTCATAATATCATGAAGGTGTCCCGCTCAATTGCATTTGGTCTTGCCAAGGACAAGCAATTTGGTGATACGGGCCCAAGGGAGGGCAAATTCAACTCTCGAATGCATTTCGTCAAATCGTTGCTCACAGCCTCTCATCCAACAAGTATGGGTTACGCTGTCATTATAGAACGAGGAATAGTGGATTAAGATTGAGAAAGGCTAGAAGAATCGATCTGACTTAAGATTTCAGGAAATGGCTCAAGCTCTCCCAGGAACTGATTATGAACAAGTACTCCCAACCTGAAAATTTCTTCCATGGCTTGTTATGCGCCAACTTGAGGAATTCTTTAGCGCGGTTTTTAGAGTCTGTGGTGTTGTTATTCTGGAAACTCGAGCTATAGAAGGTTTATGTGCAAGTGTTCGCGTACACGTACATCAAGTAGAATGTTAGCTCATCCTTATCTTTACTACGTCGACAACTTCACGCAAACACATACTGATAACATGCACCGTGGATGCTCTTTTCTAGCCTTTCATCGTTCAATTTGTTCCATTTAAGAGCCAACTAGCCGGCAAAAGAACAGATTATCAAGCTCGTCGCTATCGTGACACCACAGAGCTACAAGATTGAGAAAGGAGAGCCACTGAATAAACAGTTTGGAATTGTGGCTAGGATTATGAGGATTAAACCATCAATTATTGAACAGTTCTCGGAAAACAATTAAGATTTCTTCATTTTCTACTTCAAAGGACTCGACAGGCAGAGAAAGTCACGGAAACAACGCCACTCTCCATTTCACACAAAGTCGGAGATTTTTGGCTCTGACTCATTTCATGGCTGTGGCCTTTTTCGGCATCGCTGGAGGACAACGATTCGCGAAGGTCATCTTCCGCTAAGGATAGTCGTAGGTGACATTAAACACCAATGAATGGCAAAAAGCACAAAAAGAAGAGTCTAACTCGAAAATGCCGTTGCATAAGTTCATGCCAAGGCAAAATCTGTTTAATGTTATAAGCATCATTTAGCCTTACAAGGCGGTGAAGAAATTGCAGAGTAGGATGTCTAACGTTTCGAATGATGCCCATTTTCCGTCTCTCCGGAACCAAATGAGACAAACTTCGGCGTGAAATTCATGTCCAGATTGCGCTTGAAGAATTAGGTCGGTTTGTTGAAATATTTTCTGTCGTCTTTGTCGACCTCAGTGTGCACACAGTCATCGATCGTTTAGATTCCTTATGTCACTGACCAAGACTCGAATGAGCCTCGTCAATTTTATTCGAATTGCTCAAAGAGTGATTTCGTCTTGCACTTCGATTGCATTTAAATTGGCCCCTCAAAGAGACGCTATTAATCAGTAGCTAATGAATGACCATCATGACTTTCGCAACTCATCCCGGATGCCTGACCAATGATCACTCCCTCCTAATAAGAACTCTTAAGTAATAAATTCTTTCAAAACAGATGAAAAGAAGTGCATCCGCCACTGTTGTTATTTTTATCCTGTGATCGAAGAATTGTTGGAAAATATTTTGAATTTTGGCTCGAGGACAGCTTCTTGGCTTCTTGTGGGTTAAATTTTTGCCCAGGTCATTTCAGTCTGCTTTCAATCGAGAATGGAAGGATTAGGTGCGAGATTGACACTTGGGATACTGTCAAGGCAAGAAATGCCACCAGGCAGTTGTTGTCAGCCTTGTAGAAGCGAAAAAGAACGAAATAATTGCACTGCTTCGTTATCCACAACATCGTCCCCTTGATCGTAAGATAACAAGAAGAAACATTTACGAGCTCACAAATTCCCAAATGACCCGAAACCTATGGCTCAGGCCAGAACATTTAAGGAGTCCTTGCAATGGATCAGTCTTGTGAGAAAAAGTGATGCGGTGTTCATTGTTATAAAATCATGCATCTTCGTGCTAGCAACGGCTTTGCCGCTGAGCCTTATTGAAAATGGCTCAATAGTTGTCTATCAAAAGCCCTTGAAAAATGCCAAAGATATCGTATTGTTTGTCATTCCATCAATCGGTACGGCACTCCTCTTGACTTTCGTATGTTTTTCCCGAGTCATTTATCTAATTTGGGAACATTGTCAAACGTCGGACATGTGAGCTCATAAGAGTTCGAAAAATGTCTACGTAAAATATGTGTCAAGACTTTAGAGAAACCATGGGCCTCCCTTGAAGGATTAGATGACGACGAAGAACAAATGGCAAAATTATTTCCAATGCTCAAAAATTCAAATTTAATGTTTAGTTCGTTGTCTCTACTTTGTCTCCCATGGTATGTTATGCTTATCCGTCGCATAATCTACATTTCACACAAAGAATGTATTTCTATTGGGCATTTCATGACAGTTGCACGCGTACTCGGAGATTTCGGAAAAAATGCTTCAAGAAATTCCCCTCTAAAAGCTCTTCGTATTTTCAAACAATACCTAATACAAGAGGTTCGTTGGGAAAGGCGTAGAATCTGTGAATAAATCACCCAAGCCACGAAATGAGAAACTCTGGCCAAAGAAAGACTAGCTTGCGATTTTGATACTAGCCGTGGAAAGAACTGTCCCATGGGCCAAGAAATCCATATGTTGCGGGGAGAGCATGGCAAACTTTACTGGAAATGGGACGTGCAATTAGCAGGAAAGAAGGGACGTTCAAATGGCTCTCCGTAGAAGTAATTGTGACAAAGAGAGAACGAAAAACGTACTTTATCATCCAATGGTAGGTGGTGCAAAGATCGATACTGACTCTCATGACAGTTTCCATGCTGCCGAGAGCTAGTTTTTGCTTTTTCCTTCATTTGGAAATGCAGATTCAAGATCCCCTCTGGGTGAAGAAAGTCAGCCCAACTTCCAACCAACTCCACACTTCGCCAAGTTGCAAGTTCTACGCATAAATTTTGAGTGGCCTTTGTTTTCTCATGAAGCAGAATTTCTTTGTTCGACAAAGACTCGCTGAATGTTAGCTTGAAATCAGATACAAGCTGGAGGACGTAGACGTCAAGTTGTAGTTGTTGCCATTTCTAGGAATATGTTTTAGTTGCAAATGATCTGACAAGATCTTAGAAACCGTGCTGGATTGGCAATTAAGCGAGCAGTCATGCTAAGGTTCCATTGTGCAGTCCAAAGCCGTTAATGCATGACCACCCTCCCTGCACAGTCACCATCTCGTATTTTTCGACTTGTTCGTCCACTCATTCTGTAGCCTGTCTGTTCAAGTTCAATGACTCACGGGGGATCAATTGCTTGTTCTTTCACTCAATCTTGTGTACTACGGTACTTGTGCAACAACTACTTTGGAGAGATTCTTTGAAACATCCCACATAAGTGGATACACTTGACTGTTGAGCATCTTGGCGTGATTGACTACGTTGCGTTGGACTCGTTCATTCGTGCACAAGGTGGCAAGGAAAACAAGTTTTGATTTAGCACTCGGAGGTCTTCGTCTTTCCTCTGGAGAGACCAGTCCTTGGCCACCTTGCTCTTGATATATGCCAAGTTTGCATTCCCTAGTGCTAAAACATAGCTGGATTATGGTCTTACCTTTCCACCAGCTCTGCCAAGCCGGACGATGCCCAGTTTGAGTCCATCACCACTTCGGGATCTGGGATCCTCCTCGTTTTCTTCCGAGGGATAGTTTGGCGACCCAACATTAGGAGAGTCCAATTTTCGATCTTCTCTCGGCGATAGTTTCATTTTGGACGTACAAAATGACAGCTCGTCGGTCAATAACTCGACTGGGATCAATAAAACTGCGAGATAATGAAAGTCGAAGGGGAGGATTCTTGTGGAAGGTTTGTATGGGGTGGAAAGAAGGGTAGGTCGGGGTTGAGGGAGGGGGAGGGGGGTGTTTCGGACTAAAAAGAGCCTGAAGGTGAACTAGTCTATCGTCAGGAGGACCTGGACGGCAAAATCTTGAGGCTCTAGAAGTCCTGGAAGTCACGCTAAAACATCACTCACTACAGAATAAGAGCAACTTGGGGCGACTTCCTCCGATCTACCCGGGATCATGAAAAACACTGACTACAGGCTCCCTCAATCTTACTCTTTCTCTCTCCTTCGTCTCTCCCACAATCCCACTTTGGACGTCCACGTCTTCCTCGGTTGCCGCGTCGTCGATGGTGCCCTCCTTCCTACTTTGGCCTCTCCTGTCTGTTTCTTTGGCTGCGCGAGCTAGTGAAAAAGTATCAACAACAGCGCACTCGAGCAAGATCACCAGCTGCCCGTTGCATGCATCCACTAACGAAACTTAATGGACTTGTACTCAAGAATGGACCATCCAGCTAGAGTCGGTCCGAGCCTCACGGCTAGCAAGGGCAAGGAACAGCGCCAAGCACGCACGCCGTGGCACACGGGCAGATGGCTCCAATCCAAACTGATGAGCTCACAATTTCCTAACTGTATGGCGCAATGATGGAGAGTCAGCGACCAGGCGCATTAAATGAGATTCGGATAGCAGCTGAGAGAGGGTATGCTACGGGACCATAGCGAGGGGAGCGCAATTCCTCTTGGCCTGCTGCCTCACTTCCTTCCTCTGATGGCCATCTCATCCCAAAGCCGGACGTGACGGGAGACGAAGAGCTTTGGAGAGCTGGTTGTGATGTTGTTTTGGCCTATTTGCTGGAACTGGTGTTCCTGGGTCGCCACTCAATCTATGGCAGAGATGGGCGCAACTGTGCACCCATGGCTGCACGAGCGCCGATGTCGTCAACTGCTTCTTTGTCTCTCTCCTTTAGAAAACTCGCAAATTTCTTAGCACGAAGGCGAGCTACCGAGCTCCACCTTGCTTTGCAGGAAGCTATGACGTATACGGCGCTTTAAAAACAATTTACCATAGCTCGTTTGTTAGAACCGAATATGGAACCAAGTTCGAACTAAGCCAGCAGAACGTCACTGTAGGACTCGAGTAAATCCCCACGAGGATAGAACTCCCCATCGAAGCATTGGGATTGGACCTTGAAATTTCCTGGATTTAATTTATCCCTCATGTAAGCTTTGGGCCGACTTAAAAGTTGGAACACTTTGAATGTAACTTGAGGAGTGGAAACCAAGTTTTTCTTTCATTCTTTCATTTCATTCTGAAAATTAGGAACAGAACCCTTTTTACGTAGTGTCGGAAAAATACATTCCGTAAAGTGACAGTTATAAAAATCATATCAGCTAGATAGATCCTGTAGTGTTTTAAGCAAGTTTTGTTCCATAACATTGAGAAATTTGATGTTCTCAATGTGATGGCACTTTTTCAGTGCTTTTTTCAGTGCTTAGTTGTCAAAGTCGTGTATGTTGTATATATGAAGATTTTATGAGCCTTTGCAATTGATTAGCTTGAAATCATTGAAAAATTAAGGAGAATGTGTTTTGGAATATGAGATACTGTTGAAGCCACGACATGACAAGATCAATAATCAATAATCAACCCTCTTTAGGTAACGTAATAATGTAATAGACGGGATCGGGAACTAACCCACTTGAGAACAACAAACTTCATTCACTGTTTTGAATCCAAATTGAAAAATATGCAGGAAAGCTCACAAAAAGTTACACACCCGGACACTTAAATCGCATTTAGATAATTTGATAAATGTATGAGTTTCCAATACATCAACATCACAAGCTAAATATTTTAACTTCACAACGGTCCCTTCGTCAAAAAGAATTTTAAATTTTAGTCTCAAATGAGTTGACCACAAGTGAGCACCGCCCTGCACATTGCTTGTGTAAGTCATCACCATCAGTTATAAGGAATGGACAGAGGTAATATCTTCATGAATTAACAATTTTATCAATGTGGTAACCAGGAGCTTCGTCATAAAGTATCAATGTTTAAACGGAATAATAGGGCCAATAACGAGTTCCAGCTTAAAATCACCATTCTCGTTCAATAAATGTGCATGTGCTTAAAAGTATTAAGACATATCGCATGTCGCATTACATGGGTGGCGGTGTGTACATGAAAGAGGGGTCTTCCTTCGGTTAATAAAGGAGGTTGTCGTGTTGTGTTTTGACGTGAGATGATATTTCACTTTCATGGAAGGATCTTCTTTAAAGAACCTTAAAGAGCTCCTAACAAGGGAAAACGGAGATCTAAAAATTGTTCCACTTGTAAGATGGATTTAAGAGGATTTCGAGATAACTCTTTATATGTTTCCCGATGCGCCCAGTTTTCATGTATTGAGTTATCCCATGTACCCATCTATCGTGGAGTTGTTAGTGATACTAAATATTTTCAAGACCATTTATTGGCTCTATTGTAACTCAGGACTAATTCAGGGGTCCAAAGACAAGCCATTGACATGCCAACTAACTAATTTGACTGCAAATTTCAAAATGCAATAACTCTTCTTGTATTTGGAAGCCCCTCCCTTGTGGCTTGTCCGGAAAAAGATTAATATTTGCCTTATCCATGGGATTGCTTTACTTTGTACCAATGATATTTTGAGGTGGAACCTTCTTTCGGGCATGTAGAGAAGAGAGACTCACTTAAATGGCCGTTGCAGACAAAGATGCAGGCTAAGCTATTTATCAAGTTTTTTTCGTTGGTTAGGACTGGAAGCTTTTTAGCTGTCCCAGAGATGACTTGAGGTAGTTTGGATCCAAGTAGATCTTAATAACTGTATATCCTTCCATTAGGTGAGTCAGTCGTAATACGGTCACTTAAAGAGCAGCTGATTGGTAGGTCACATTCACAGAGTTGGCAGAGAGGAGACGCTGGGGCAGACAGGCCTAACATTTTGTTGGACAATATTCAGGCCCTAGCTGACCTTAGGCTTTGACGTTTTCCAAGGAGTTGTGCCCAAACAAGTTCGTTTGTAGGGTTGAAGTCATGGTCACTTGTTCTGCCTTAGAAGGCCCCAATCATTCAGGGCCTGTCAAGAATAACCCGTCAGACCAGAGGCATAATTCTGCACGTTAACTTCACATTATTTAATCGCAACATTTCAAAACGAACACAACTTTGTCATAAAGGAAAATTTGTTTGTTTGGGCAGAACTTAGGTAATGATCCTCGGAAATATCACGTTTTCACGTGCGACCTTTGCTCTTCAACAGCTGTAACTCGTCCAACAAAAAATTCCGTATATCCGCCCTGTGGTCACAATACATCAGACTTGGCGGTCACCGTACTGATACAGTTTTTTCACACAAAAGTTTGACCTTTTTTGTCATTAAGCTCAGAGGTTGCACATATTTTCTATTTCTCTAGTTGCGCTTAAAGAACCCTATAGGAATAAATGTTCCATTTAGAGGATGCAAGTCAAAGCTTTTCATTGCCATTCTCCTCTTTTCATTTCCGATTCCAAGTACCCAAGATCAGGACCATTTAAAAGGCAAGGTTCGATAAGATGCGAGGCTCAGCAGACAGCCGTCCTTTTTGGCCTTTCGTCAAGGTCATCCCCCCTCCCTCTTTTCTTGAGAAACCAAAGCTGCAAGTAGGATGCAGACGAGGAATTCACCACCGTCCATGGCCTCACTTTTCCAACTCGTGCTCCATCTTGGCTCACTTTTGTGCTCTTCTGCATTCCATGGAAAAGGATATATGGTTCTTTGGAAATCGTACTCTAACGACAAGACGAGCATTGTATCACGCCCATGAATGGGGGAAGGGAAGGAGGAGAAGGGGTCTATTGTTCCTATGTACTTTAAGCTTGAAAGCAATGAAGACTACAAACACAAAAGCTCACTTAAGTAACTGATAGAATTTGATTGCCTCATTATACAATTTTATGTTCCACAAAAGTGGTCTCCACTTTTGGGATCAACGGTAGTCTATAAGTTATGATTTATGAAGCAAAGTAGTATTTAACCCTATACTCAGAGCAACATCGGCCTTGTCCAGACTAATGTTGGTACGACTAAATAACTGAAACTCTCGATCAAGATTCTTGGATCATGATAAACCCAATGGAAACTTGCCCGGTGCCAGAGGGCCCATTGACCGTGCTTGGGAAGGCCTACGGAATATATATCTCAAACTTTTGGTCGCTCAAGGTCAGGAGCAACCGACCCAAAAAGGTCCTTTAACGGTGGGGCAAACCATAGTAAACCCATTATAACTGGTAATGATGTTGTCCAGGCAACATGCATTTTCATGCACCTTGTGTGTGTCCAGGGAAATATCGTTGGAGCGACCGAAACCAAGAAATTCTTTCTGTGGGTGGTTCCAAATGAAAGACAGCGTTACTCTCCTTAAAGAACACTTTCAAACTTTTAGTTCAGCTCTTTTCCAAGGCAGAGAAAACCTTGGTTCTGAAAGCGCATCCCATGAACATTCTATCTAGGCTAGTCTCGGCTGGATGCAATGTAATTGGGTTCTTTTAAGGCCACGCAAGGAAACAAACCATAGCTGACAAAGTTGGGTTCTTTTGTTGGATCGAAATATAATCTTCGATGGGAAGAGCACGACGTCAATTTGGCACATTCACCAAAGTTTCCACCAAATTAGAGGGGCTTGATTGGGTTTGACTGTTTGGAAGGCATAATCGGATTCTTATTTTCATTTCAATCAGACAGAACAATGGCATAAGTTCGGAAAATTTTGTGAGTACACTCAGTTCCAGGGCGGTGCATTTCGAGACATAATTTACATACTCAGCCACTTGAGTACATCTTAGGACGAGCCAAGGAGAATTTGAAGAGGAAAGCTTGGTTTAACGAACCAGATTAAATATCCGCCCAAACGATAAGCTTCTTGGCCTTGTCTCCTGTGACGAGAACATTACCAGCAGGTTGCCAAGCCACAGAAATCACGTTAGCCTCGTGTTCAACCAGTCTCGTCACGACTTTGGTGGGATTGTTGATGTTCCAAATGAAAACAGACCCGTCGTTGGATCCCACCGTGACATACTGTGAATCCGGGCTAAAAGCGGCTCTGGTGAAATCACAACCCACTCTGAAGTCGTCCGCTTGGAATGTCGTGATGGGCGTGTCCATGGCCCGCAAGTCTATTAAACTTAAGACATCGTCTCGACTGCAAGCTAACAAGTACTGTCCACTTTTGGAAAGGTCCACGGATGTCACTCGGTCATGTAAAGCGATTGTGTTGGTTAAGGATGAATCCGCGCGGCAATCGTAAAACCGAATGCTTTTGTCGAAATGGCCACTTATGATGACTTGGTCTTGGCAGGCTAAATCATTGACTAACGATCCACAAATCAAAGTCTTCGTGCAGGCACGAGATCGGAGGTCCCATACACGAATGGTGCGATCGTGGCTTCCGCTACAAACTTTGGCATTATCGCCCATGAACTTGGCAGCATACACTTTTCCATTATGGCCAGTGAGTGTGTGGCGTAATCTCATGTTCTCCATACACCACACCCTACATGTGTTATCAAAGGAACCTGCCAAAAGCATTGTGGCCGCAGCATCAAAGTCCAGGGACATGATGGCCCCACTACTTCCGGTCAGCATGCCTCGATTTTCATAACTACCCTTGGAAACGTCCCAGATTTTAATCCTTCGATCTTCCCCCCCAGTTACCAACACCGACCCATGTGGACTCCATTTGATTATGTTGATTCCGCTCTCATGCGCATTCCAATTCAGGTACGCCCGCGTCGGGATTCGGGCCATATGACACACTAACGAATCGAGAGTTTCAGTCCCGATCATTTGACCTTTCCTGCAATGGAACCACGACCCAACTATCATATGTTTATGGTAACAAATCAGAACTAATAGCCACCCCAAAAGATCAATACTTACTCCTCCATGTCGACCACGGGTTGGGTCCGATTTTCTCGAGCAGCTTCCGCCAACTGTTCTCGGACGATCTCGCGTTGACGTTCCTGGAACAAGTCGTTCTCCATGTTCATCCGAGCCACATCTTTTTCTTTGAGATCGATGACTTGAGCCACCATGGCATCGTTTTCCTTTTGAACCTGTACCAATTTTCGCTCGGCCGTTGTGAGGGCCAATTGAAGGGCCTGATATTCGTCCTTGAGCAACTGGTTCGTCTCCTCTAACTCGGCCATATTGGCACTCATTTGATCCACTTTTCGCCTCAAAGACTTGATTTCCTCTTCACACTGAAGCAACTGTGCCGTCTTTTCACTCAAGGCCAAATCTTTGGCCTTAACTTGCGTGGACATATCAATCACCATTTGAGCATTTTCCCCTTTTCGTCGATGAAGTTCAGTCAGCTCCTCTTGGAGGGTGTAAAGCTTTCTTTTAAGTTCTTGCACATCGTGGGAGGGCAATACACCTCCTACTCCGCCTCCCTCCCCGCCCCCTCTGACTAATCCTTCCCGATGTTGGAAGACCAATTGTTTATTCTCTAACTGCAAGTGTGCGGTTTGTTCGACTAATCGAGACTGAACCGCAATCAGATCCCCAAAGGGTTCTGATTCGGTGGCGTTTCGGATTTGAATCCTTTTCAGGATATCCTTTCGCCATGGTTCATTAAAACAACCCGCCATAATAATGGATGGATTACAACAAATGTGGAGGATGTTTGAAAACGCAGAGGAAAATCTTGTCATTCACATGGGGAGCATTGGTGAGGATCTATGCTGCATATACTTGAGAGTACGGCACATTAGAGACATGCTTCGCTCGAGCCTTGTTCCCACTGCTTTTCTTCGCCAAGGACATGGGTTCCAAGGAACTCTTTTTTTCAGCTTGCGTGAATGCTCGGATGATTGCCACAGCTGACAGCTCCCTCTGTGATTTTATTGCGTACTACGCACAATGCAGTGCTAGTGAGGGTTGGCCGGATCAGCTGTTAGAGGGAACAAGTGGGAAATTTAAGATTTTCCGTAAAGTCTTCGTTTGACATGTTGGGTGATCAAAAATAAGATCCTTGACATAAGTTGAACTTCAAAAAAAGGAAACTGCCAAGATTTTGCTTTAGTTTAATTGTACTATGGGAGGAACAAAAGTGTTGCGCTTTTATACTGAAATGTCAATTATGTCCATTGAAAATGTCTCGCTAAAATGTCAGAACAAGAAAATATTCTGGCTTGTTACAAGACAAAAGTAAACACCTGTCTTTAAGTTGGGCATGTGAATATATTTAAAAAAATATTTCCTTGAAGAATTCCTTTTTCTAGGAAAACACCACTTTTTATTGCAATGAATGAGAAGAGTGCAAGGAAGATTATCAAAAAATCGGTTTTGCTACATTATTTCTCAAAATGACAAAAAATAATATTACATTTTTTGTCAAAATTTGGTGGATCTGGCTATTAGCCCTTAAATGAATGATTTTTCCGTTTGTCTAAACTTTGTTTATGATCAAAAATGGGTTCATGGTGATGAAATGCTAGAAATCCAAAATATAGTCTTCAGCTGTTTAGAAATCATATATTTTCCAGTGTTTATCACATAAAATGCCATTTTGACCATATAGAAAGTACTTTTTTGGTCTCCAAAAGTAAACATGACAGGAATCAAAAAGAAACTTACGATCGATCATACACTCGAGAAAATATAGTGAAGCGACTTCTGTTGGAACACTTACACTCGAATTTTCTTTTTGTGAATGGCAAGGCAGTAACAAATCATGAAAAAATTAGATAAATACACAGTACTAGATCAGGGGTACTAGAACTTGACCCAGGCTACCTTGAAGCTCTTGCTAGAAGCGGGGGCGTGTATAATTTGAATGCTTAATTTGTTTTAGATGGATCCTTTGTTTCGTGAATCATGAATTATGGGACTAAATTTTGTCACTCATGATAACGTCCAGCATTTTTCTGTATAGGGGCGTAACAAAATGACCTTGTTTTTCTTCTTTCCTTGTTTGTTTTCTTCTTTCTTTGCTAAATTTTACTTGTTATATTTTTGTTGATTTTTTGACAATTAATTCTTCTTACTTTGTAACGTTTTGTGTTTCATGACGTTGTTGTTTTAGTCCTTAAGGCCTTTAGATTTTCATCAATGAATGCTTTGTTAAGAAGGAACCTTTCCTGCGTATAAATGGTACTTTCGTGAAGGAGCTCCCTTCCTTGAATTATGAATGGAAGTTTCTTTCATTAGAATGTGCTCTATTTTGCACCAGCTGTGACATTTTAAGATCAGGGCTGTTTCAATTTGGTCGTCTTTTTGTTCAGCCCTCATGGTTGATTGCATCACATGAAACGTAAAACGTTCTAAAACATAAGCAATCTTAAATAAGCCCACTTCGGCCCATTTTATAGCTCACATTCAGGGAAAGTTTGACGTAAGTCTGCTTAAAATACACATTCATGAAATGTGACTTTAAAACACCATTCCGACCAAAAAAATGAAAGGAAGAACAGCCACAGAGTAAAGAAATTAAATCGCCCTTCTCAAAGCAATCTTGAGATCATCAAAGACACTCTAACAAGCAATTTTTTGGCCATGTTGTGGGTTTGAATCCAATTGGGACCAATAAATTCGATCTGGTGCGTCGTTCCATATCTCAAGAAGGCTTGAAACAAGGCTCTAAGGGAGTTACCCGAGTTACTCCTCTTTCCCAATCCACATCTGTTCCATTCTGTTCCAACCATACGATCCATACGTCAACATGTTGTGTCTAAGTCTGCAGGATCTCTTTCATCGTTGTCCCTCGTTCACAAGATCCTTTCCAGCTACACCAACTCATCTTGGTTTGTGTTTGGACCTTGAGTGTGGGTGGAATTTGCTAGAAGAGAGGACTCACTTGATGACGTCATAGATTGCACAGCCTTGGAAATGGTTCTCTCAATGGAATATTGGGCTCTCTCTGACGCTGGGCCCGTATTTATTACTAAGCGTATCCTTGTCTTTGTGCAGAAGATGAACAAGAGGTTTTTGTACATGTTTAAAAAATTGAACCGATGGAATGGGATATAATGAACTTGCTCTTCCAAATGCAAAGAAAATTGGAACTGCCCACCGAAGATTATTCAATGTGATGTATTCAGTTCAAAGCTATGCCCTACTTTGATACATCAGTAGCTCGACTATGATCAAAGAACATCCATCATAAAAGGACATTCTAATGCGGTTGGGTGTTCTTTTTCTCTATTTTAGGCAGGAATAGTTTGTTTGGCATCTGCCTTCATGTGAGAGGTTTAATGATTTATTTGTGTTACGTTGCGTTCTTTTATATCTCCGGTGCTTAAAAAATGAATTTATCAATCCTGAGTGCTATTTATCACTAAAAAATATCTTGAATGTAAATTAAGGAGAAAATTGTTTCCCTTGATTTTTCATACTAATTCAATGGCCTGAAAATTCCCATTGCAACAAGGTTCCATCTTCTCATCTGAGTTGGAATCTCACGATTGGTTGAATTTTGCCAAGTAACCAGGTAAAGGAGAGAGAAAATGCACTCATTTCTTTGTCAGAACAAGTCTGATATGAACAGATTTTCGTGTCGGCGGTGCTCAATTAACCTGTTTTGGATTGTCATATACAGCGTTTTTATTGGTTACGTGATTTACGCCAATTATTACGGCGAGGCCACCGGCCCCATCGACGAAGAACTCGTGGAGATAATCAAGGAATTCAATCAAACCCAGCCCATAAAACCAACATAATGTTTTCCATTCATACACGACCCCTTTTGACCTTCTTAATCTTTGCTCTTTTGGTATCATCCGAAGCGGCAAAATTCAGTCGCTTCCATGAAGAGGTCATCCAAGAAGGGGTTGAAATTGAAGACGTTCTGAGGAATCGAGCCCTTCATGTGGTTCAAGTTTGCAACAAATACTCGGACATATCCATTCCAGAGAGCCATGACAACCGTTTGAACCTATTTTATTTGCATTACCACCATAAGAAGCAATTGCCCATTGGTGACAGTATCGCCTTCGATGGATTCAGACCAAGATGGCAGCTTTGCTCCCCACAACAAGTTTTAGATGCGGAAAGTCTAAAACAGTTCCGAACTACTATTGACCAAGAATATCCAGCCAAGACCAAAGGAAACACCAACGACACTGACTTGATAAGTAATAATATGCAATCAGAAATACTTATCTGTGGGCTGTTTCATATGAATTTGATCTTTTTTTAGAGAAGCGCATGAAGGTGTTCATCGTGTCACATCCATTGGAACGGTTAGTGAAATCATTCGTTGTCATTTCAAAGGTGAAGAATGATGTGAACTTGGAGAAACTTAAAAAGACGTACGGAAAATTTGCATTTAAGGTAAGATCCATACCATAAAAATTTGCGATATGAACAATGGCCCCAAAATGACAAATTTTATTCAACAGGAATTTGTTGACTTTGTGGCACGTGGAAGCAAGAAATTTCCTGGGGATGCAGATTTTCTGCGCGAATGGCCTTTGGCCTCGTTGTGGACGCCATTTTATACCAATTGTCCTGTTTGTAACCCAAGTACGAATAATTTAACAAACTGGCTTCCCATATTTTCTTCCTTTGTTTTAAAATGTTTTTTTTTTCATTTAGATTTGTTCCCTGAACTTGTTTTGAAAACTGGAGAGGATTTGGAAACTGAATATGAAGTATTGCAAGAAACTTTGGGCTTGGAGGATATCGATGTTCCCAAATCAGACGATGTTTCAGACACTACCCTCAAGATGATGTATTCTCAGATCACCAAAGACGATCTGGATGCCCTTTGTGATATCTACAGGATTGACATGGAGATGTATCAATATTCGCCGGAGAAATTTTACTCTATTGTCAAATAAGAGCCAAAAATCCGAATCTTGCTCATTGCATTATATTTGTCCACTAACATTAATTTAAATATAGTAGCATGTGGACAAGGTTGTTGTATGTGTCACAGTTTTAGAAAAAAAACGAGGTTGAAGAGCGAGGACATTTGATAGGATCGCTCGTCCTGCTCGATAATGTTTTTTTTTTTCTTTTGACAAATGCAATGGGTTGACCAAGTTAACACAAAACATCGTATGTCTTCAAAAAGGCAAAGGTTTTGGGTGAATTATACCTATTTGATTGTACAGGGATGGGCACCTAAATCCGGACTATTTTTAAAAGCTAATAATTCCGAAAGTACAAGTCCGATTGGGGGTTTCATTGCTTACTTGGAATTGTTGAAATGTAAACATTCGATTGCAAGATATCAACTTATTGTCAGATCAATAAATAACATGGAAGAGTCAAAAGGTTTGCCATTTTCGAAATGGCTCTCGCGGGCAACAAACCTGCCGCCATCATGAAGGCTCTTGGCTACCCAAAGTCAGCTGTCTATGACGTGTACAACCGTTGGAAATGTGGAAAAGGGCCTGAACGTTCGTCTCACGCATCAAGAAGCGACAAAATTCGCTCTCCCAGGTTCCTAGCCGGCTTTAAACGGAGCATCGATACCTCCCCCACCACCCCCATGACTGTCTTTGCCAAGAAGAGAATGTGAGACGAAGGACGATCAGGAGGGCTAGAAAAGAAGACCTAAAGTTGAAAAGCTTCAAGCTGTCCAAGCGCCACATCTTAAAGACGTCAATGAAGTAGAAAAGGGTACAAAACGGGAGGAAGATTCTGAATGACATGAAGTCCAATGGAGGACAAATCATCTTCTTCAGCGATGAAAAGATGTGGACTGTGGACAGGTCTTTCGACAGCCAGAACGACTGGTTCATTACCAGCCAGAAGTCTGATGTTCCTCCCGTCCAGACAAACAAATTTCCTGCCTCCATCATGACCTTAGGCGTGATTGGACCCTATAGTATATCAGGGCACACAGTGGTATCGTTAGAGGAATTTGGTGTTGGAGGCATCGGTTTTGTTTGAAAACTAGAGGCGAAGACCGCAGAAAGATGGGGCAACGAAGGTCTGGAAGAGTTGAAGGACCTGCCTCTGGCCTTGGTTATTTATTACTAAAGGGAGGGGCTTGTTGAGAAGGTGCAACCGACGTAGTGAAGTGTTGACTATTTCAATCGGGCTATTGTTGATATGGAAAAAGGTGTGGGTGACAAAGCCTTCGTCTTGATAGTGTTCCCTTGCACGCTCTTCTCACGGCAATAACCGTGGAGAGTATTGATGCCATTTTCCAATTCCATCGCTGAATCAGCCATCAGAATCAGGTCGTCCGCAATAAAAAATATTGAACTAGAAAATGTTGCATGTTTTAGTTCAAAGATGAATATGCCCCAGAATTGGAAGATTGCATCAAGATGCACTAGGTTGGTTAGTGAAACATAGAATTGACAAAGTAATTACTTTTTCACTAATTTGAATGTTAATCACTATTATCGAAAAATTAATTGCAATTAATACTTTACGACCAAAACGAAATTTTAGTCCTTTGTTCTACCTTTGCCCACGCCATTGCCTCCAAAATTTCTGACACGGACGAATTCAACGTCTGGTTCCTCCTAGGTACTTTTCATGATGATGGAATGGAAAATATCATTCTCGGTTAAATAAAAGACTTCCATTTAAGTGATAGTGATGATTTTCATCTTTGGCATGAAAACAAAATAAAATGCATTAACAGCGGAATCTTTCCCCTTAAGAAGGGTTCTCTTTTGGTGATCCGAAAAAGAATTTCGATTGGGCTTAATTGATGAACAACCCACATTGCCAAACCAACTCAGCTTGCAATGAAAGTTGTGAATTTAACTTTTTCCTTTTTCATTCATCACTTAAGATTAACGTGTCCAGGGATTTTAGAACTCAAAATGAATCAAATTCATTTAGAGCCCCCTCAAAACATTGGAGGACCTTCAAAACCGATGTTTTACAGGACGACCCAGTTTGAGCCGTCTGACATCTCTGTTTCTTCAACTGAGACAAATTAGTTGACTTTGACGCTAACCTTGAGAAGCCCCATCATCTGTCGAGGAGGTAAAAAGCAAGCTCATAAAACTTGACTATTAGCCCCCGTCTCCACATAAATGTTAGTATTTGCATATGGATTTTTTGATTATCTTTGGGGATGGAGGTTGAAAAAGTGTGGTATTGACATTCACCTTCAAATTTGCCCATTGGTGATTGATATTTTTCCAATTTTGAAGGGTGGCTCTGTTTAGTGATATCGATATCCACAAATTAACCAGATCAAGCAAGGAAAAACAACCTGTTTTTCTGACTTTCTGGTTGTAATATTCCGGGAAGGTTACTCATCGGAATATGCATTTTCTCATTAAGATGTCTGGACTAGTGGTCTGGACAAAAAAAGATAACAAAGAAAAGAGCGTGATTTTCTCTGCTTTTTCAAATGCCACGCAATAATTCCCATCTTGGTCATGGAATTCTGATTTTCTTATAACAGCCTAAACGGTCCATGTCCGAATTCATGTAACCATTGTCGGATTTTTTTTGTAAGTTTGTTTAGTTTTTCCTTTGCCTTATTCAAATTTAGGCTTGCATATCCGCCAAAAATGGGTATAATAATGGCTCCAAGACATGGAGAAACTACGTCAGCAAATAGCCAATGAAACGTGTAGAAAAAAATGCTCTCGACCAAGTAAAATATGAAAAGGAAATAGCGGTTTCCTCATATATTCACCCACAATATCTTAGAGCTAGTCATTTTAAATTTGGCTCGGGCGGGTACACACTCATCAATTAGTTTTTTCAGGTGCAATCAACTATCATAGCACGCTGTTGAAAATTACCATATTCATAACCTAAGCCAGACAAAGCAGCTGAGTCACTTCGGGAAATGTCGGGAAAGGTTTCACAAAGATCCTGAACTAGCTACTTTTAGGAGTACCTGTAAGTGCCTGAGATGAGCATGTAGTGTCTAAAAAAGAAATGCTGAACAAGCTGGACATGTTATATATGTGAAAAGAAATTCTATGCATTTCAATTCCAACGAGAAAGTAATTTTATGCATTCGAATTACTATTGAACGTATGCAGTTTTAATCAACTACATTTCAAAAGAAAGTGACACAAGTTGGAACGGAACAAACGGCCAAACGTATTTGGATTGTCAAATAATTCATCTGCGGTATGGACCACACATAAACCAACCCCTTTGAGGTTTATGGGAAACTTCATGTTGGGAACGGTCCAACCAGAGCACTATCATGTTTTATTATAATGCTCTAGTCCCAACAACAGATTTTTTCCATATGAATATGATTCCTTCTTGCGCAGCTGTGATGACATAGGCAACATTTTTTCTCCTCATGACAAAACATTACAAAAAGAATGTAGCACCCCTGTCGTCCTGTTGACTCTTGCTTACATTTATATAGCGTATTACATATGTAGGTATCACATTTATACACAATTAACATTCCCTAGTTTGCAGCATTAATTTATGACAAGGGCTGCACATTTCATGAAAATCCATTTTATTTCCCTTTTTCAGATTTTTTCCCTTTTTCATAATTTTGGTTGATATACATTTTTGTGCTTTTTGGCGGTTTTATCCAAATTTGGTGCATTTTTCTCACTTTTTTTCGTTTCTTTCCATTTTTGGCTCTGTGATAGAAATTTGGTGTTTTTCCCAAATTCTTTACCAGTGGGCCCAGATCCACGTCTGGGCCCAAGGGTGGTCGGTGGTTTGCACAAGATTTATGGGGTAAGTCCCAAATAGTGTCCCCAAGAGCAACCGTAGTACGGTACTCGTGAACCACAGTTGTGGGCCATGAATCTACTAAGATCTGTTTGGAGAGCGCCTGACGACACTAAGCCTTATTTGGTGAGCCTCACCCCAAAAGCTGTTGCCGACCCCTGGTTTAGGGAAATAGTGTTTTATATGGTATTGTAATTGGCCACCTTAAAGAAAATAATGAGACGACTTAGTAGTTCTTACCGTCTGATTTTTTCATGTTAGAGCACTATGGCTGGAAAAGTACCATCATGATATTCATTGGTCCCTCTTAAAATAAGAGTATCTGCAGAATTCAAGAAGAAAATGAAAGCCAAAGAAAATCGCAATATTTTGTCTACATGTATAGTCTATGTACCCAACCAAAGGTTGGTTTCCAACCAAAATTATCATTCACAAGTTCTGGAAATGCACATGCATAATTTTGCATTTTCAACGTAGTTCTAAAGAAAAGAGATACCAGGGTAGGGCGGCCGCCCTATTCATAGCAAGTAGCATAATAAAAATAATCATCCGAAACATATCAAAGCAAAAGCTTGAGCACTACGCTTTATGCAATATGATACCTGAATTGATTATTATTGGCATGATTTACTTCGCAACTGATCGTAAATTTCCTTCTAACTCGAACTTCCTGGGTTGATGGTGGCGACAACAACGGCAAACATTTGAAGGTTTAAATGTTTTCTTCAAACGCTTCTTTCCCATGAGCTTCTTTAGTTGAATCTTGTGCAAATTTATCCTTTGCACCAACGCTTGTACTATGATCGTCCCCTAGAATGGGCAAGGTTTTTTGCGATATTCTTCGAAAACATTTGCTTTTCACACAACTTTTGGTCCATATTCAGTTGTAAACAAAGCAGACCAAACGACGACAATGCCCTCTCTGTACTGCATTCAGGAATTCTCTCCCAATCATGTTCTCCTTCTTGGGCCTTCCTTTTCCTCTTGAAACCTGTGGAGACTAGTGGTCCAAGAATGACAAATCAATCTAATGCGCGTACTCTTATTCCCCTAGTGCTCTGACGCCTGAGATTCGAAAACAAGAATATTTTTTATTCTTATGTATGGATTCTGTCAAAGTTTGAGTGGTAATTTTTTGAAAAACTAAGTCATTCAACACATTGCTGAATACCAGTTATTTAATCATATGCTTAACTTTTGAAGTCCTAGCACGTAAAGCATATCAAAAATAAGGTTGAAAATAACAGCATTCGCACACGATTTGTTTATTTCTGGTTGACAGTTTTGACAAAGACAAGTTCAACCATGATATTTCGCATCATAATCTAATCTTAGTTGCAATCTCTCGTTTTGAACCACTTCCTTATTCTAATTACGCATTACTCAAGTTTCTTTCTGATTCTTTCAAGCAGCAACTTAATTTCTGATGATACGAGGATACTTAAAAGAAACATTTTCCGACAAAGAATTTGTTTGAGAACCTTGAAATGCCAAAATACGATGAAAAAGGAGACAAAAGATTGGAAAATGGGATTTTTGACCCAAAATATGCATTTTCATCCTTCTCTAAACGTGAGTGAGTGTAATAATGCTGACGGGGGATTGGACATCATGCTGGGCCGAACGAACCATAAAGATCCTGATCTTTGCACGCGACGATAGAGGATTATTCTCCTTGTTTAGACCTTGTATTCACACAAAAATAGTTAGCCTGTTAAGGTTTGAAAGTAATAACCTTCACTTTTCCATTTTCTACCGTAAGGTTCCGTACCACTCAGTACAGTCAGTCCTTTTCCTGGAATGAGCTCACAGTTCTCCGATCCCCTTGACCAAGTAAAAAGTGTAAAATAAACAATAAACATCAAAAATGTGTTAAAAACGTATTGACATCATATTTGGATGATCCTGAATTAGTTGGTTAATGGCAATGGTTATTGACACATTATAACTCTTTTACACGTGAAACTCAAAATTACGTTTTGCACCTTGCTACGCATCAAATACAACAAAATGGTACTACGTAGAATCCAAATTTTAATTCAAATTCTAACTTTTGACGATATATTTTTCCACGTTTCTAAAATACAAAGTGTATAACCTCTTTCGACATTTACTACAAGTACGCCAATACTTATTCAAAGCCTTATCATCGTAATTGAAAGTTGATTGGAAGAATTTAACTAACAAAGGAGCTTTCTTTGTTATGTGCAACGGAATGACTCTTTCAATTATTACTACGTCAAATAAGACGGTTTTGATTCAAACTTCCCTAAAATGTTTTCAGAGTGAGGCAACAAAGTTTTCCGAGAATGGCATGATTCATTTCTCTGCCAATTAGGCACTTTTGCCGTTTCTTGGCATCTTGTACATGACCTGCATCGTTTGTCTCTGGTGAACACTCTTGGCATGGAAACATAAGAGAGAGAATGAAGATACCCGCTGTTTTCCTCACCATGAAGATGGCCAACCGCTTCAACTATCTCCCAAGTTTTTGCGGTCAAAGTGTTGTTAATGATAGGAAGAAGGTGAGAGAACCTAGAGAAGACCTCAAAACGAAACCTGTCAAGACTTTTGACAAACTGATAGCCAAAGCCTCGAACCAGATGAGTGCATTTGACCTCTCAGAATAAAAGTGACTCCCTTGCCGTGGAGAAAAAATGCAAAGTAGATAAGAAGCTACCCATTGTTACAAGGTTTTGTGAAGGATCTTTTGTCTCTATTACCTCAAAGAAGCGGTGTAATTTGGAATCTAGCGGATTTGAGGCATGGTCAATGTGGCCAGACTTCTTCAAGGCGAGACAGATCTTTAGTCCTCCAGATCTTCGATTTTGGAGCTTTTTGGACACGACGGCATGAATCACGATCTTTGAGAGCCTCCGCTGAAAATGAGTTTCACAACATGGCGAGGACCCTCATAACAATTTTGAAACCTAGATTTAGATCGGAAATTCTTCTTTTTGGCATGTCACGTTTGTATTTGGTAGAGATTATTGTGTCGATGATATTTGCAATATCTAATTTAGACTTGGGCACTATGTTATTGAATTTTTGACAAGATACAGTATGTTGAAGTTCTTGAATAATGCATGGTTTGCTATTGTGTTGAGTACCTTGTGTTATCTTTTGAACCACAAACTAACCCCATTAACTACAGCTAATTTTGAAAAAAATGAATATTTTCCTAAGTTCCGAACAGGTATTGAAGAACAAAAATCAGAAAAATCAATCAAACTATTTGTAGATCATTCTAAACTTGATGTTTTAAGATAAACTGACGCATAAAGGGCTCTCCTTGGTTCTGCTAAACGACAAATAACTGCATGCAAGTAATTGGTAAATATTACTGTTCAGAGACGATTCGATTCAACGTTGCCCAAAGGCAAGATTTGGATTTTGTGATATATCAATTCCGGACTAACATTTCCCCTACTGTTCGACGATTCTGAAAATAAGACGTGGGTTCTCGACTTCCCGCAGGTAAGGAAAATCATATAACAGATTGGGAAGGCTCAAAATGGCGTTCTGATTGAGTTCTCGAAGGCATTGAGTATAATGTCTTGCACAATTCAGTCGATGAGCGAGGGTGATTGTCTATCGTGATAATTCAAATTCACGCTCACGCAGCTCGTTTTGAGCCCAATTCCAATTGCCCAAAAGCTAGTGCTCATCTCGTGAAGATTTCTTGACACGTGGTTGAAGGTACGAGCTTTGGGACCACTTTGCTTTCCTCTTTCTTCTGCGATACAAAAACTGAGACAAAGTATGACTTAACGTGGTCATTGATAATAGATTTATAAAAAAGTAAAACAAGAGTAGAAGTTGTCCCGTTGTTTCTGCCGAAAAAAGGCTGATTGTTGAATTGAAGGTGAGTAATGCAAAATTAAATGAGCTTTTTGAGTCAACTTCGAGACAAAAATCTATTATTTACTTATCAAATGAAAAACTCAATTGAATTGTGTTAACCTTTGCGAGCAATGGTCAACCGATATTGGCTTTGTTTTCGTTACTACATGGATTTTCAATGGGTTCTGACAATAAATAGCAACGTTCTTCCAATCAGAACCTTCAAGGATACAACTTGTGGTTACTTCAATCAAATTTTGTGGTTTGAGTTTTGAGCCTCCAAAAATGGCATTGAGCATTCACCTCAAATGGATATTTGAAGCTCCAAATGGGCTTAAATCCATCTCTTCACGTGTAAAATGCAAACTGTGCTATTTATCTCATGACATTGTGAAAAATCGTTGAAAATGTGTCTTCGCACTTTGCATTTCCTTAAATCCAGTAATGTATTGTGTCCTTTAATTTTCTCAAGATGGAGTCAATTTAGATGTTTTTGTTCTCTTTCATTCGTTTGTTTATGCATTCCATACTTTCAAAATTTCGACACTTTTTGGGCATTGCAAATTTGCATGCGAAACTATTTTGTAATTCCTCATGTGTCACCATTTGTGTTATTGGCTGCAAAAATCTAAAGAACGTTCTATCTCTCTGATGGCAGTTTTGATCGTTGGAACTATTTTAATCAAAACACTTGCGCCAAAAGTTTTTTTTAATGCATGGCTAGGCAAGGACTAACCTAAGCTCCCAGAAACTTACTGCATTGTTTTTCTCGTTGTTAACGGGAGACTAGTCAATCTTGAATTTGATTCATAAAGATTTATTTCTTCTCAAAGACATTCCTTGTAAATAAAGCAACTTATTAGCTGAACATATCACTGGATCCTACACAAAGGAAAATGCCAATACTGTCATTCATTTTTTGAAAGACCGGAATCAAAACTTAATGAGGACAATGCCCTTTTAAAGCAATAACAAGGTTTTGACATGTGTGATTTGCAATTTTTTGAACCGATACACCACTTGGCTTTTAGTGAAAATCTTAGCGTAGATAACATCATATCTGATTGTCCCAGCCTAAATTGTCTGATAGTCAAAGATAGTCTTAAATCCTGTTTTGCCAACAACTCCATCAACACATCCATTTTGAGCCCTAATGCAATGGACTTTGCAACCTTTACTTTTGCTTGAAAATAAGCCAGAAACGAATAAGATCAAGAACACCGCCACCTTTTAATAGTCATATCTTATGTTTCCCATTGCCATCCGTCGTGGCGTCAAAATTTCATGTCCCAAAAGTAATCCGCTAGGCCCTTGAAAATCGATAAGTTACAATTGTCGTTGCAATGGTTCGACTTTACCAAATCAGGATTGGAATTAATTGAGTTGCAACTGTAAAGCACGTTGGATAGATCTGAACAACTGGCACGCTGTCATAAGGAGTTATTAGGCCTTTGTTTTCATTTGGTGGCTCAGCGGGGTGCTATATCGACGTCTGTGATATAAATATATCACAGATAATGATTGAATGTCCTTAATTTGCCTATTCCTGGCAAATTATTTATGCACAACTGTCGTGCCAGCCAATTGGACAATTTCAGGAAAGATACATTTTTTGTCACACCCGAGGCATCGTCCTGTTGAACTTTGCAAACAATTTCGGAAAGCAAAGTAGAGTGCCCACTATAAGGTCAGTGCATTGCTTTTTTATGGTGCGAGTTTTTTGTCAACGACCAATTTTGTCTTATCATAGGGGTCTCTTTTCTGACAAGGAACGTTGTCCAGATCAAAAAGTGCATTTCATTCCAATCTGGTTTCAATCACCTGGTTTGAAATACTTTCACTTTTCCGCCACAAAGGGTGGTAATCTCAATGGATTAACTCTTCGTTCGTGATGTACAGAATGACATTGAGCCTCAGGCAACATATTGAACAAAGAAAAACCTCTAAGCACAAATTCCAATGAGGTCCTACGTGGTGAGATTTCTGACGGACTTGTGAATTCCAAAGACTCAAAAACTTTGTTTTAATAGTAGTGATGGACCGAAAGGGCTCATAACCGAAACCGAAAGTTTCGGCCGAAAGAGGGCTTAACCGAAACCGAAACCGAAAGCACCTGATTACAAAATTGTTCAAATGCAAAATCTGCCTTAAAAATTAGAATGCTCATGTGTTCGATGTTGGGTAGTCGCAAATTTTGAAAAATCGGAAAACTTAAATTTCAGAGGTTTTTGGACCATTTTTTTTATTTTGTTGTCAAACTCCATTTTACATAGTGCTTGTCTGCTTTTGGTTTCGGTAGGCATAACCGAAACCGAAACCGAAATTTCGGCCGTAATTTCGGCCGAAAGCGCTTTCGGTCCATCACTATTTAGTAGTTTGTACGAATCAAATAACCACAATTATCATCTGGCATTTAAAACGTTACACTTTTCGTTGAAGAATTACAGAACTCAGTCAGATTTAGTAGCGATGAGCGCTCCTTGTTCATTGATAATCTGAAGAAATTAAACCATCCACAATTTTCCTCACAGTCTGAATTGCTACCAAAATCAGGGTTTGATTGGATAATTATTCCCCAGCATACTGGAAATCTCTCACTTAAATGTGCAATAAGTGGTGCAGACAACTAATGGTGCGTATGTTATGTCTGCGCCAAGTCACACTAAAAGCATGGTGCCAATACTGACTTTAGGCGTTTCCTAAACATCTTAGAACATTACTATACTTTAATTTTGATTAAACATATATTACGGTAGCAATCACATTGCGTCATTTTGAAAGCCTGAGGGCTTTTAAAAAAGCCCAGATGGGCAGGAAGTCAACTTATGGAGTATACTTGTATTCTCAAACACAAAACATATGGCCTGTTCTCGATTTCTCCGCATCAAAAAGGTCAGGGGTTCAATTGGAGCCTTTGGTCGTCTCTCATGATTGGAATTCATATTAGACACGAAACTAAGCCAGAATGAGGCCAGTTTCTGAGAATGTGCCAATTGACTGAGTGAGGCCAAGTTCAAAGAAATTATTCAGTGCATTTTCATTTGTTGCTCTTGCATGCTATTATTTCCTTCACGGGGTTTGTCGAGAACAGTTCAATGCTTTGCCAGAACAAATTCGATCTCATGTGAGGAGGCGTAGTAACATATGTCATGGGGAGAAATAGGAGCACTTAGTAGTATCTTCGATCAAGTGCATGCACTAGGCCCCATTGACTTTGGCATTCAGATGTACACGAGTAGTAAGTTAAGCTTGTCAAAAGAACACTTCCATTCTTATACATACGTGGGACGCACTGCAGTCTGGCGGTTTCAGGAGATAAAGCTTGAGGTAGCGCTTGGCCTTTCATTGAACACGACAACCATTCTAAGTATCTATTCAAAGATGATAATCCGTTGGAAATCAAGTAAGTCTCTTGGTCCAGGAGGAAGTCAACATTTGATTTCCTGTCTTGGCATTGCCACTCAAGTTTCTTTTTAGATCTACAGCCCGTTTAGTGTGGTTAAGGAAAATTTCCATTTTAACCAAGACCGATTACATCAATGAGTTTCAATGGGAGGGCGCCAGACGCGAGTTTGTACTACAATACATACACTTGTTTTTTTTCTTTGAAGGGCCAAGCATGTCATTTTGAGATTCAAAATCTAGATGGGAATTCATCACTTGATTGGCATTATTCAAGGAGCGATATGCTCGGTGATTTTACTAAGTACTGAGAAAAATAAGGATTCAATGTCATAAAGTAATTATGCTCGAAAACCAAAATGTTTTGACTCTTAACATCAATGGAGCCAAAATTTGATAACTATTTAACAATTGCGAAAAGGAAACTGACATTGGTTCCTTTGGTTGAAAAAAAATATTAGATATCGTTAATGATTTCTCCTTCCTGTGTAGTCATCCACTGGACCAAGATCGTGTGGGCTCAACTTGCATTTCAATTTTTCTCAGTCCGGGATGTCCCCTTCTTCAATTTGTACTACGTATATTTCATAAAATGCTCCTGGTAACAATAGCGTGTAATTCTCGGTAACCAGAACCACCGAGTCACGTGATAATGCTTTTTGGCATTTGGATGTTTCGTGGCGTTACTGAAATTAGTTTTTCGCAAAAATATCGATACCAGGATTCTAATATACTCTTTAATGTTACTTTACTTCAATGGGCCCAGCACGTTGTCACTCTTCAAAATGTACTTAATGATTAAAACAATGTTTAACCGACAATAATGTATCCAATGAGCAAGTTGTTCGCAATAAAGGTTATTATTATTATTATTAATTAATTAATACCACTTTAAAATACTCTTTAGATCCACTAAGACAAACAATTTTACAAACTGAGTAATACTCAGTGAGTATAGATAAACCGGGGAAAGTGAAGTCTAAGAGTCAAAATGAATGCACTAAGAGGCAACACTGGACCAGTTATCCAGATTTCCTACAATTAAATACTTTTGACTTCAAATTATGATAAATTCAACATTTTTTTCTTGTAATAAGTTGTCAAACGAAACTTTGAAATACGTTTTGATATTAACTTGAAAGGGTTTCTTCGGGAAAATACGTCGCAACCAAGTAGGAAGGCGTTGTTCAATATTCCCTAAGGAATTGAAATTGGGGTAATGTTTGTTGCATTGTGGTTATGGTTTTCACATGCATAGTCACCTTTTACTGCGTGTGGTCGCTTGATCTTGAATCGACTGAAAGCGACACTTTGTTCCCCTCTTCTTGAATCCGTCTAGCTTTGCCTTTTGCCTGGTCTCTGGGAGCTTTTGAAGATCCCTGACAATTGAAAAATTGATCAGCCAATGACATCTACACTTTTCGACGGTTGTCAACCTACCGAGTTCACATTAGATTGAAATTCCTTTTCCCCAAGTGAGATTTTCTTAAAGATAAGGGCGCCGGTCTCAAGCTATGCAATATAATAAGAAAAGAGATCTTGTTGCCTGATTCCAATCCTGAAGGTTGAGAGGAAATGCGATTTTTCTACAACATCATGGCGGATGAAACATTACCCTAGATTGGAAAGAGCTTTTGTATGGGGGGATTAAAGCCATTTTGGATTCTTTTCTGATAAAAAACTTCAGAAGCTCAAATAACCATGTGATCATTAAAGTATACCTTGTTTATGGTTGCAATCAATCCCAATTTCGAACCGCAAAGCATTTTCCCCGGACTGGTCTACTTTCCTACATTTTGTCTACTCCGAGCGTGAGTTGTAAACAAAAAGGCGCTTCATTTTCAGGTTCGACCATGCTGCCAAAGTGCTTACGAGAGAGGGTTCAAATGGCCCAAAGGCAGACAGTTTCATCCCATTATTATCTCTCAGCGTTACCCGGGCACTCTGTCTGGAAAAGTGGCCCACACTCGAATTGCCCATTCCTCCTCAAACAGGTTTTCTTCTACCTTTCGCCCATTGCGGTGGCCTCGGTTCCGAGTCTACTTTTTTCCGTAGTGTACGCGATTTCTCTACCTAGAACAGGTCATCGCCATTCGGGCCAAAATCTCTTGAGTAATTTCTAGCATAAACCTCGACACTAGGAATATGCCTTGGGGTTTCTGTCGCTTCAAAGGGCTCAAACCAGCAGACAAATGGAGATTGGAGAAATCCTAATGAAGGTCTAAGATCCATTTGGGGTCACGGATAAAACTGGGAAGACATTTTTTTAGTTGTTCAAGAGTCCAAATGATAAATGACTAGGTGTCACATCAATCTAACTTGTGTGAAACGCGACACTCCATGGCCATCCTTTCAATAAATGACGCTTTTTGAAGCAATCCTGGAAAACGTAGTTAAATAGAATATACTTTTATTTCTACCATGGCACATGAAATGCTCCAAGATGGTTTCTTCTCAGTAAGTAAGGGATTGATTCGAGTCCATGAATGCGTAGGGGTTTATTACCCCTAAGCAATTTGAGCACTCTGAAGGTAATCTTCAATGGAGTAACCAAAAAGTTCGAAGTCTAATCGGTACTTGTCATACAGTTGGAGAACTTCACTTTGCTTTAGAGTAGAAAAATATTCTTCCTTCAGACTTGATGATTGTCCCCCTTTCTGCGTGTGAGTATGAGGAAACGTATGTGCTCGGTCTTCCATGTCTAGACGGTGCATCAATTGATCAAGATCCTTTTGAAACGTCTCCAAGTGAATCACAAATTGCGGTCTCGTCTTCGGAGAGCAGAGCGAGCATTCTCGCCAATATGGAGCCCAATGGTACGACAAACCTTTATGATCCGCCATTTCAGGACCAAATTCTGTGGTGCCATTGACGAGGAAACGAACAAATTCGGGGAACGTAAATTGAAGCTGTTCTTTGGGAGAGGTGAGATTTTCATTGGGATGGAATTTCTGCCATAGAGCCAGGATAAATCGATCGTTTCCATGTTGATGCTCATCCAACATTTGCTTAAAGAACCCGGTCACCGAGTTCACAGAAGGTGTCGGAGACAAGGCATTAGGGATCTCCTTTGAGAAGTCTGTTTGACAGACGTTTTGCCATTGTTTAGCTAAGAATCGTGTGGGATCGCACCAATTTTGGAAGATCATTCGATACACCGAGATCAAACGATCAAATGGATGTCGTACCACGACCACCTTCAGCGATTCCTCGAATCTGTCTTCCCAACTTAGAGCTTGCCACTTTGACCACGTGGCTGGATTTTTAGGCAATTGTTGAACAAATTTGCCCCATGAGTGAGAGCCAATCTTATGAGGCACACAAACACTGGCGACAGTTTCCTCGGCGAAAACAAAGACAACTTCGGAACCCAGAGCTTTCAGGGAGTTTTCCATGGTGCCCACATCACTCACAGCCCATGATTCGGGTCGAAATGGGTCTGAATACTTTTGACAAACCCGGTTGAGACGAGCAACCCTCTGTTCAGGACTTGAGATGACCCCTTCGACCCCTGGAAGATCAACGTCGTCATAGAACATGGTATCGTTCAAGCGAACCATGCATGCAAACGTGAGCAGCACCACGAAAAGTAGGATGACCCAAAGTAAATTTGATCGAGCTCGAAGAACCAACATGGTCAATGTTCTAACCTTGTTCTTGAATTTCCATTCTCTCTCCAAGGGAGGATCTCGTCAAACTGAAAAGTCCCCTTTTTTTCGTTCTTTACCTTGATGGTTCGCTCGTTCTCAGCAGGACGGCATTCAAACCAAGATGTTCCTTGCCATTTCCCCTTCGAGTGGCGTTCTTTTGAGATGGTTGCGACCAACGAGACGGTCGGTCTCCCCTCCTTTCTGGGTTAACGGATGGTTTGACGAGAAAACGCCAAGACGAGACACGGAACTGGTTTTCGTCCAAATTCGAGTGATAACAATGGGTGACCTGCTTCAAGCAGTAATTTGTTTTGCAATTCACAACAAGATATTATCATTCAAGGAACATCATTTCTGAGATATCCTATCACATTCAACATTTCTTGCTCAGCGATTGGAATGATGCTTTTTGGCGTTAGGAAAATGTTCAAATGATCATCCCCAGGTCCTCAATCGTCAATCTTTTGAGCCAGCCCCTTCATCAATGGTGACCGATGTCGAGAGCCATGCACCTTAACTTGATCTACTATACCTCACTAAATTGGGTTCTGACCATCCAACAGACCCAGAATGTAGGTCAGGATGAGACTAAGAAATCGACTTTTTTCCTTCTTAAGGTACGCCATTCCAAGTGCGTCAGAGGCGAACGCCAACTAAGCATCTGCTTTGAGTGGGAAAAGATCGCAATTTTACAACCGAAAATGTCACCTGGAGGCCTTTACTATGGTGTTTATGTCATGGCTTAGGTGTCTCTCCTGCATAACCACTTGAGGTTCAGGGGAATGGAATGGAAACCAATGAAAAGCCCAAGGGCTCTTGCTCTTACAAGAGGGGAGCCAATTGTCAAACTTTGATCACATTGAACTCAAATATTCGATGTGGGAAGTGGTGTCTGCTAGCAATGAGCATATATTGATTTACCAGTCACCATCCAGGACTTAGGGACGTGGAGTATAATAATAATAATAAAAATAAAACTCCCGTCGAGTCTTCCTTCGATTCAAGATGGTGGTTTCATGAAAAAACAACGACCTATGGGATGGCCTCGGGACGATGAAAAGATTAGTAGTTTCTTTCCTAATTCAGATTCCCTGCTTGTAAAAACGTCTGCGTGAAAGACGCACATAGGTTCATTTTCATTTGAATCGAATTTGGGAGAGAGAGTCGATTTGGAAGACGGCGGAAAACTGAGCTCAAGTTCCCACTCAGATGTGTGCACTAATAACCCAACAGATTAAATATGAAAAGGAGAAAGACAATCCGATTAGGTTTGAAAGATGATCGCTCCACCCCAGTCTTCCTTCCAAGCAACTCATATTTGTTGCTGTCACCAAGGATTGTCCAGCTGTGGAACCCATTTACTGAGCACCGAAGAAGCCCTTCCCGATTTCAATCCCAACCCAACTTCTCAGTTGGAGTTTGACCCACGCGAAAGTGACTACTTGTTCTCAATCAAGAATAGACTCAAACACAAGACAGCATCGACAGGTCCTCATTTGGTTGGTTTGTGAGGCAAAATCGCATATAGACTCCAAGTTCTGTTCACAACCTCCTTGAATGAGTGTCTGAGGTGCTCGCCATTCTCCTCATCCTCTTCCTCAGATTAAACATCCTATACGTAAGAACGAAAAAAACTAATGGGTTTGGGTTCCTGTGCTCAAACCGCATGCAAAATTCCACCTGGTGGGTTGTACCACCAAAACATTGATCAAAGAACATTCAGGGAGGGTAGCATTCTCCAAGAGAAATTGCACGTTACGACAAGATTTTCTCCATGTAAAATATTTTCACATTAGGAAATCGGCTGTTCTTGCCCATCCCATAACCATTAGGTATACTTTTGAGTCCTCCAGACACTAAACCTTTCTTTTTATTTGGCTATCGATTTAAAATCTCTCTTTGCCAATTCATTCAGCCTCTAACTGAATTTTTCATTAAGTTTTTGCTCAAAAGCAATAATCATATGCACGTTTTAGCTCCTGGTTCGTAACACACAAAAACGAATTCTCCTTGAACAATGAGTTCACTTTCGTCTAACAAAGGCAAATTTAAAGAGTTTAAGGCAATGAGTGGAAAGAGAAGTGAAATGACAGTCTTACGGACTAGATCTTTACTCTTTCGAATTGATGGTACCTTGGCCACCAACTGAGATCGGGGATTTTATGTTGTCCATGACTAAGTGTGTATAGCTATAAATAGTTCTTTATTTGTAAAGAGAAATGGCCTGCTGACATTTTTGGTGCCCCCCAACAAATGCTGAGTGCTGAGATAAGCGTTTTAGAGCCGTGAGCTAGCTGCAATCGTTTGAAAATGCAAACAACCAACGACACAAATCAGTGTCAATTAAATGGTCACCAGACACTGAAAAAGGCAGGTCACATTTCTTTCAAGGTATGATTCAAACGAAAACATTTTTGGAGCACTCGTTGAATACCTTTGGAATAAGATTAAGATTGGGAGAAAACCAGCAACTTTCTTGGATTTGAATGACATTTCAATTGTCTTTGAAGGATATTCACAAGATCCTTATTGGTTACAATTGTGTTACGGTCACAAGTTTAACTTTCTGGTGTCTGTCATGGTGGAAATATCCCTTTGCATGTTTTGATGATTCGTAAAGAAACGATAAAATGTTTTTTCCTTGATGTTGCCGCCTTAACAGGAAAAGCTTTAAGTACGAAAATGAGTACCATTAAACACCATTGATATTAAGCTGTGAAGTGCAAAAGGAAAGGATTTGCGTACAATGTGTTTAGCCAGTAGATGACGGCTGTTGACAAGTAATAGGTACGAATAAATGGATAAATATGAGCTAAAGTCAGCGGGAGTGAGTTTGAGCAAGGGATCATGGAACATTTGCATTGACAGATGATTTGAATACAATGCAATAAAATGAACAGTTTTGAACTGGGGATCACCCACAGAACTGCCCAACGTGCAATGTGTCTAAAAGGTGGGAGACAAGCGTTTGTGTCTTCTGTTCTATATCTTCGTAATTTTAGGACTGCAATACTGACTTCCAGGGTTTCAAAGGATCTTGAGAAGATCATGAAGAACTTGTTGCACATTTGGAAGACTGAGAAAATTTCGCCGGTTCAGGAGGGTTTTCAAGGGTTACTGAGAGCCTTGCAAATGTTGTGTCATATTTCAAAAAAATCTCTTCCCATCCGTCTTCCCATAATTGAATATCATTCCGAAAAATACGTACGGAATCAATCCGTCTTCCCATATTCATGCGTCTGTTGCTGCGTCATCCAATGAACTGAACGAGTGATGCAGATTACTGAGGGACTTCCAAATGTTGTGTCATTTGATATTGTCCATCTTTAATTTGCAAGGGCCCCAAATTAGCCAAGCAGGGACCAGGGTCTGCCAATCAAGGCAAAATTTAGATTATGCAACCGTCGATTTTTCTTGTTTATTTGTTTCATAATGAAATAATAGAATATTTTGTAAAAATTTGCACAATAAACTTTACATACATGTTAAAGGATCTTTTACTGACATGTACAAGGTCATTCGTATTTGGCGTCTCGCGCTTGACAAGGAACTACTTTAATACTAATTTTGGAGAAATATTAAATGAAGAAAATATATTTAGGTACAAGCTCAGTGGGTTAAGTCTAAAGCTTGTCGTTTTTAGTATACAATAACCATATCCGTTTCAGATCTAATTGTGGGGCTCAGACATTTTGTTTTGCTCGATCTTTAAAAAAATCATACATGCTGGAATACTAAATAGTCCATTCCAACCCAAAACTTTGCTCTCCTATCGTTGAGGAACATGTCTAAAGGACTGTGCCAACTGTCACAATCGTCACATCGATGTCATGATCCCGTTTAGTCCGAAGGGCTCCAACAACGAAATGTACAATGCAAATATCGAAAATTGCAATATTGATGATTGTTTCAAGAGGTTTACACTTGGTCCATCGACCCTGTATATTCAAACCAAGTGTTAGCGAAATTTGATGGACTCGTTAAGATATTTCGTATCCAGTGATGGATCCCCACCCGAATTATGCACCCCACACGCTTTATTCTGTATAAAGTATTTGTACCACAGTAAATTCCTTTGCTAGTTAAACTTTATCCACGAATCCCACGTATTTAGTGGAGAATGCAATTGTTCTGCAGGAAATTGAGAAGTCCTAGTTCTTCAAAAAATCGACTTACCAATAGCATTCTTTCTAAGATGGTAATAGCGAGGTGTGAAAACCACAAAATGGTACAAAATGTCGTACCTCTTCGAGCGGGACTCTATTTTCGAATGTTAAAGATTGTGTCAGCCAATTTTTAATATGCTTCTTTGTGCAGCCTCTTGTACTGTGCCCATTTCAAAACGATTGCCAACAACATTTCTTTTCAAACCTTCTTGCCACTAACTTCTTAATCTCCAACATCGTCCAGAGCAAAAACATGGCTTCATATTTACAGATGGGCAAGGCAAATTTTGCGATATGGGACGTCATGTAGGCTTTGATTTCTTTCTTGGCGTCCTTGTGCTGGCCAAACGAAAATAGAACAAGGGCTGAAAACACACATTATCTAAAAGGAAGAAATACGTCCAATTTTTGTTGTTATCTTGTAGCGCCTTGTCCTTGCAATTAAAATCTATTTGTGAAGAAATGAAATTGGGCTTACTGGGTGCTTCGATTGCATCTGCGTAATGGGATGCCTCGTTTGACTGTAGGTAAGTATGAAAAAGTCTTGTTGTAATGAACATAGTACAAGGATATAAATGTATCGGTGTAAAACTTATTTTCATCGGAGACTGTAGCTGGCACTTGGAACGCAATCGCGAGCAGCCCAAGGCTCCTCAAAACGAATCAAAGAACTGCATAAAATTTCATTTATCAAACAATAAGTAGTTTCTGGCCTTTTTATAATCAATTCGTTGACCTTAGGTAAAAAAAGATTCGTTAGACAAACTTTCGTTAGTGCACTTCATTGTGGAAGATATCCGATTACGACATGGAAAATTCTTGCCGAGTTCAGGAATTTGACTAATTGCTAGCATTGATGTTAAATTTCCTGGAGAATAAGAAGACAGGACGTGAACAGGATTAAGAAATGTCACTTCGCGTCATTTTGTGTCCTTAATCACCAAAACTTTTTTTGAGTGCCCCCCTTTTTCAAGTTGGACGGAACTCGTGCATTTCCGGGTTGTTCTTTGTTGCATTCTTAAAGCGAGTGCAGCATTTTTTTACATTTCAAGTATGCAATTCATTTATGCTTTTTCGGACTTTTAAGCTTTGCAGAGTGTCTCAGGAAAAGGGCCAAATTACTCTTATATTATTTTGTCAGTTTCATCTTACTCCACCTCTTCAAATCTATGTAATTTTGAAATGGTACGAGTATTTTTGGCCACCTAATTGGTGTCACTAAAATCATCTTAGTTCCCCCACTTCAAGTCTGAATGAGCTCCATTTTCGTCTGCGCACTATATGCTGTGCAATCTGGACAATCTGTTGTGAAATCTAGAGTTCTTTCCAATAAACTAGATTCAAGAATTTTCTTGAGGAGACCCTTGCCAAGCCATTGAGGTTGGTTGGATCTGGTTGAATCGAATTAGATCGTAGAGCAGAGGTGAAAAACGAACGAACAGGTTGTCAGAACCATATTGATGAAGTGGTGCTTTGCTTAAGAAACTAGGAAATCGGCTCGAACACCCGATTCTCTGTGGGTGCTTGATACGGTTTTTTTTCTTCTTTTTTGAGAAATGATCTCGAGCAACGTATATGGTTTTGTACACGTTTGTGTATAATTCTCTGTTTGACCTGAAACGAGCAAACAATTTACCAAAACTCCGAGATGACGTGAAACATTCCGGGAATCAAGCTCACACAATTCAAAAAAACCTCCTGATTTCCACAAACGAGCAAATGTTCCATCTCGAGACGTCGTGGACGGCATTTTTCAAATGCCATGAACTTGACACAGAGCGGAAATCAATGAGGAAAGTAAAACTGTTCAATACAAAAAGAAAATATGCCGAAGGTGCGATCGCTAACCTGTCTACTACACATAGCATTTTGAACGCCCAGTGATGATCGGCATTTGTTAAAATGAGCATTTCCTATTTCACGCGGAGGGTCTACTTATGTTCGGAAGTTCAAGCTTTTTCGGAGCTGCCGACAGGCCCATTGTTTGGGAGGGAGTGTCAAATCCTCCTGAAGTTATTCAGACTAGAGTAATTTGTTTCCCTACTCGAGGAACGCATCCCATTATTTCGATGGGCCAAAGGAATACAACAATGAAGTACTAAGTTGGGCGTGGAACAGTACGTTTACGACGAAGATGCTCTCTGGAATTCGATTTGTCGGATACGCCACAATTACGATCGATCAGTGGGGCGCTGTTCCCACATAAATCACGACCGATGATGCACATATCGGAATCAAAATGTCACATGGACAGGAACGGGCTCCTGGAATGTGTTTCTTGTCGCATTTCTCATGAGATAACATCAATTAGGATGTCCGGCGCTTAGGGAACAAATGGCTTCATCCACGTCCAATGTGTTGATGATACCAGGTGCCGAGATATTTCCGCCCTATTACCTGGGATCGGCGAGAAATGAAATCTCATTTCTCTGGGGCTTCAAATGTCTCATGGCAAGACTCGAGTGACGCGTTACATACATATATCTTGGCCTGAGGGCCTAAAACAAGACAGATCAGCGCTCTAGTGAGCGAGTGATGCCTGTTGCATCTGCGTGTTCAAGGCAGAAAAAGGTAGATGGGTGTCAAATGGCACGGTCACTTACTTCAGAGTTCAGAAAAGTCAAAACTCCGCAACTTCTACGTCAAACTCGGAGGAGTAAAAAGCGTGGCTGGGGATGGAGCTGAGACTCTGGGTGACCATATAAGGACTTGGGGAAGCGTTTGCCAACAGTGCAAAGATTTTCCAAGTAGGAACAGGGGGAAGTAGAGGCAAGCGCTCCTGAAAGTGATCTATCATCGAGGAAACGAGGAAACAGTTCCACTCTAGACTAGATTAGATACTGGGAGCGAGCTGACGAAGGACGATTGGCGGACATACTGTCTTTGTCTTGGTACCTAAATAAAGTGTCGGGAGAGCGTGTACAATGAGAGTTTTAGGGTGGAAACAGACGGAGTTGCACAGACAGGAGTTCCATTTCGTTTCCCCATATGATAGGGATGTTTTGGGACGAGATGTTTTGGGAGTGCACGGGGATACTTGAGGCATGCAAAAAAAAAGTCAAGCCAGAATGACAGGGAGACGACGGGAGGCTAATTCTTAGGTTTGTCACTGTTTTTATGGCCGGCTAGAATGCTCAAAAATGTGCTACAATATATTAAAATGGGTTTATAAACGGTGGTGTCACACCATTTCCCTTTGGCAAAGTGACAAATCCTACTTGAGCTATTCCATTTTTATTGGTCAGATTAATCTCAGTCAAAATATCATTGCCTTCACAAGAAATGAATTTGACTGGACAGAAATGTCAAGAGGTGTGTAATCACGAGATATCAAGTGTATTCTTCATACGGAAAATATTTGGCAACGTAGAGTAAATTGTTGCGCGTTGTAGGAGGACATGTGCTTAAGAATTACGGAGAATAAAATTCAATGCTCGATTATAGTCTTTCTAGGTAAGCTGAGATTTTAGAACATTTCTTAAAACCTGAAAACATACTCGAACATGATATACCCTGCTACATCAATTGGGATGGTGACATGAGGAACATAGAAAACACTGCTTTAATGTATAATGCGAGGCAGGCAATTTTGTACTCGTCATCGCAATCAAGAACTCTTAGTTTATTTAATACCTTTAATACCGTTAAGGTAAGGTAATACCGTTAATTTTTTAATCGAAACATATGGTTTGTGCAAAAAATAAATCCCGATACAACGGTGGGGAACAACCTCAATGATAACAAAACGTTGTTACATATGAATACTAAGGTTTGCTTGGGTTTAAGGAAAAATTAACCCACAAGAGGTCAAGACTGTAAGGTTGTCTGATACGCTCCACGCCCACGTGGATGAAATCATGCCATAATGGAAATACAGAATGGATTGACTCCGGAGAATACGTCGTACGTGATTCTTGATGACGATGAAGGTCTCAGTCATCAATCATCATGGACCTACTCTCATATCCAAATGGGCCTCGTTGATTACAACACGATGGTAAACCAATCGACTCATAAAAATGTGTCAAATTCAACAATGCCCAAAATACTTCAAAGAGGTTGATGCCATACTGGTCAAAATCATAAATACAATAATCTACTCACTTACTACCTTAAAACTTTTGTATAAAGGAAGTGTTTGGGCCAATCTTCACCTAAGTTTGAACTATGCAAAGAAACCAGGGCCAGTCGCCAAGTCTGACCACTTTTTCACCTCTCTGACCAATTAACCAAACCAAAGTTTTCATGTCGAGAAGAGTGATCTTGGGCGAACCAATAACTAGTGGGTTTTGTTTTTCTTATTCACTGGCAATTTCAGAAACCAAACTCTACGGTTCCCGGTCATTTTGGACTACCATAAAACTTTTTTTTCTTAGTGATTTATTGTCAGAGAACATTTCAATAATGATTTTTTTTGGTTTTTTGTCATAATTTTTTTTCAGAAATTTTGGTTTCAATCAATGGTAAATGGAAAACTCCTTTCTCCACCTCTAACACATGATTTGGTTGACCAAGAAATTACCTTAGACGATAATTAGATATCTACTCGTAGAACACAAAAACTTTGCCCTACGTAGTTAGTTGCCAAATCCTCCTATGACAATCCTTGATCAAAGCAACGATCAAGGGTCTCACAAATTGTCGCTTATTAGAAAGAGTACAATAGATATCAATTAGAAACTTAACATGAAATCCTAACGAAACAGTCCTCAGAGGTCCATGTTTTCAAAGACCAACTTCAGTTTCCTCATGTTGTCGCTCATTGCCGAAGAGTCAAAAAGTAAGTTTCTCCTTAAGTGCAATGAGTCCGGGAAAGTAATCTTGCCAAGGCTAAATGGCGAGACAGAATAATGGTTCTTCCAGCCAATGCAATGCATTGCATTGCTTGAAAATTTTACGTGGGAGACCCGATAAAATGCAGACTGAGAAAATCCCGTCAGGTCCGATTTATATGACATTTTTCTTCACCGCCAACCTAAATTCCACCTTACTTTGGCTCTACTAGAATCTTCAATAAGTAAAATATACATTGACTGTGTTTTGATTCCATAGGGTTGTCGGCGAAGATACGCTTCCCTTTAGTTTTGCGCACTTATCCATGGCTTATGTGGCTCTTTGAGTCATCTCAGACATCCAAGAATTCAGAGAACGTTGTGTCAACCATCTATTAGAAATCGATGATCAAAAACGAAGGCCAAATTCCTGTGTATTGCAGTTCAAACCCGACAAAGTACAAATGAAATGACCTGCAGGTAACTTATGTGAACTCTCTAAATGATGATTGTTCCAACTTTACACGACATGTACCGCGTTATTCACAACAGTGTCGAAGCTAGTCTAAGCTAAGAAAGGTATCTCAATTGTGAGAAAGGCCGACCGGAATGCCCGGATTGTGAGATCGTCGCTTATGAATGCACACCACAGCTGATTGAAATTCCATTTCCTTGCGGATAAGAATGCCACTTTTCCGTGGAGAGATTCGTTGTGGAGTTTCTTTACACTTAAAAGCGCAACAAGAACTCGAACTGCGACTGTCTGAACTCAAAACTCTGAGGTCGTCACCATTTTTTTTTGTTTTTCCCTTGTCACCTTGTCACCGGTTAAGACATGTCGAGGTCACATTCATGGATCGTTTTTCAAAAACCCATTCACTGGCTTTTTCGCGTAGGCCCCATTTTTTGCAGTACACAGGACATAGTTCTCCTTGATCCAATTTTCTTGGAGACCCCTGCTCTTTTAAACCTAAATATAACTTTAACAGAAACCCTTCATCGTACTCAAACAAGTAAATGGTCTCTTCACATTCGCCAACACTCTTAACGAATTGCTACCTGTGGCTTGCTTCACGCACAATGTTCCTTGTTCCAATGAGTTCTCCCCAAACCCAGAAGTCATTTTGTGGATACCCTGACGAATCGCGGGCGAACTCCATGAAGAAAAACTGCCCTCAAAACATTTGGGCTTATCGTACCTAAGCGTGGAACAAGGAACACGGAAAGAAAACGGGAGGAATACTTCGAATTGTAAGAATGCATGACATGGGTCCATTCCACTTTGCCACTTTGTCGGGTCGGACGCTCGAGCCAGCCCAAAATGCCTTCGTAGTTCCTTCTTTTCGGCCTAATCTGAAGGGAAACCTGTGACATCATCCGAGTCCAAGAACTCGGGGTGAATTCGTCTCAACATTCCGGGCGCCAAACGGACGTACTAGGTGGAAATAGTTGAAGACTATACGGACCTAAGGGAAACGACGGATAAAGGAAGCGGGATTGGGTTCGAGTCTACAGTCGGCATTTGGAGGGCACAAAAGGAACAACAAGACTGTGAGAAACGTGAATGGAGCTCGTCTCATCATGGCTCCAATGACTGACAAGGCTCCTTTACTTGGTCTTCAATCGAGGGAAAAATCTCAGGATGAGACGGTGAAAAGCGAAACCCTTACCAGTCCAACCACATCAGAGCCACCATCCAGAAAAACTAGCACTCACGAGGTACAGTAAGCTTAAAAGATTCGAGAGGCGATATTTCATCTGGTTTTCACACAACGGCACTCAACTCATTTTTTGAATTTGGGTCACATTCAAGTCGACAATGAAGTCATTAAATCTTTCCAAGTATCCATGTGGATGACCCCATTTTTTCCCATGCAAATTTGCCAAATGGGACAACGGGGTGAATTTAATCGTGTCCCGTGTTCCAATTTCCAGATTGTCTCATGTTTTAGAAGCGGGGGCTCGATCAATGTACCTAGAAAGATTTCTCAGGGACCTCTCCAATCATTCATTCCCAAAGGAGGTCCCACCATGGAGAACGTCCAAGACGAAATCAAGGCCAGATTCAGGAGAGGCTACAGTAAGGTAAAGGCCGTCAATTCGTTCAAGGATAAAGCCCCTCTTGTCAAGAAAACCGTCAAAGCCCAACCACAGACTCCAAAAGAACCCCCAGGTAATTGTCCAACTCAGTTCAATACAAAGTTGCCTTCTTCCAATCTATCTGTCTTTATTTACCTTCACACACACAGCTACACATCAAGGCAATGAAACGACTAATACGGAACGACAAACGGCTAGTGTGATCGATCAAAAGTCACACCAGGCTACAAATCCAAGTACAATAAAACTAGTAAATGCCGTTGATCCCTTGATAAATGGTCCATCATATGTCAGAGAATCAGCGCTACCTAACCCTATAGCCCAAGATTACATTGAACCAACTCCGGTGACAAAGAAATCAACTTCACACATTCAGCACAACGCCAAAACATTGCAACCCGAAAACTCTGATTCGGATCAGCCAAACAGCCTCCCACCATTTGAAAACCAGTCTTATGAGGGAGAATCTTCTTCTTCTTCTTCTTCCTCCCTTCTTACGAGTTCTTCTCATGCTCTTCGAACACTCCACCAAACTTCTTCCAATGACCCTAATCTTAATTTGTCGTCCATCACAGTGCCTGCTCAAAACCTGTCCCCGTCAGAAATCGGAGATCGAAGCGAGAAATCAGAGTTTGAACTGGCGAAATCTGTTCAAGTGGCAATAAACCAGAAGAGTGAGAAGGAGGACGAGGAGAAAGTACAAAAGCCAGAATCCGAGGACGACAAGCTCGACGAAGAGATCAAACCTGTCAAAGAGATCATCGTCAAAAGAAAACCCAAACTCCAGAAGGTTGAGACTTTCGAGTCTGCCAACGAGCTTACTCCGAGTCCATTGGTGAGTGATCAGCCCAATAGAGGAATTGTCAATGCTCTTTTTAGTGCCAGTTTCGTGGCGGCTTCCGTTCTTCAGGCTCAAACTGGCGAACACGATGAATTTGATCAGGAACGAAAACAATCCCTGGGCAATGGGATGCAGGTTCAAAACCCAGGCACGGCCAAAATCGATCGCTCACATAGACTTTCCACCGCCAATAGTTTCGATTCTAATCACTCCAAGCATAGCGAAGATCTTTCAGAGCATATCAATATTAACAAGGATGAAGGCCTGTCACAAGCTCCGAGAGACTTTAGTCATTCAACGAAGGACGAAAGCTCAAAAATGATGGAAGATCAGAAAGCCGATAGGTTTGGCAAGACAACTCGCGAAGACAATGGGAAACTCAAATCACCTTCTCCCATGACTTCCATTCAGGAACAACCCACTTCTGCTGAATCTGTAGGATCCTTGGCGGGAATTGCAGAGTATCCAAATGCAAGTCAGGCTTCCTTTATCACCTCTCAGAATGATTCGACGACAAATCAAGGCAAGGTCATTGATTCCGCATCTGGTGGAGGAAACGAACCTTTTAGGCCCACGACAGCCTTAGAAGGAGTCAGTCGAAGGCGGAAATTTTCCGAAGAATTCAAAGCTCGTGCTCAAGACCGAGAGAAAAGAGTTTCTCGATTAGAGGAGATCCGTCAAATGGAACGGGATTTGGAGCCCAATAAGCGCTCCGAAGAAGGGATGGATGAACGAGACATTCCCCCGGAAGCTGAAGCACGATCTTGCAGTAAACATTCTCGATGCCATTGTTATCTGTTTTCGATTCCTAACGCTTTTCGAATGTATGGGATGATTTCTTAATGTGATGAACTCTTGTATTAACCTTTCTTACACGGTAGTCCAGTTTTTTTAGAATTAACTATTCATGAATGTTATCAATTGCCAATAAATTGTACCAAGTTATTCTCAAATCATTGTTCTCTGATAGAAATTGCATATCACTAGTAAAAGTTATTTTTTACTTATTAAAATTTTCCAGTGATTTGAATTTTTTTATCAGAACAAAATGAATAGTGCAAGGATGACAAGCTTCGATCGGTCATTAATAGTTTAAAGAATAGTTTAGCTTACTTTACAGAAGCAACGGTTTTCGGCAGAATTTGAAGTCACGGATACATTTTTTCATTTGGCTTGTGAGGAGAATCAAAACGTGTCGTGTAATTGCACCCTTAGGTGCAATCGTGCTTTATTTCCTTGACCTAGTCCAATGTTTTCCGCCCGACTAATTTTAAACCTCCCGCTAAACCAAAAGAGGTGCAATGAATCTAAAGACCCCATATTGAAGCTCTATTTTTATGGTTTATGCTCTTATACAAACTTTTTCGTCGACGTGAAAATGTTGGAGTAAAAAATAAAAGGCCCCGCAACTCAAATTTGATTTGCTCTACGCGGGAATTGAACCGAAGAAAACTTGGGGAAATCATCGGATTTGTATTTTAGGGATAGTCTGTTTTGTTCATGTCACGGTTTTACCGGAAATAGACAACAGTATTTTCCCAAGGCACATCGATGTCATGAATTATTTTCCTCAGGTTCAGGATAGGCTATCGCTGGTTTTCACCACAGCCTGGGCTATAGATTATATTGAACGGAAAATAAGAGCAACCAAACTCGAAAACAGAGAAAAATAGCAATTATAAGATAGTTCATTTTCCATCACCTCTAGTCTTCGTCTGGGGTCCTCGGCTTTCATTCCTTGGTCGCGTAATTTTCGAAAGCGATATGACCAATAAACCCGTCGATTTCCCCAAGTCTTCTTTAAAACAGTTCCCGTTTAGAGCTAATCTGAGTTGCGGGGTCTTTTTATTTCCTGCTCCAACATGATCACATTTACGAAAAAGTTTGTAAAAGAGCATAAATAGAAGAAAAACACAGTTTCAAAATGGTTATCTTTAGATTTGTCACGTCTGGTTTGGTTTAGCATCAAATTTGAAGTTAGTCGGGCGAAAAAATTCCCCTCCGCACCCTACATAGTAGATGGAACAGTATTTTCCTGGTAAGAACTTTGTTCAATGTCATTTCTGTTGCTCCTCAAGTATCGACACGCACAAAGAAATTGGGATGTTAAGGAGGATTTCTGGAGAATCTTAAACCACTGAACCATCAAGACAACAGAATTGGGACAATATTTTCCAATATTTCAATTAATCGAACCGGATTCTTCTCCTACCCCCAATGTCAGGTCCCAAACCGACTTCCCTTCTTCAAATATAAACTGTTTGTTAAGATAAAAATTTGATAGACATTTGATACTTGCAAAAACGAATGGCACTGTGAAAGCTCGATTGGTCCATGTACGCAGAATCTTCTGAACAGAAAGGTTGACGCTATAAATAGAAGAGGTTTGGTTTTTCTAATATTTGAGACGTTGCGAACACATTCATTCGAATCGGGACGAATTTTTTTTTAGATTGGGTTCGACATATTTGGTTCCAGGATAACTCGGTACATGGGATAACTCAACACTGGATAACTGGGTACCGCGGAAAACTCGGTACACCGGATAACTGGGTACAACGGAAAACTCGGTAAAGGAAGATTCAGTACAAGAAAACTGGGTACACCGGATAACTGGGTACATCGGAAAACTCGGTACAGGAAGATTCAGTTCAAGATAACCGGGTACACCGGATAACGGTGCATTGGATGACTGCATAAACAGGATAACTGGTATAAATAGAAAAGTGAGTGTCAGGATGATGGGTGTTAGAAAAAGATTGTTTGACATAAACTGAAGGCAACTGTGTTAAATTGCTTTTCTCAAAACGTTTTTTAAAGCATTAAAAACGTATCCTTTAGATTTTGGCTCGATTATTGATGTGATAAACACGCCAAGTCCTTGAAGTATTATCAAGAGGTTTTAAGGTATAGGTTTCCATGGCTATGAAGTTAGTCAGATTTAACTATGAAGTTAGTCAGATTTAACTATGAAGTTAGTCAGAATTAACTATGAAGTTAATCAGATTTAACTATGAAGTTAGTCAGATTTAACTATGAAGTTAGTCAGATTTAACTATGAAGTTAGTCAGATTTAACTATGAAGTTAGTCAGATTTAACTATGAAGTTAGTCAGATTTAACTATGAAGTTAGGTAGATTTAACTATGAAGTTAGTCAGATTTAACCATTTCACCGGATTTTTTTGCCACAGTTTATGGAACGGTGCCATGCCAAATATGGTCAATAATGCTTCAGAGTCAATGACTCAAATAATGTGGTGTACCCTATTATCTGGTTTGCCAACTTATCCGTTGTTCCCACTTACTCGTTGTTCCAGTTATCTTGTACTGAATCTTCTTGTACCGAGTTTTCCGTTGTACCCAGTTATCCGATGTACCCAGTTATCTTGTACTGAATCTTCCTGTACCGAGTTTTCCGCTGTACCCAGTTATCCGGTGTACCGAGTTTTCCGCGGTACCCAGTTATCCAGTGTTGAGTTATCCCATGTACCGAGTTATCCTGGAACCCTGGAGTAAAGTTAGGTGAAAATAGAGCGTATGAATTCCATATGATCCTCTCTTGTTTGCAGCTTTTTCTGAAATATTTTTCACTCTATTTGGGTTAGGATATTGGTGAGATTAAAGATTACATTTGATTTAGGCTACAGAGTAAAAAGAGAAAAAACTGATTTTTTCAAAACTTTTTGCTTTGATACTGCAAAAGATTTTTTATCGGAAAATGTATTTTAAATGCATTTGAGTGATATTTTTTCTTATTTTGAGTTATTTTGACATAAGTTCTAAGACTCAAAAAATTTCGTTTATTTTTGCAATATTGAAAAGCTTTGTGATATCTTTGGGAATTTGTTTTTTCATATAACTCTAGCGTTTTTCGGCTTTTTGGGGTCAAAAATGTACCATTCAACGTCAAATAACTCAGCTGTTGCTGAATGAATTTTTATTCAATTTGAATTCATTAGGTAACTTAATGGTCTCTAAATATGGGTTAAATTGTTTGCTAAAAAATGTCATAATTAATAATAGATTTTAGGTATATAACTTTTTCCCTGGACCTAAACTTATATAATACAATAAAAGTAAAGTTGTTCCCCATTAAATTGTGGGTCCAAAAAGTGCCATGATGTCTTTGGGTATTTTGATTCAAACCTAAAAAGCCATTCCGAACACCGTGATAAATCATGAGTCTTTTCGTTACCCTCCCAGTCCAGTGGAATTCAGTGGTTCTTGATTGATAGGATGGTGTTAATTTCTAAATTTTCAAGCTAATTGAGGGAAATTATATGCAACTGAGCTGAGTGTAAAATCTCATTGATTCCAAAGAGATCAATTTTTGCCGTCATTAACCCTCTTAGACCCGGTGTTACACATTTATGACATTTTTGGGGGGATTAGGTGAAAAATGGTACCCAAGCTCTCCGTAACTGACCCTTCTGCACATATTGTAAAACCCTTACCTAGTGTTTTATGAACTGTTCTGAATAAAAAATCAACTTCTAAATATAATGCAAGATGACAGGTACTGAAAACGAAATCTAAACTTAGCTGTCGCTTGGGTCTAAAAGAATTAATCGTACGTATGACTTCGAAACCGTTCAATTGATTGGTCTCTTAAGCCTCTAAATTACAATTTGAACCGTTAATCAGGTCATGTTGAAGGCATCTCATTTCACCATCATCTTGTAATTTGGGTGGTTTAGAAATTGATTCTTCCTAATTTATGGTAACTCACTATTATGGAAGTTGAGGGTTAGGTTTCTTTGCCTACATCTGCCAACTGGCTTAGCCTTAGACAAGACAGTATTTTTTGCAATCATGAAATTCCCCAATTTTTTAAAGACACTTAATGGTTAACGCCTTAAAGTTTAATTTTGAAGAGTATTAGATTAATCACTTTATTTACCCACCACAAGTGGTTACCTGAGTGGATTATGTCCAAGTCTTTTGTTACTCTCTTGGCACTTCATTCCATTTCTTCCCTAATATTCGGCTTAGTTTTTTAGATATTCACTATGAATGTGAAGCTTGGACACAATACAAAATGCTAAATAAGTATCAAGGCACTTCCAAGCGTTTGCTATCGAACCTTGGAACAAACCATCTCAAATCTGTCAGAACCAGTCCATATTGAAAATTGTGTATAAAAAGATAGTTTTGTTCTATAAGTTTCCGGGTTTTTTTCGTCCTCAACTACAAAAGGTTTTCAAAAACCAAGCAATCTGGAATACACTGTATACGGTCCTTCCACCATGAAGTTACGTTAGGTATTCCAGTTCTTTTGGAACACCCGATAAATCCCTTGAAGGTTGAACAGGGCAATTTTGTTTAAGCTTACAGCTAAGTGTAATCCGGAAGGTTAAGAAACATTTGCTCTAAAATAAATATGTTATTAATTACGTTTTAAGCGATCTTCTTTAGTATTTTTTATGATTTGTGGGTCCGAAAAATACCAAGATGTGTTAAAGTGTCCACTCTGGAGACATGCAAAAGTCAGTTAGTTCCGTTATTATTCACTACATTTGTAGATGTGAAAGTTTCTGTCGATTGATATCAAATTAATGATCACTTTCGAAAGGTTCTATCTTGAATGTCAAAGCGTTCTTAAACTTTTTATGATCCATCGATTAACATATCCCACGATTCTGTCGGATACCAAAAATTAAGGTTTATTCGTTGAACGTTATCTTTCATCTTTCGGGATGAACTTAGCGATGTACGAATATTGGGAGATTAACAACATCCCAAGGAAGCTCACAACTTCAAGTACTAAATAGTGTTTTCAAACGGACGAGAACTGCTTTTATCAGCGATACAATTTCACGGAAATCAGCTTTTGATAACTTTAACTTCAGCAATTCATTCCTTCTATCGATCTTTAACAAATAGTTGCTAGATCGCTTGAAAAGGTAAGATCACTAATTTGAAGCCAATGAAGTTTTATTGGTGTTCACGAAATTAAGAAAAAAGGCATGAGAATAATAAGTTTCCAGCAAGGTCAGTTACAGCTTTGAAGTACTTCAGAGTTTATCCGCTGATGTTTTATTCAGGCCTTTGGGACTTTGTCACAAGGGCCCTCTTGATTTCCTCACACGTTCGACTGAATGTTCGTGCATTTGCGGTCATCGGTAAAACAGACATGTTTTCCTCACAAAAAATCAGGTTTTTTTTTCATGAATCTATAACCAAATCCCAATCAAATTAGAGATGTTAAAGGCCGGAAACGGTGCTCGTTTATCCTTCCCTTGCCCTTGAATCGAGGAAATTGGAAAGTACTCAACGATATTTGACAAATATGAAACCATAATATCTGTTCCGATTTAACATGCATTGTGGACTCCGTATTCAGTTTAATTGAGATGAATTATTGATAGATTCAGAGCAGAAAGAGAAAAGGCCATGAGCTAAAAGCCATCTCTGAAGGCCGTGAAATGTCAAGTTCGAAAGAAGACGACTCATCAGTCTGTTTGGAACCACTGGATTAACCACAACGGAGCAATACATGATCTAAACTCATGATGATTCGAGACAACTATATGGAGAACTCAACAGGGCACAAGAATAGTTCCATCTTGGTGGGATCGATCACGTTTTTTTCGATTCTCTTAATCATTCTCAGTTTTCCATTCTCATTGTTTGCTTGCTTGCGCATGGTTCAGGTATGGTAAATTTTCAAAGTCACACTCAATTCTACGTGTCCAAAAGGACCTCATTCCATAAAAATGTCTTCTCAGGAATATGAGCGGGCGGTTCTCTTTCGCTTGGGACGAATCAAGGAGGGAGGCCCAGTGGGACCGGGGATATTCTTCATCATCCCATGCATGGATCAGATTGTTGTGACGGATCTGAGGACGGTCTCCTTTGATGTTCCACCCCAGGAGGTGCTCACAAAGGATAGTGTAACAGTTTCAGTCGATGCTGTGGTCTATTACCGTATCAGCAGTCCTTTGGCAGCCGTTTGTAACGTGGTTGATTATGCCAAGAGTTCCAAACTGTTGGCCTCAACCACACTCCGAACAATGCTAGGAACCAAAAGCCTTTCGGAGATCTTATCTGATCGAGAAACGATTGCCAAAGACATCCTAGCCTTATTGGACACCGCCACGGACCCTTGGGGGATACAGGTGAGAGAGTCATTAAAGCCTTTTTTTTGGCCATTGGTCTTAGAAGAACGTTTTATCGGTCAAGGTTGAAAGAGTAGAGGTGAAAGACGTCCGATTGCCCTTTCAATTACAAAGAGCCATGGCCGCCGAGGCTGAGGCTGCACGTGAGGCTCGAGCCAAGGTGATCGCAGCTGAAGGTGAACAAAAAGCCTCGCGAGCGCTAAAAGAAGCGTCAGATATCATCTCGGGCTCTCCTTCTGCGTTGCAACTCCGGTATCTGCAAACCCTCACCAGCATTTCGGCCGAAAAGAACTCGACCATCGTGTTTCCTTTGCCCATTGATATGATCAGTCATTTAATGGCTAAATAGGCTGACTGACGGTCTTGCATAGCGCATAACCAATAATAATAATAACTACAACGACTATACATTGTTTGCACTTGGCACAAGCTCATTTCAAAGCATTTTACCACTCATTGGCCTCAGCTCTTTGTTTTGAAATTGTTATTGTTTGACTTTGGCATTTCTTTTGCCATTTTTATGAATAAATTGCTTCAAGTGCCCAAACTGGAATTGAATATTATTGAGATAGTTACGTCAACGTCCGACAGAATGGGTCCATTCAAGTAGTCGTGTCATTTAAACAGTTGGGTAGTGGATGGACTTAAGCTCACAGAGTTGGATGACATCAATAGAGCTGACAATTGTGGCGATGAGATCATGAGGCAAGTTAATTTTTCAATAAAAATGAGACCGACTCTCCTTCCACTGAATCATTTTTACAGTTATGTTTAATTTATAGGGTTGCCATGAAACGACAAGATGAATAACAGCGAGCGATAGTAGATTGACGAGAAGTCCAACGATTTTTGAATGAAGATGAATATTTTCGAGCAATGACTAGGTCATCCTTCTGTCTCCTTATTCTGAGTCTCTGCCTTAGGTCGGTGGCACAATTCGTTTGACGGAACCAATGTTGGTAAGTCGAAGCCGTTGTTCATGCTCTCCACAGACTTTTTCCACATTTCCAGAGAAGAATCGTTGATCAAAGAGCAACCAACAACAATCTCCGTTGACGCGGATGGATCTCATTCGCTGAGAGTTGACAGAATGGTACAACTGATGAATGCTAACATTGCCCACGAAAGGTTGGCCTTCGAAATCAGTCTTGACAAAAAGAGAGATGCTTCCGGTACATTTTTGCTCGTCCAAGTCCATCGTATCGGGTTCAACATCGGGAAATTCCTCGACATGAAAGCCGTCTTGGCATCGGATTGGGGGATTGCAGGACTTCAAAGCCTCCCATTGACGAGCGATGTCAGGGTCATCCATGGCCAAAAAGACGGGTGTTAGATCCTTATATGTTAAAAAGTTGTTTTCGACGATGAGATTTGATGGTTCGACCAAGTCTAAATCTGGAGAGTTTTCTGTCAAATAGATGTCAGTGAAAGGGGTAAGGAAGTTATATTCCATGGCCAAAGCAGTCGCTCTCTTGACTGCAGCTCGGGTTAAGGTATCTGGTCTGATGTCCAGTTTCTCTAGAACATCATTGATCGTCATATAAGCCCAAACACGATCAATAAGAGAATTCCGTCCACCTGACTCTTGGATAATGGAGTCGTAGTCGTATACCGTCTCTTCACTAACGTCGTATTCCTCAGCATCCTCTTCAAAACTGGCCACAGGAATTTTCTTCAAACTGGAGATATCTTTGTAAAGGTCTGGAACGGCTTCATGCATGCCCGGCAAAAAAGTCACATTTCGTCCTTGATAATAGGCTTCACTATGAGCCACCCAAGCGCAATCACCAGTAATCTTCAACGATGCAGCTTGATTGCTAAAGTTGTAATGTTTCAAGTTCGCTCGGCTCATGGTAAGGACGATGCAATTACCTTGATAATTGAACTCTGAGCAAAGAGTGATATCTCCCTCACAGTCTTGCCCATTTTGACTAAAAGGAACTGAATCTAAATTATCCATAAAGAGACCCTTGGAGGATTGACCGGTGACTTCAACCTCAAACTGGGGAAAATTGGGGACCTGTTGAGCCGGAAACCATTGTCCGGCAACAGCCACCGATCTGCCGTTGTGAAATGCTTTAAATTTGGTTTTGGTGATTGAGGTTTTATCAAATTCGTTGCCAATGTACTGAAGCCTAAGGTTTTTCAAAACCACGTCGTTCAGGTGTTTCTGGATGTTGGCCAATTGGGGTTCCACATCCAGATCTTCAATGACGTTTAGAGCTTTAGCACCAGATTTCTCGGCGATATTTTCTAGGATACCCATGTTGGCATCAAACCCCATTCCCAAGGCAACAATTGGCACGCGAGATATCTTGTTCCATTGGCGAATGGTTCTCCTAACCACTTTAGCATCAGAGCGATTCAAATGTGCTCGCCCATCAGTAATTAACATCATAATGGTGTAAGTGTTTTCAGGAAGATCCTTATTCCTCCAGATGTTTCGATCTAAATCAAATGCTTCTTGAACAACTCGGGTCAAATTCGACCTTCCCTTAGGAGCCAAAGATTCCAGATATTGTGACGCCTGTTCTGTCACATTTTGCGTCGCGGAAAACGGACGAATGACAGGGACAGGCTCGTCGTTGATGTTGTTTGGCTCATCATTTGAGTTTTTGTTTTGGCCTTGGCTTGAAGGATTCCAGTTCTCAATGTGATCATTAAAAGTGATGATGTTGAAGAAATCCCGGGGATTGAGGGTCGTTTTCAGAAGCAGCTTGACAGCATCACGCACGTGATCCATTTTTGGACCACTCATCGACATGGAGTTGTCAATCATAAAGATAACGTGTTTTGGGATGGAACTGAGGTTTCGGGAGACCTCATAGAAATGAAGGAAATAGTTGTCTTCGATCATGAGATCAGCCACATGGGGTGGAATATCCACATCAAAATCTGCTTTAAAATCTCCTGTGAATCCATGCGAACCAAAGTAATGAAATTGTTCCAGATGACTCATTTGAAAGTCGATTTCTAGACCTTGCGAAGATCTTTGGGCATCGTTGGTAATCTCACCAATGACAGGAGCAGAAATGTTGACTTTGGTTAAAGGGTGGAGCTCCTCAATGCGGAGATTGATCTTGAAGTCCTTCACAATCTCTCCTGGGCTCACACTCAAACCATGAGTGTAATGGAAATCATCTCGGACCAATAGATACTCGTACACCAAACGAAGGGTCACCTCATCGCCCGGAGCCAAGTGAATGGGGAGAACGAATTGTTTGAAATAGGCATTGTCAGTGGATAGAGCATCAAGCTTCTCTTTGGACAAATAGGTAGAGTAATGGCCATTGGGATGAGCCCCTGGTACAACTGGTTTGTCTGCTTTGGGCGACATGATCCAATCGCTTTCACTGACTTGTGCCCAAACCCGGGTTTCTCCCCGCTGCAACGTCACATTAGATACAAATGCGGATTTGGGCATGGCAAACCCAAACCTGAAGACATGCTTGATTTGGGCAGGGTTGTGGATCACCGAGATCACTTCCGTGATAGCATACCGATGTCGGACCACACTGTTCACGTGGAACGATTTTGTCACCGGGTAGTCAAAATCTCTCTTGACCATATCAAAGTCATGGAACCGCATATACCAATCCGAAGCACCTTGGCTAAGTCTTTGTCCTTCGTTGGTATATATTGAAGCCAGGAACACCCAAGTCCAGAAAACTAGCCTCATTTTATCTTTGTCTCGACTGTGTGAATCTAGATTGAACTGCTTTGGAAAATGTGTCTGGCACCTTGGAAACAAATAGATGAACTGATCGAGTCGAGACCGAAGTCGCGGGATTTCAAAGCTTTTTTCCAGTCAACTCTCTTTCTTCTTCTCTTTCTCTCTCTCTCGCTCTTCTTCTTCAACAAACGAACTGGATCCAGATCTTTTGGCTTTTCGAGCTCAGGAGATCAGGTTCCCAAGAGTGATTCTGCCCATGGGAAATTAAGCGCGTGAGTGAGCGTGAGGCTGACTCATCTCACCCTCACAAGCCTTAAAAGAATGTTGACAATACAAAGCCTCACAAGTCAATTGAATTTTTCTAAGAGACACATGCATAAAACAATGTTTCAAAGAATCACCTCAATTGTTGAACGAAAAATAAAGATACTATTTTTTCTAAACTTTGCTATCTATCATCACTGTTTCAAATTGCAACGCACAAAATTTATACAACGAAGGACATGAGCTTCTCAAGTAAGTACACTTGAATATTTTGGATAAATTCGCGGAAAATAATAAGTACAAGCAAGAATACAGCTAAGCGCTCGTCTTTTCTTGTTTTGGACCTCTATAGACGATGGACAAGCGATGAGTATTGTAAACTCGAGACCAGAAGAGCCACGAACGTTGCAGGGATTGATTGAACTTCCACGCTAATGAAAATGTTAAGCTGGAACTTACAATTACATGTCAATTACAACACAACTATGTACATGACAAGTACATTTCAATTATAATTTTCCATCTCTTTCCCGCTTTTGCCTTGCCAAAACAATAAATGATATACTGATCTACCATTTTGAAGAAGAGATGTTCCAACTGGCAACTTATAATGCCTGAAGTTCCAAATGATAGTGCTTTACCAAAAGCTTTTGACCGGGGTAAAATAAAGATTATTTCTATGCCATCAATCACAAAGCATTTTTTCTTTTTCCGAAAACGCAAACTTTCGATGTATATCAAGAACGACGATTTTTCACAACTTTTTTGTGCAGTACTTGTCTGCCCTTGATTGTGAAAGGCTTTACCACCTGACACAAACATCATGGTCGAAAGCTCTTGTGGTTTGAAAGTAATTAATTACTATAATTTACTGATAAATTGACCTTTATGGTCAATTTATGGTAGTAAGATTTCAAAAAATAATTGCGAGACTTTTCGTTCTCATTGAATACAGCTTTACAATAAAAAAATAATTGGTAATTTGTAATTGAAATTCGTCGATTAATTCGCCGTCAATTCATCGATTCGTCGAAAAGTAATTAATAACAATTACTTGACCCAAAAATGTAATCGATTACAACTTAGTACATAGTGGACACATTAGAACGTTACATTTCAGAAACAGTGCTTAAAGGTTGCACAAATTCTCTAACTCACAATGGGGATGGATGACAACGGCGTGACAAAGGCATTTTCGGCATCGACGCCGACACGAACACTCGCCAAATCGTCAAAGTCGACACTAACACTGACACCTACACCGACTTCGACACCGTCTGTGAGAGTGTTAATGTAGTAAAGTTTTTCGTATTTTTGCAAAAACACGAAACCTTAAAGGTGTTGACCCAAAAGGCCGGTGTCCACACAAACACCGAAAGTTGGAAAAGTCGGTCTCGGTGACACTGATGTCTCGCCCACCCCTACTTAACGGGTTGCGTTTAAAGGTATCTTTGTTGTTGGCTCTTGCAAGGGCAATCATTGAAGACCAACATAAATTTCTTAGTTTCCAAACCAGAGAGTAAAAAATATGACTACCCCTTCATCGCTGATTCTATAGAAAATGTAATGTGTTGATTTGGCATTTTTGGCTGGGAAGTATTTTGACTGATTCGTCCAAATATAATCACAATTTATTTTCATGCTATGCGCATATTAAGAACTCTAAAAGATGAGTCACAGCTCCGTAATGTGAGAAGTGACTTACTTTGGTATGAAAAATAGGGGAAAACGCTTGGGGATTAGGAATTGCGAATCAGGGAACTCAATCTCAGTAACACCCAACGTTCTCAATGGAACGACTATCGACTTTTCTGGAAGGTAAATACTTCCAACAGTACTCTGAAGTTTCCTTTAAGCAGGAACCACTGAACTTCAGGACGAATTTCAAAAATACACATTGGGTCCAATCATTGTACTAAAAGTGAGGTTTTTGCAACAAATGCATTGTTCCGTTGAATTTTCATTGTACTAATCGGACCCAGTGTGTATTTTGAAAGTAATCCTGTCTTGAGCCATCCCTGCCTTTAAGGTACATTGCATTTGCAAGTTAACGTGTTTTGTTTTCGACATGGCTTCAAATACGTACTATGTAAGAGCGGTACAAACATTTGTGATGTTATGGCTCGAAGTTCAAAATTGGGGGTGGGTAATTGATTCAAGCTCTCGTGGACAAGTTGTAACCGGCTACTTTTACGTCTGAAACAAACGACTGCCGCTTTGGAACCCCATACTATGCTATTATGGAAGGATGCATGCCAAAAGAAAACAAGTTGCATTAACAGACATTTGTTCAATGTCATAACATGATCGCTGGCGATGTCCACAAAGAAACATGCAAGATGAAAAGCATCTATTTTATTTCGGGGGGTTAAAAAAATTTCAAGACTCTTTTATTATTTCTAAGTAACAACTGCTCAGGATAAAATTTGCAAACTAGCACTTATTAAAAAATGTGTCGACTTGCCAGCAATCCTAAGGCATCTCTTTGGATGACAATTTGAAGTAGATTCAATATTTATGAACAGGAAAACAGAAATAACCATGACATATTTCCCTAATCGTACTGTAGATCCTTAGGTCAAGGTGAACCAGGCACAAGTTGCGAAAGTGATCATGAAATTGAAACATGCGATTTTAATGGATAATGATCAAACAAAAAGGCATCTGTCTTTGACTAGACAATTTACTTAAAGCGCAAAATTGTAATAATTTCCACACGTCATTCCTTGATTTTTTTGTAATATTGCACGCTAAATATGATTAGATTAGTTCGTGAATTCAGAGTGACCGACATTGAAGCGAGAGGAATGCAGGAATATGCAGCATGTAGTCTGCTTGTCAAAAAATTTGATGACGAGTCATTGAAGGGTCCACGAGGCAAGTTTCAATAGGCATTTTTAAACGTATGTTCTTGTATTTCATAAGATGCTTTGCTTTATTTGGATTCTCAACGTACTTCAAAGGCAATATTATTATGACTTCCTTGTTACATTCTTTGGATGAAGCTACAGCATGAACTAGCATTGGCATGAATCTAAACATACTTCTTAATCAGTCATGAAAGAAGACGATAAAGTTGAGTTCGGGGTACCATTTGCAACCCGTTGTCGCATAAAGTCCAAGGCTTTTTGCATCGTTGACAAGTTGCTTGTCAAGTTGGAGTTTTCACGCAAGGCCTGACTCAAGCTGGAAGACAATTGATCAATTTGCTCCCTCATTATAGACGAATCTTCTCCTTCAATTTGAGAGTCTGTTCTGTCTCCAATGGAGGCATTATGATGGTGTGATAGAATAAGGCCATTATCCCCGTTTGCTTCGACGCCATGATGGCTTCCAGACAACGAGGGAGTGGCCGATGGAATACGGGACACTGGGATCTTGCTCATACTTCGATTGATTGAAGTGGACATTTCAGAATGAGTTGACGTGTTTGACGTATCCAAAGTGAAGGTGCCTTGTTTCTGATTCATCTGTGACCAATCTATATCGGTTATGTACGAACGAAACCTCTCTGGCGAAATAGGTTTTATCGTGAACCGATCACTTCCTTGCGCAGGCAACCCTCCTGATGTCTTGACAAATTGCATCTCGATAGCGGCCAATCTTCCACTCATGAGCCATGCGGACAACTGAGAGAGCCGATCGCTACATGGAGTCTGATTGATGCATATCTTCAAAGTACAATGGGCCAATTTGTCCTCTGCGTTCTCGAAGGTTCGCTCTAAATCCTCCAACAAAATGGACTCCGGAGCAAACCCTTGAGTATCACAGCCTAAAATTCTAAGCCGATATCCATGGCCAGTTTCCGGCTCAATTGCATACCTGCCATTGGAATCTACCAACGTTACCAAAGCCAACTGATGAGGAGCACTTCCGACACACTTATCGACAAGTGAAGCCGGGAGTTGCCATCGATGGGTTACACAAGAGATGATGTGGCTGGGAGATGAAAACAATTCCAATGGAGGACAATGGACGCAAATGGGGTGTCTGCCCCTAAAGCCGTCTGTCTTCGAGAGAAAAAAGATTCTTGCTGAGTCGTGTTGGATCGAATGCAACAAAAGAGTTACATTCTGATCCGCACTCATTCCCATGGCTGCCATGTCAACGTCGTAGTTCAAGGAAAGAATGGGATCATCGGGCTTCTTACCCTTGATGATCTTGAATATATTAGTGGAGTTGTTCGAGTGATTCCGACAAACGGCATAGACAGTTCTCGTGTCCTTGGGATCAGAGAGCAAGATGTGTGGCTCGCAATCCTCCCCGAATTTGATGGCACTCTTTAAACACGACATTTCGTCCTTCCTTGACTGATACCATTCGATCATGAATTTATTTTTAGTTGCGGATTTGGTCCGGAATGAGATGACCACGGTGGAATGGTGTTGCTTCGACAAACCAGCGGCGGGCTGAACGGCCATGGACAAAGTTCCATCCTGCCCTTCCGCAGGTACTTGAGCTCTAGCCGGAGTTGGCTTGAGAGTCGATCCTCCATCTTCTAACCTCAACTTTCTGAGCAAAGTCGAGACTGAAAATACGGTCGGCTCGGGAGCTGAAACATCGGCCGTTATGTGAGACACGCCCTTTCCTAAGACATTAACTTTGTCATAAGAGGTGAACTCGTCCTCCAGATTCAGAATCTTTCCATGCTTGATGTTATGGGCAGTAATGAGGCGTTCTTTGTTCTTCTTTTCAACCAAGAACACTATCGATGTACCTCCTTGATGAACATTAGGCACCAAGGCGAGGTCCAAATACTTTCGGTCCTCACCAGGTTTTCCGGATAATTGGGTGACGGATCTTGCAGCCAAAGTCCAATCGTCGCCTCCCCGAGTACGTATCTCTCCCAAAAGCAATTTTCCTTCCTCATTTAGGGCAGCAAATGTGTAGTTCAATAAGACAAGCTTTTTGGGCACAAATTCTAGAATCGGAAGCTGGCCAACTTCTTCAACAACGATCCCTCCTAAAGCCGACACATCCGCACTTTGGTTACTATTTAAACTTATTGTATCACTCATAACTGCGTCTGGTTTCAGACCGTTCCACAAGTTAACCTCGCTCCACTTTTGTTGTTTCTCTTTTCCTAGTTTTGGTAGCAATTTGTTGGTAAGCCTTAGTCCTGGAAGCAATTTCCTGTTCCTTCTTTCTTCTCACACACTCGGCGTTGGCACTGGTTGTCAAGGGTGGGCTTTGCACAATTGCTCTCGTCGTCAGTTCTAAGCTGGGATGGAATCAGGACTGGTTGGATACTTTGGCTCCCCTCGCCTGACAGCTGTGCCAGTTTTTCCTGAGCGAAATTCTTCTCAATCGATGCTTTCTCTAGAGAGCGATCCCCTTCTCTTTCCTCTGAAAGGGCTCTCAGTACAGATGTATGCACATATGTTTAGTTACTCAGAGATCGTCCTCTTCAGCACTTTATGATAACGATGATGATGCGGTGGTAAGCTATCGTTAGCACACTAGTAACACATAAAGCTCACAAATGACTCACTGAACTCATAGGTGGATCAAAAGCTCTTTACTTCTAACAGAAACGTTGCTCCACTTTCAATTATCGTGATGAAATGTCCTGGTTTTATGGCTTTGTGGCACAAACTTTGCTGAAGGGCGTGGTGGTCTGAGGCGAGCTTCTTTACCTCGATATGCCTTTTCAAGCCACAACACCAACCAACCAAACGCAAAAAGGAACGAACGAATGGGGAGACGGTTCGACTCAAAAATAATTATGCTCTCATGCATGCAAACATGAGAATGTTGATAGGAGAGCCGTCATATCCTGCTAGTTAGACTCTTTATGCTGAATACTAGAAGCCAACAACACAGATGAAGTCGCAAAGGTAATATCAGTATAGGGAATGATAACAGTGGGACTTCTTGCTTGATCCGAACCACTGAAATGACAACCGAGACGTGAGTTGGAATGAGTAGCGGCTTCACCAAGAAATCGCTTTTGCGCTTCAATGATCATCATTAAATTGGGAAGAAGAAGAAGAACGCCGTCGTCGTCGTCCACAACTTGATGGTTTGCAATGGAAGAACTAATGTTGTAAACCATGCATGGCCAGAGACTTAAATCCCATCAATGTGAGCCAGCCACTCACTCACTCATTCCTTCACTCTGTAGCACTTCATTCAGAGTAGATATCTGGTGAGGTTTTCGTTCCACTTGGTGACTTTTTTCTGCTTCCTAGAAAACCCAGCAGCAAGCAAACGCAAGAGCAAGCAAGGCTCTTGGTCAATGGTTTGAAGCATTTGGAGAATTTTACGAGCCCCGTACAGTTTCAAGTTGAGCTGATGTACAGAATCCTCCTCTTCAGTGCTCCTGTAATGCTACTTGCGCAACGCGAAGGTACGATGACTAGGTACGTACAAACGTAGTCTGTAGTAGATAGATATTAACTCGCAAGCTAGCGCACTAAGTAGCAAAGCGGGCGAATTTTCCCCACAACCTACTTGTATGTAGCCATTCTTTCCACGGCTATTGCATTTTACAGGGTGAGTCGAGAACAAAAGAAAGCGAAATTGGCAAGAAACCGAGGACCTATGCGGGTAAAATATTTGCCATGGCGCCACGAAGTACCAACTAAAATAAGTATGTGAGGTGGAGGTATGGCTTCATAAAAGAGTAAAAGAAAAGCTCGAATTGCAAGATCCGTGGAGCAACGCTTTGGAAATAACAGGATCAAAAGCAAAACGACAAAGTGATCTTCTTATCCCCAAGTTCACGTGTGTGCTAAATGCGAAATTTTTTGCAAAACGTGTGAAACAAAAGGAGTTTGTCCCCACCCGGTGGAAATTTGGAGGAAGAGAACAGTTTGGCTCTGTTGCTCCACGCAGTTTGCCTACTTTGGTCTACTGGTTCCCCCGGCCACTTGATGATCACACGAATTCTCGCCTAAAACATTGAAATGAGTTGACGAGCGACAAGGCTAAAATCGGGTGTTTAAATGTACTACGATACTTAATTTCTAGGCCACAGAATCAGGACGAGGACTTGCCCTCCACCCAGAAACTGGCTTCCGCATGTGTAACTCCAAGGAAAATCACATTCTCTCTCACATTATTATGATCACATGGCCTTTTCAGAAAGATATTTTCAACGACCAAAACCTCTTTCCCCTCGTAATTACAGTTTGAATGACGACGCGGAAATGAAGGAAGAGGTGACACCATTTCAAGACTCACTCACTACGACTTTTTTTCAACGTAGTGAAACAAATGACGGAATAAAGATCATCTTCATCATTGAATCTTTTGTACCTCTCTGCTCGGTCCAAACTTTAAACCTCGCAATTCTTGTGAAAGTTTGTTGGCGTGAAATCAAGACCAAGACTTGATTAGGCAAAAAGAAACTTCAATGTTGGTACCCCTCTAGCGAAAGAGTTTGCCAAGCCAGTAAAAGAGATAGAGAAATCCCTACGCGTACTTTCCGCATCATTAGAGAATCTCCCTAATTCCACGAGTGTGCCACAAATTGAATACAAGTAACGGTACCATAAGAAATCGATGAATTCGATAGAGAAAGTAACGGACATTGGTTACAATTACTCACTCGCTAACTCAGGATTCAATGCCTCTCGTTCAAGCTACGTATGCCATCGGGTCGAAAAGATCGAATTTGTTGCAGAACGAAAATGCATTCCAAGCATTGATTGATTGAGGCATAAAGCCGCTTGTTTTCCTAGAAGTTGATTCAAAATGGCATTCTCAAAATACGATTCGGTTAGTACGTCAAATTGAAGACAGACTGACAAGGGATGGTCAATTCTCAATCATAGTTGCAACAAATGACGTCTGGATCACGGAGTGGTAGTTATCCCGCCTTACCTCGATCTCAGACAAATCATCAGGAATGAAATTTAACTCATCCGTTTCAAGGTTACCCGCTTCAGATCCATCACAAATACTGGATTGGTTTGGTAATTTCCGTCCAATCTGACCCAAGTCAAATGAGAAATAGTCGCTGGTCACGGCTGAACGATCACCAGATGGTCTTGTTTCTGTTTTTGACCGAGGTTCCTCTTTGTAAACGCTTTTGACAGACGAGGAGCGAAAATTGGAAAGTACTTTCCTGATTGAGACACAGTTGCTGCTTCCTATTAGATATTCGTATTCGATCCGAGCCCGAGGCATGTTGATTGGACTGCATTCCTCAAAATAGAGAACCAGGTCGAGTAGCGGATCACCTTTGGTTGATTTTACCCAAGTTTCATCAGCGCATGCCACGAGCGATCGAACCATTTTGAAAAATGAATCATTTCCTTCCAAGTCTAAGGAGAGAAGTGATTGGAAGTTTCACTGACATTGGGTATCATTCAAAGATCCTGAACTTGTTACCTTGAAGCTTCAATTTGTAGGCCAAAACGGGTATTTCAACAAAGGGACGCGGTAGTTCTCTGATTCTGGACGAAACATCCATCTTCTTGAAGATCTCGCCGGTATCGACGAGGAGGACATCAATTAGATTCGGATTGGAATTCAATTTCCAAATTCTCCCTCTCTTGACCAATTTTTCTCCGCATATGACAGAAACTAGCTGACCTGTCGCCAATTTCTTGGGACTTAAAGTCATGAGTTCGTTTCTCATTTCCCATAATTGAGACTCAAGGGAGAGCACCTCTTTTAACTGTGGAGAAGGGTTAATTTTTCTTGGTTTGGACACAAAAAACGTGACAGGGTCAATAACTGAGCCCACAAACACAGACTGTAGTTTCAGTCTTCTAGTTTCGGGAGCCAGCATTGCGTTTCTTAATCTGAAATTAGACGTTTAAGGCGTGTAGGGCAAGCGTGAAATCTAGTTGAATTGAGTAATGATTTACCTCAACGAGCTTGGATCGTGTCACTGTAAGTTTAAAATTAGATGGGGAGAAAACTTAAGGCTTAGGGTCCGGCAGGGTTAGGTCTGTTTCCGCCAAAGTAACTGTCTCAATCTATCCTGAAACCTAACGATGAAAGGATCACAACATGGGAGGAGACAAGTTGTCGACGGAATTTGTGTGCTTGGGCAAGCATTTCCACGGGAGGCAGCAAATTTGGGTCAACAAATTGTTTGTGTGATATCAGATTACTTATAATCCACCAATTATATCCAACAAGTTGTTGAAATTGATAAACAGTGGATTGAGGACGAAGTTTTTTTATGACTACTCTTTGAAGTCCGTCTGCTGCTGGTGAAAATTTGCCTTCAGGGTGGCTATGACTGGCTGATGATCAAGTGGCCTGAAAGTGTTTGATTCAATAACTTTCATTATTGACTGGAATCAAGTTTTCAATATTTCACTTTTTATCTCACTAAGAATCAACAATTAAACTGAAAAATCTTGACCGTAGAATTTTAATGTTTTCTCCAACCTTTATCAAAAAGCACTTATTTGTTGATCCAAACACAATTTTGGTCACCTAAAAGCAGCGGGGAAGCTGCTTAGCTACCCAAAAACTATTGTCAAAATAAATCAAATTGTGCTGTGAGAGGCTGTCAATAAATATGGCCGAATTGGCTACATCCACTGGAAGCTTTTGACCAAGAGTAGTCATAACCAGGGCTGCCCATTTCATGTAAAACATTTTCTTTCACTTTTTCCAATTTTTTGCATTACTTTGGTTGATATGCATTTTTTGGCGTTTTAATCGAAATTTGATGCATATTTTCTGCCATTTTTTCTCTTTTTTTTTTTTGCTTTTTTGAGTAGTTGTTGAAATTTGTTGTTTTTCCACAAATTCTAGTGTTTTTTTCTAGTGTTTTTGAAGAACATTAATATTTTTTTGCCTTTGACATTTTTCACCAAATTTGACAACTTTTCTTTCTTTTTTTCCTTTGGGAAGCTTGGCTAAAATTGTTTTTCAGTTGAGGTTTTTCATGATCAATCACGTCTATTCACTCCTCAAGTGCAATTCCTTGATTGGTTGAAAGATATATTGCAAGTAAAGAAAAGAAGAATTTTTGAGCACCATGTTGGAAAACTTCTAGCTTTAAAGGCATAAGATTTCTCTTTGACATTTGAATTTTAAGTGTTGCCAATAGTTTATCATTTGTTGGTCTTTTGGACACTTTTGGGACATTTTTAGTTACGTTTCGCACATTTTTTGGACACTTTTTAGGTACGTTTCGGACTTTTTTTGGACACTTTTTCGGCATTTTTTGACACATTTGGACCCTAGTGTCCAAAACTCTTATGATGTCGAACAATACCCACTCTGCTAGCTCCATGTTCCTTTTCCCATTGCACTTATTTGTATTTTCTTTTTGTTGGACTTACAGGCAGGGTGGTCATTTTTCGACATCGAGAGCATTTTGGACACCCTAGTGCCCAAAAGTGTCCAAAAGTGTCCAAAAATACCCAGAAGGTGTCCAAAAATCCCCAAAAGATGTCCATAAGTGTCCAAAAGTCCAACAAACGTAAAGAAAGTTGTACAAATCAGACGAAAAACCAGTTACACTACATAAGTAATTGAATTCTAAAGAATGCAGGGTTGTGTACTTAAACAAAAATAGTTCTATTAATGGGAACATTACTTGGAGAAATAAACTTTGCCATGATAACTTGTTAATAAATTGTTAAAAAAATAAATGGTTTGTTTATACAATATGGTAAAATGTGTGTAACTGTTCAAAATGTTTCAAGATTTACATTTTATTCCCTCATCTGTAAACAAGAGTCTTGTCTTTTTTAATAGCAAAACAACACTGCTTTAATTCTTTGGCAAAAGCATCATAATACCCACATTGCAATCTGATATGAGTTTGAGCGTGCTTTATTATAGTCAACATTTTTTGGACAGTCAGGTCAAAAGACTTCTTGCCTCTTGGATGGGAAACACTTGCAACAATGATAAACTTTGGAATATAAATCAAAATGCTAAGTAACCTTCTCTTGTCACAAATCAAGACACAATTAGCTTTAAAATGCACTCGCATACTATGTTTAACATGAAGTGTGGTGTGAGCGTGTTATTAGTAGTCCCAGTCTCACATTCGTTTGTTCGTTCATTCCTTCAGTCGATCATTCTTTCCCACATTTTGGACGATGCTCGGTGGTCAAATGAAAAGAGTTGAAAGTTCAAATGTCCAGTTTGGCCTTAAAGTTATTGGCTCATTTAATATATTAAGTGTAAGTTTCTTATGCTGAATTGACTTATTCTTGCTTAGATTTCGTCAAGTGACGTTTATTTTGGAGAGAAAGTTTGTAGAATGTTATTCTAAAAATGTTTTTAACCATTATTTTTCGAATTACTATTTTTGGACACTTTTGGACACTCCTATTTTTGGACACTTTTGGACACCTTTTGGACAGGGGTGGACAAAATGTCCAAAAATCAAATGCCCACCCTGCTTACAGGAGCAACTACTTTTGGATAAATTTGTAGCTTTCTTTTGAGAGCTTACGTTTTTTACCTCTACGCAAACCTAAAGCCAAAAACGCAGGCGAAGTGTTTTGAGAAAAATGATACAATTTTAAAAATTATGAATGAAATCCAATTGGATAGTCCAAAAGCTTGGGGGGGGGGGGCGGATTTTCAAAACCGGTACAAGGAATGAGATTCCCTGTAAAGAGAGTTAATGATTAATACAGTTTATAAAATAGCCGTTTATGTGAAATTTGATCTACCAATGAGTTACTGTTGGCAGATCTGTACAACCTTTGAATAGTGGGTTGGTCAGGAATAGTATTTAAAAATTTGTCCAATCCCGCCTTAAATGTTGTTAGAGGATCAGCTCCTACATTTTCCCGACGAAGGCAAATAGGCAACAAATTGAACAATGAGGGAGCCCGGTAAAGAAGAGAGGAGGACTTCATTGTTCGAACTAGCCTTGATTCCTTAGGATTTGGAGGTGCTCTCAGAGCGCACGTAAAACCTCTACGATCGCTACAACTGATCTCAAAGCCTGGGTTTGGACAGAGCCCATGAACGCTCTTGAAAACATACAGTATCGGATACCTTTCATACCTTCTCTGAGTACTGTACAGCCCTAATTTCTGCAGCCTCTCCTAATACGAGAGCTCTCTCATTCCCGTGATGTTCCTAGTGAAACATCTTTGGACCTTCTCGACCCTTTGCAAACCTGCCGAACTCATTGGAGCCCAAGTGGGGGAAGCATATTCAAGATGCGGTTGAACAATCGACTTGCACAGAGTTAGCATCGTAATACTATCTCTGGACTTGAAAGTGCAATAGATCCAGCCACATGCTTGAAATGCCTTCCCCACTTTCAACTGGATATGCTCATCGAACTTTCCATCATCTTGGATGACAACTCCTAAATCCCTCATGGACGATACCTGCTCAATCTCACAACCACCATTATCGTTGAGTGGAACATCTAATTTTGACGTCCCATACGTCATTGTGGGAATTTAATTCCGTTCAATGCCAAATTACTCTGACCAACCCAAGACTAGGCTTTCTCCAAGTCCTCATCTAAACATTTTGAGTCCTGACCATTCCTTCCACAAACTAATTTTGTATCATCAGCGTATGAAGAAATACTGTCTTTTGTTCTAAACTTCTAGAGAGGGGCAATAAAGAGAATAAACAGGCGCGGGCCTAAAATTGAACCTTGTGGAACACCTGACTTGACATCATACACTCCACTAAATGATCCTTCAACCTTGACTATTAGCTTCCTATCACTCATGAAAATACCAATCCAATTCAGGACCTTACCCTGGATCCCAAACTCTTTGAGTTGATCGAGCAAAAGACCCATGATCTACCTTATCAAAGGCACGGACATCTAGAATTTCACTGGACGGCGCATAGCAAATCAGGGGTGACTAAGATCGAGTGAACAAGCACAAGGGGAGAAAACGTGCTTTTTAAAGTAGAAAATCTTAGGATCTAAAGAATTGATGATTAAACATCAACTTACAACTTGGGATGCACTTTTGGAACATTTGAATAACAAAAGGCATTATTCAAGCAAAACACTAAACTTGTAATGCCTCTTCATGGTTTCAATCAACAGATAAAACACCCTTAGAACATTCTACTATCTTAACTCTTACTCTGCCTAGAACACACCTTTTCAATGAATTAGGGTCATTTGCATCATTTGAACTTATGCTAATCTTTAAACTAAGTTATAAACAAAAAATAATACTACGTCGAAAACACATGAATAAAATGAAAATACAGGACAAATTTGACTCCCATTGAAACTTGCAAAAAACTAAGCTAAGCTAGAAATAAACTGACATTAGATCGTTTGAAATGAGACAACATGAATCAGAATCAACTTTAGCATTTTGAAACAATTCTCATATCTTTAATTTGGTCTCTAAAACACATCTTTCTAATATATTATTGCATTCTGTACAAATAAAGTCAAGCGGACTAGTCTTTCACTATGTACAGTATCTTACTTAATATCAAGAGATATTTTCCTGTTGAGTGTTTTTATATCCAGCTTAGACTAGTCTTTAATGACATTCCATAATAATTCAAACTATGAAGTTCTGAAGAGGAGCAAAGAAGGTTATGCCAAATTAAAAGTCTTCATGTGTCAAACTTGGGACATTGGAAAATCGTAAAAAAATGAACATTTAAGCATCCTTGACCACAAATACATTATTTATGCTGAATTACACAAAGGATTTGTGCTAGTTCATAGTATTCTTAAGTTTAAAAAAACTGTTCGAAGGATTTTCAACTTGTTTGCATCAATATAAATTCTTATTATAAGGTGCAAATCTACTTTTTGGTAAATGTATCTTAATCCACACAGATTAGGAACTATAGGTCATATGTTTTGGTTGTATTGGTCTTGGAATGCTTGCTAGTTTACTTGAAGGTATGCTCCAAAGTCTACTTGAGAGTAAACTTTTCATTAACTTTATAAACACAGCTTTTTTGAAGATTTCTGCAACCCAACCAAATCGCATTCAGTGATTTCAGATACTAATTCAATTTGAACTTGTGGCACTCTGATAGTTTGTTGGGTGCAATTTTGACAAATCGTGCCAAACGCAATATGAATCGTCCAGTTCAAGTAAATGGTGTGAGCATATGTTTTGATGGCAACTCTAGAAAGTGTACTTGTTAGTACACTTCGTAGTTCAATTGGCTGGTTTTGTTGAGACAGCTGCCATTTTGAAAAGTAAGTCTCTCATTCCAACCTACAAGTGCCTCTAAATCTATGATTAGATTACTACAAAACGGCTGAAACTGCCTTGAAGTTGCCTCGAAGTCAACTTTGCTTGCACACCTTGGAATACACAAAACATCTGACCTTAAATTTCCCCCGGAACCTCTCCCTCAGAACAAAACGGGGAGTTTCATCGCACTCATTCATTACACAACTTGAACAAAATAACTTTTTTTGAGCTCATCTGTTACCCGACTTGAACAAATTACGAAGATCTTGTTCATCCACCGACCATCCTGAACTTAGTTAAGACATGGCAAAATTTATTGCTTATTATAAATTGATTTTTTTATGAGTTGCCACCTTGGCATAAATTCATGTGCTAGAATTGATGGTTTCATCTTCAAATTTCTTTTCTTGTACGATTGTGTCATTGATTTCAGGATAATCTAAGAATAGGTAAGATATTCTTTTGTTGTTCAAGTAGTGTAAAGGATGAGAGCAATAAAACTTCCCGTTCCTAATCCATTTTCAAGAGGAATTTGCGTGGCATTGTTGGCGTAACCAAAATCGAAATTTCAATGCAAATTAGGGACAAAAGGTCGATCAGCACACCCTTCTCTAAAAAAGATTACTTTAGACAGCCTACACTTATCTAACATATACACTGTAAGTTACTTTATCATAATCCTCAAAAGAAAGTTTTTATCGTCTTACCTTCATTCAGCTAGCTTTCTGAGAGGCCTCGCACTTCAGATATTCACGAGAACATGAAGTAGCCTGCACTGATGTGTTTCGAGTTGGATTTTTGGTCGAGTTTTGCCACTTTGGATTTTAAGGTCAAAAAGTTGACCCCCAACTAATCTTCTCAACTAGAGACGCCATAAAATATGGCAGCACTGCCAACTCGAAATCCAAAAGTATAACTACTGATGGAACTCGAAATCGAACTAGTTCGAGTGTTGCCAAATTGGTCCCCGTTTAGGTCTTTTTAAAAACGTTCAATACAACCTGCCCTAATCAACAATGATAAACTTCCGAGTAAAAAATGGCAGCACTCCCGGTTCGAAACCCATCACTATTCACTAGAAGTAGCTCGACTGAGCTTGTTTCCTTGTTTTCCTTCTTCAGGGTTTCTACAGCAACTCAGAAAACTGCACAAAAAATAAATTTTGAAGTGTTTGAAGACTATTGAAAGACACTTGTGGTCTGAATGATTTTATTTGAAAGGTCTTCATTGAAATTATGGAAAAAACAAGCAGATTTCTAGTTGACATGCCTCAATTGTTGTGTCTTGAAAGTTTGAAGAAAGGCTTTTTTATGTGATCTTCTAAGTCAGACCTAAGAAAAAACCTTATGCCATTCTGGAACACTCAACACTCACAAAAGGCTTTAAATCATATTACACTTTACATTGACAGGTTTTGTCCATTATGTCGTATAATAACTTCTTAACAATATTCTGATAGTTTTGGTCACTATTTTTGAATTTCATCTACTCTTTTCAGGGACCCTGTGGCACGTTGTCTTCTTTAGATTGATTATATTTGAACCAACAAATTAGGACAGACCAGCTGACTTAAAGTGTGGCAAGGAGATCTTCAGACTCTGGAGACTCAGTCACGCTGGGAAACGACAGTTGAGAGACAGCGGGAGTGCAGTCTACTTAAATAGAAACTAGGTGATTTGTGCTTTGGAAACGTAGAATTTCTCACGTCGAATAATTGGAAGATGGTGAACACTTGTGCTGCACCTGGTTGCAGGTCTGGCTATTGGTTAAGATACGGAGACCCAACTCCAGATCCGCAGATCTCCATGTACAAGGTTCCAAGTGACTATCGGCCCTAACTAACTTCCGATCTGGGAGGCGACTCATCTGCAGCACTACATAAACCACAAATACCCCTCTCTGTGACAACAGATCGTGGTGGCTCAGAGCTAGCACTTGTGCTAACGAAATAGTGAGTTGGGGTTCGCGCCTCCAGGAGGGTTTTTGTTTCAAACGTTTTTCAGTAAATGTTGTTTGTTTTTCTATATTTTTAGGTATGTTTAGGTTAGGTTAGGTTAGGCTTAGGTAGGGTAGGTTAGGGTAGGTTAGGGTAGGTTAGGTTAGTTTAGGTTAGGTTAGGTTTAAGTTTAGTTCAGATAATCTTTGCTCCGCCTGTCAATATTTTGTCCATATCTATGACGGTATGACTCATCTCCCAGATCGGAAGACATTCAGGGGCCATACCAAGTGACCCGTTCAGCGAGTTTCAAGATATCTTTCGATCACGCCAAAGCCATCACGGAACCAGACAGAGGCTCGCTACTTCAGGAGCCCAACAAGCCCTTCAAATTCAAAAGGAGGAGGCTTAGTATGAGGCTTTCCTTGAGGATGAACGCTTAAAGTGCCTTGAGGATATCATGTTCAAGCTACACACCCTCCTTGGCTTGCCAGAAGGCATCTCAGTCGTCAAAAAGTAAAACTGTCTCCTTTTTCCAAACATTGAGGAAAGAGGAACTAGCCAGATTAATATCTTGTTTCATCTAACAAATATTTCAAGATGGCACCTTTAAAATACAAGTCCAAAACGTGATCTTCTCCCAATCCTCTGTTGCAAGTGTGACAACCCGAGATCGCATCGAATACTTATGGGAAATACCAAATATTTTGGCAGCCTTGAAGAGCTATGGAGAATACTTTAAAAAAGACACAGCCTTAACCGAATAGTCCAAGACTTTCAAAAACGGTGGAACACGAACACGTGGAATTTTACATCAACAATATGGATAAACCATGGAAAGACACATTGAAGTTCCTGAAATTGATAAATAAGTGGTGAAAAGTGGTGAACACTAAAAGTTCCGTCCTTCACACACGAAAACGTGACCCATCCCGTGCCCCAATTTATTCAGTTTAGGATGATGACTTGAAATTTCTTTCGAAATTTTCTTTTTGGATCTTTGATTGGAATTCGAAATTAGAAGGCCAGGGAAAAAAGCGACAAGGTCTCACATCTCCCACCATGCTTGCCATGACTTTGTCCACCAAAGCTCTCCAAGAATATGCCAAAGATATGTTACAAAGGCATGAGATCCAAGATGTACTTTTTGGGAAATTTCAATCTGATCATTTCAATCAGCCTGATTGGGTTGGTAAGGACAACTTTCGGGAGGTAATTATTTTACCTCTTACCGACAGATTCTAGAATCTGATAAGCCGTGGAGTGGAGAAGCTAATCTAAGTTTGATCATTGGTGAAATTCGGCAACATGCAAGTTTGTGCCATTAAAATAAATGTTGGCCCCAAATCAGTGTCCGAGAGTGAAAACATCCAGAATTCTGATATAAAACTTTGATTGATGCTCAAGTTTCTTCCCATTACTCATTTGGAGTCCATTGAAGACAGCAGTATTGGTTTCTACATTGCTGGTTATCTTGTGCGATCGTCGAGTGAAGTGTACCCAATGCCCAAACTTGGTGTCACAGGGCAAAACCTTAATAGTTTTAAACCTTGAAGATGAAGAAGCCTCAACTTCCAATGGCCCTCGAGAGAGCTTTTTGGAGCAAATCAATTGTGGAGGGTTATCCAAATCAATCGATTTAGTTTACCTGACTTGTGTTCATACCTGTGGTATATTCTCGCAAATCATGGCAAACCAGGAAAGCAAGAAGTTTCTTTTAGAATGCCAACACCCAAGAGAGTTGTTTGCCAAAAGCTTTTGTTTGATCATTGGAAGCTCATTTGATACAGGTTCCATTTTGGAAGCATAATGTGGCAAAGGTCACTCTTAAGTTCTTTGTGAAGAAGTAGCCAAGAGAATGTATAACTTTTTTTGGCAAAAAAAATTGCCAAAGAGCAGAACTCCGAAATTTACGACAGCAAGGAAAAAACGAAACAGTTTGACGCCTCCAAATCCGGCCCAGGGGCCAAGATAATAAAAAGATTGCAGTCTCAGTACTAAGAAAAACATTCGTGGACATTGGAATATGTAATTGTTATGTTTTGTTGTTAAAATATACTGTTGTTATGTCATGTTCCTTTCTTTATCTTCAAGTTTTGTAACTGTCCAGTTTTACTTTCTTGGTATTTTGGGACATTTACTTGCTAGATATAACCTACATATATATAGCAATTAATTTTCAGTCAGAAATATCGCACAAATTGATTTTGAACCCCATTTTCTGTAAAGAAATGTCTTGCTGGCATCGCCCTTTCGTTGTCTTGAACTTGCGCCCAGTCTACCTCCAGGATAGAGTACTCCTTGAGTGTGGTAAAACAATAACTTAAGTCACCTTTGTATACTATTCAAACCAACGATTGCTCTTGGGGCTAATCAATGAGCATCTTAAAGTCATTTTGAACAATGCAACACTTTTTTAAGCAACCCTTAATGTAGTTGAGGCCTCGTATTTAGCACTTCACCCAGCCAAATTAGCCAGAAAACAAAAGAGACTTCGCCAAATTTTCGGCTGAATTGGCATTGGATCTTGACCTTTCACTCGATTGGGGGTCACCTCCGGCCCGTTTTGCCGTACCGTGAAAGGTCCACATCTGAAGACGTTCTTGTACAGGGCTGCTACTTCTAATTGTCGCCGTATTATCAACATCACAAAAACTAGTGTATCTCAGTCCTAAAACACTAAATTTCTAAAATTGAAAAAACTGACATCCAAGATTTATGGTCTAGAAAAGAATGCATTCGATCTCATTGTCCTCAGCCTCCACCACGGCCTTCACGCGGACATTAAACCACGTAGTCGGAGCTTTTACCCTTGCCTCGTCTATCTTGTTGCCCTTCTCGTTGATGGCACTGATTTGGGAGGTCTTCATGTTGTGGGCTCTTCTGTTGGTCCTTTCTTTCAAAACGCCCAAGAAAAATTAATCCATTGGACTTCACTTTGGAGAGCTATGTAGCCATGTATCCTTGGAGCATGGCTGTTCTCCTTGACCCACAGGACAGACTTTTGGATACATGACAGGGTGCATTGTCTTTTTGCCATACCCAGGGGACGGTTACCAGTTGTCTCCTTGGTGATAGGTATAACCGCATCCTTAAATAAAATGCCTGTGTTGACCCTGAGCCGTGTTTCGGTGATGTGTGGACTGTGGAGGCATGGTCATCACTCAAGATCACTCCACACACTATCTTTGAACCAGGGTGCTTCTTTTTCTCCTCTAACTTCTTCCTGGTCCTTTGAATGAATTCTAGGATATTTGTGGCATACTCCGAGCCAGTGATCTGGTATATTTTGTCTCAAAATGGCATATTTTAAAGGTTGATCAGGCATGTTTTTCACCACGGAACCCGGCAGCACCGGTCGCCTATTCCTAGGTAAGTGCTTTATGATGCTTTTGTTCTCTTCCAAAAAGATTGCCACATTGAATAGGCGTCGAGCTTTTTGACATCATTTTTCACCTTAGCGGGTTTAGTATACTTCTTGCGGGAACGATTTTATTCGGCATCATTCTTCACACAAATGATGAAGTGTTATCATTTGTGATCACAAATAATGATAATGGAAGGATTCAATCTTCCATTAGATGGTGAGTTATTTTTCTGCTCGTTGTGTAATCTTACGAGCTTGAAATTTCATTCGGTTCCATTTTAAAATTGAGGGCAAGTTTCACTTCCACTGGGCCATCATATCCGTTATCTTTTATGCCCATTAATCTGAAAATAGGTCTTAAAGTTATCTCAAAACCATGCTTATGATTTTATTTTTTCATCTCACTCTTGGACATATTCATTGGGAAGTCCATTTTCTTTGGCCCCCTCGATCATGATATTTTTGTAGACTTTACTTGGTCGGCAATCATCCGTTTTGGGGATCATCATCTCATCACAGACTCGGTATGTGTATGGATGAAGTTCTTCAGACCCGTCTTTGGAGTGAACCTTTGAAAGTAGGGACCAGATCAACGATGGTGTTCATTTTCATGTTAGTAATGATGTTACCTTCACGGTCAATCGACGATAAATGTTGAGCGGGACTCCTTCTTGGTCGTCAAGACTCTTTAGATCTTCATTTTTCAATTCCCAAAGGACTCCCCAAACACGCTTTCCTGGACATGGAATCACTGTGGCCGCACAACCATGCCATCTCTGAAACGTAGTATCAATCATAAACGACTTTTAGTTCAAGACTCAAGGCTGATTGGTATATTGCACTTTGTTCACAAACTTTGGAGGGTAGTCGAAAATCCAATTCGTGGTCCTTGAGCATCGCCGTTCCCACGGCTTTAGCGGATTGATTCTGGACATGGATACGTTGGGTGAGCATATTGCTTCCAAAAGCAAAGTATAAAAAGGTGTCTTTGCCACGCATCATATTCTTCACCCTTCAATCACTTGTGTTTGAAAATGAATAGGGAAAAGTATCACCATTGAGGAGCAAATGCACTATCCCCTCCAATCATCACTCAAACGAAAGTGTTTGTTTGATTGAATGGCTAGTGTCTCGTAAAGATATCAAGTTTTATGGTGATAACCTTCAAATGATGTATGAAGTGATGCCGACTACCCAAGGTTTTGTGCACCTGTCACTGGCGCAGCAGTGCCACTGACAGTGCCCAAGTGTCGATCTATCCTTGCAAATCGTGCTCAGAATCGGGTGCGGAAAGTTGAAACTCTCAAACACTAGAAACCTCTTGGAGCTGTTGGAAAATATCCTTCCAAAGCTCGTTGGTGGCAGACTTTCCAAATTGCCAGTTTCCTCGCCAGGCAAAATGATGGTTCATAAATGTATACAGTAAGGAATAAGTATCTACTAGCCGAATCCCGTGATAGTCGGCCAATACACGGTAAATATCATTCAAGAGCCGCATCCGAGTATTGGATACAAACTGAATCCGTTCTTGACATTCTTGGCGATCTTCCGCGTTCCAAACTTCTTCGCAAAGAACTCGATGTGGAAGAATCCTTGGTCCAGTAAGAAGAAACACGTTGTGTGCTCCAACCTTTTTAATACATAACGATATGGCTTTCTTAAGGGCATGGGACAAATTGAGAAAATTATCTGAATGCTCGGAACTCTTCAAATCCGCAAGAGCGTTGGACAAGATGATTATGTTTCGGTTTGATGTTGTCGGTTTGACCTTTTTTACAGCCTCTTCGGCCAAATCCACGCTTAATGAGGTTCCCAAGCGGCTAAATGAGCCTTTCTTCACCCCTCGAGGTGCGTTGAGCATCAAACTGAGAATAGTGTTATCGCCCATAAAGTGAGCTCTTATATCTTGGATGGACTGAAAGTTGAGATCATCCGTCTGGCGATCGTCAGAAAATCCAGGACAAAGTATAGGGCGTACTTCCGAAACGATCCACGTTCCAACTAAATAATCGATGATTGGATCTGGTGGCGATCTCATTCCATGGCATTGTGTGAAAACTAAAAATACGTAGAGTTGCGGGTCCATAAGATGAATGGCGGTGGATTCGAATGCCGAAGGTAATTGAAAGGAATATAAACCGTTTTCAAGATCCACAATCTCCAGATGGATAGACGTTTCTGTGGTTGCACCCAAATAGACTTCGTATTCATCTCCACCATGATTTAGTCCAGAGTCAAAGATAAAAATCGGAGGACATTCACTAATTTGGTAGAGATGGCCTTGGATCGTAGGCTTGCTCTTTGAATCTCCACAATTCCGATTGATGAATTCTTGATATTCGTTAATAATGCTACTCACACAATGCTTCAAATTAAACATTGGACCTGAGCAGTGGTCACTTAATTTTGTAACATTGTCTCGGAATTTAATGTGGTCTTTTATTTTAGACCTCAAATACATTGGTGCTCTTTTGAGAAGAAACTCCCACTTTTTTTCGTCTGACAGTTCGTTTGAGTTATTGTCAAATCCACCAAACTGCTTCAAAACCATTACGACAAAAGGCCACAAAATGAGAAATGTAATGAGACTTCGCCAAGAATGGCTCCATTCCTTGACTTTGTGACTGTTCAAACGACGACGGCACTTCATGCTTTTAACGTTAGAATCTCTTGAAAACGACTAGTTTAACAGAAGAAAGCAACTCTCACGGAAAAGTAGTCACGAAAAAAGGCCAGTCATAATTAGGAAAGTTTATTGCTAGGGATATATTTTGAAAGGTGGGCAGCTCCTGCTGGTTTGTTCTCTTCACAACCTGACTTTTCCTGTGTTGATTTCCTCGTACAAGCTTTTAGTCAAGGGAACGTACATCTTTTGCCTCGCATCAAAAAAGAAGACAGCATCCTTCAAAGACGTCACATCGTAGCCCTCTTTCTGAAGATTATTCTTCTTTAATTTGTAAGTGCCTAGAGGGATTTAAAATCAATAAATGGTGCGTTGGATCAAAGAGTGTCAAAATATGTCAAACAAAAGAGCCGTTGTTACCTGTCATATCGATTTCCTTTATCAATCGCACAAACATGGGTACAGCATAAGAGGGCAACTTGTCCGTTAGGCCTTCACAGAGTTTCTTCAAATCCACATCCTTGTCATTTTTGGCCAACAAGGCAATCATACCTGCTCTTCCCTCTGTGTTCGGGATTTCAACTCCATATGAAATGGCATCCAGCAAATTAAGAACCTCTGAAGCAGTCGCTTCAACTTCCGTCGTGGAGACATTTTCTCCCTTCCATCTAGAAATAGTCATTGGTGATTGGATTAGTAACAGGGCTTCTTCAATCAAAAGATAAGAAAATTGTTTTGTGTACCTAAAAGTGTCTCCTTGTCTGTCTTTGAAGTAGAGATAGCCGAGTTCGTCTCGAATAAGAATGTCACCGGATCGGAAGTACACATCGCCTTTCTTAAACACATTTGTTAGGATTTTTTTCTTAGTGGCTTCTGAGTCCTTATATCCGTCAAAATCCTTGACTGGATCACCCCGAACAATTTTGCCAATGAACTCTCCTGGCTCTCCTGGATCTGTCTTGATACATAATCCGTCTGGTCCTCGCTTAGGTTCTCCCGTTTCTTCATCGATTTTAATCACACTCAGTGGGAGAAGCCTTTCGATGAGAAAATCTGGGAATATTACTCCAATGAAACCCACGGAACCGACCCGATTCTCGATATTGATGATATTGGAATTTCCCTCGGTGGCTCCATAAAACTCTGCAATATTCGGAATGTTGAATCGATTCACAAATTTCTTCCAGATTTGGGGTCTGAGTCCATTGCCGAACATGATTCGGATCTTGTGCATCTTCTCCTCAGGAATGCTTTTGGCCGTGAGGAGATATCGGGCAATTTCCCCTATGTATTGTGTTGCCTGAGGAAATAAATTTAATGAAAACAATATGGCGTTCGACAAAAAACGACGAAGGTTCCTACCGTAACGTCATACTTGATGCAATCGGTCCAGAAATTGGACGCTGAAAATTTCTTTCGAATCACAGTTTTTGTCCCGAGAAAAAGTGCCGCCGAAGTAGCGACCTGACCACCGGAAGAATGATATAAAGGTAGGTGACAATAAACCACATCATCTGAACGTAACCCAATGGTGTAAATGCTCGCAGTGCATGCAAACAATTGTCTGAAATATAATCAGTAAGTTTGAGTGCAAATCTATTGATAATGACCTGATGGACAATCTGGCTCTTTTTCCCCAGCATTTTTGAATCTGGATTATACTCATTGATCATATGAACTAACCTGATATGCTTAATAATGACGGCTTTGGGAAGGCCTGTGGTTCCAGAAGTATAGATGTACAGTAGGGGGTCAACTGAGTGAATGCTTTGACTAATGTTTTGAGGCTCGGGGTCACTAGATGAAGTCTTTAAAGCTTGATCGAGCGATTGAGCGTGAGGGATCTTGGACTTGCTTTGCTCATCCAATTCCGTTCCTGAGAGTGAGTAAAACGACGGGAATTCGTTGCCGTTTACGGTGAGAAGTTTTCCCATAACCTCGGACACAGCTGAAAGAAAGAAATCCTCTTTGAATATAACAGGTGAGATTTCAGAGGTCAAAAATTACCATTTTCAAGTTCCAATCCATAAATGATTGCCTTGCAGCCCGCCACTTCAATGGTATGAAAAAGTGAGTCATTTCGTAAGTTGTAATTGATCAAGGCTGGGATCACGCCAATCTTCGCCATACCCAACCTAGAACTTCCAGATTAGTATATCGAATTCTACTAATTTGATTTGGGATCTTACCATGTGGCAATGTATTCGGGACGATTCTCCATGAAAAACGCCACAGTATCGCCTTTCTTGAAGCCCTTTTTCAGGAGATGATTTGCCACTTTGTTGCTGTACTCATCCACCTTGATAATCAAATAGGTTTATGGACAATGTTTGAAGTTTGTAAATGTGTCGACTTACTTGTGTGTAGGACCATTCTTGGCCTGTTCCACAATTTACCAACATGATGTTCTTTGGGTACTTTTTCACTACTTGACGAAACACTTGGATCACATTTTTGTCCGTATGTTTGTAATATGCCAAGTAACCTAAGATTCCAATCCCTCTCTTCAATAACCTGAGTAATGCCCGAACGAAAAGAAAAATCCATATTCCAAAGGTCTTGAAAATATAAAGAAATCACTTAAAACTACCTCAAATCTCTTCCCAAGGTGTGGTAAGTCAAGTAACAAATATAATGACCCCCCGTGGCCAACCACAATCCCAACCAAATGAACCATTTTGTTCCACAACTCAGACTTGGAGCGAAGTACAAACCGGCTGCCAGGCCAAAAAGGATGGCATTCCGAGAACCAAACGCCATGTTTGGCAAACTGAATATTACAATACGATTTCTAAGGATCAATCAAGATTGACTCCAAAGAACCCATTGAAATTAATAAGTTAAGACGTATTCGAGCCCTCGGAAACTAAGAGATAAGAGGGTCACTTCAAGATAGGCGAAGGCCAAAGGTTAAACACACAATCACATTCAAGAAGGTTTAATGAGAACATGTCCACGCTACACACTAGAGTTTTTACTACACTCGCTCACTCATTGTTAGGCAAAGGATTTGCTCGAAGATCTATATGAACGTAAATAATCCGATTTCTTTCGAGTTGAAAATCCCGCTTCTTTCGTGACGTCACTTTCCATGCTTTGTTTGTACAATGTTTGGGGTTCTATCGTTTCAATCTAATCGACAGAATTCGTGAATGGATTGTGAATAAAAGTTAGTTCTTTAACCTACACCAATTTAAATAATTCAGAAAAAATGCCATTGATTGTGGTCACAGGATACCCATCCAGTGGAAAGACCCGTGTGACTAACGAAATGAGACAATTCTTCCTAGATCAAGGCAAAGTGGTGAACGTCATATCTGAAAATGAAATTCTCGAAGACAAAAAGAACAAAATTCTGTCAGATTCTCTTCAGGAGAAACGTATTCGCGGCACATTGAAGTCTGAAGTGGCTCGTTTGATCCATAAGGACCAGGTGTTGATCCTTGATGCCCTTAATTACATCAAAGGTTTTAGATATGAGCTTTATTGCGTGAGCAAAGCCAGCAAAACTACACAATGCACGATTCATTGTGATGTCAGTCCGGAAGATGCTTGGCAATGGAATCAAGAGCGATCGCCTCAAGATCAATACGAGAAAGATGTGTTTGATGCTTTAGTAATGAGATACGAAACTCCGGTGGGTGCCAACCGATGGGATGCTCCACTCCTCCTTCATCTGAAGGCCATTCCAGTGGTCATGAGGGATGTAAACGATGCACTGTTTCTACGAAAAGCCCCTCCACCCAATCAGTCCACCCAATGCCAACCATTGTCCTCCACAAATTTCCTCTATGAGCTCGATCGAGTCACCAAGGAAATCATCATGGCCATATTAGATGCCCAAAAATCCGGAGCCATGGAGGGCGACTCGATAACACTCCCTGGAACAAGTGAGAAGTTCATGTTGAGCAAAATCCTTACCATGTCCGAATTGACTCGAGTCAAAAGACAGTTTCTTACTTACGCCAAAGCCAGAGCTATTGAGGATGTGCAAAAACTGGCCACAATGTTTGTTCAATATCTCAACACTTCGTTAGTTTCATGAACTGTGATCTTCATTTTTTGGTTCGACCTTTTGGTGTTGGCAAATAATGACTCGACTCGTTTTCCTCGGTTCGAATGCCCTTTTTTATTGTGCATACCTGGAAGCTACAACGTACGAAACGTCGCAGTTCAAATTCTATTATGCAATACTTTTCAAAACATTATTTTACAGTTCATATAAACCATTTGCCAACGATAATGCCTACGCATAGGACAAAAAACATGAGTTTGAGGGATTCTTCGATTACTCCTACAGGGAAAACGATATTCACAGGAGCATATTTGGCGTCATCCAGTGAGGCTTTTCCCGACATTTGCGTGAAATGTTCATTTCTTGGGAGGGAATCTGCCGGATCTTTAAATCCTGTCAGATTTTCAATTGGACGTTGCTCTTTCTCTTCACCATTTTCAATCGAATGAGGCTTGCGACAAATTGTTTCAGGTGCATCCCAGTCAGGGAAGTTATTGTCGTCATTAGTTTTCGACCATTTTGTGTTGGTTTGGGGCCAACAAATAATTTCTGGAGCTTCCTTGACTTCCCAAGCGTTTTTTTCGTGAACATCACCTGACATCCATTGAGTTTGATCATTGTTCTCGTCTGGCTCTGCCTCGTGTTTTTTATCATTGTCCGGGAAATCGTGATCTCCCTTTTCCACATCGTTCCAAGGGTCATTTTCATCTAGATTAGTCGCAACATCCTTGGGATTCCATTGACAATCTGAATGTTGTTGCGGTCTTTGTGGCTCATCGACAATAGCCCATATATTCTCTAAATCGGTATTAATAGTGTTTGGTTGGGCGAGGAACTTGTCTCCCTGGCCTTTTATTTCTGTCATTCGACTCATCCAAGTGGTCTCTTCATGATTTTCAGAAATAAAAGCCTGATTCGGGTCGACACAGGTCTCAATCTCCACATGTTGGTTCCAAGCCGTCAAATGTGTGACATTTCCTTTCGTAATAGGAACCGAATCACACCAAACCACGGTCTTTTTTATCCGCTCAGGCTCAGCTTCAGCCTTATCTTGACACTCCTCAATTAGGTCTTGATAAACACATTTCAGTTTGTAAGAGTTGTGTTTAAAACCTCGTTGCCAAACATGATTTCCATATTCCGAGTTTTTTTCAGCGGAAACTGTCTGAATCAAGATTTGATGCATAGGTGGCCTTGTTCCGGATTTGGCCGTGGTCGACGGGGTCAAAGTGACTTGAATCTGAAGGCTTTGTCGTGGGTTAATTACTCCTGTGCAAGGATGGACCGCTATCTGGCCTTTCATGGCGGTCGATTTGATCTTAAAAGCTAAAGCCTCAGTAAACGACAAATTTTGAAGGCTGACATGAGATCGGCTTCGACGGTGGAATGGTCCTGTGAAAATAACTTGACCGGAAGGGTTGACCTTCAGAGGCGGTGAGGGTAAGGCCGACGACGCTCCTCTAGACCAGACAGTGGCAGCCATGATAGCCCAGCAAATGAAAATCCGGAGCAAAGGACGCCACTAGCAACGCTCAGTGTCTGGAAGTTTTCACATTCCCAAAAGCCTCTAGATTAGTGATAGAATAAAGACCGTTCAACCAAAACCGAATCGAAAAACAACTGGCAAAAAAAACAAGTGCACAAATTAGCTTAAGTAGCTATTTTCATTATTGGACATTAAGCGTCGAACGTTAAGCGTCTAATAATATTTTCAATTACTCGAACAATCACTCTTCATTCCTCCTTACAGCTTTCAGATAAGGACATCATTTCAGCCCTAAATCTTTTCTTTACTGTGCCTGTCTGCATTCGGTTTCAGTTGACCGGAAGCGAGGTCTTCAGCGAAATTTCAGTTATTTTGACGACACGAAATTGGTCATTTTTCCCTTAGTTAAATATGTTCAACAGTGTCGATGCAACTCTCGTCCTTCATCTTGGTAACGATAAAAGCGCATTTAACTGCTTTACATCCCTAAGTCCGCCTTGAGGAAAGTGTTTTAAATGCCAAAAGGAGAGATAATGCAGATTGGCGCAAAACAAAAAATATGTGGAGGCCCTGAAGAAACGTGCCAGGCAGGTTTTTCAGAAAACTTGAACTGGTTTAGCCAGGTTGGCGAGAAAGAGGAAATCAAGTTAGGGCATTTACGTTAGCAAGGAAAAATGAGAACGTTTAATTGCCCAAGAAACTGATTGTTTGAGACCCTTTTAGTTAGTAATATGATCTGAAATATAGAGCTGAAGCTCAGCTAATTTAATTGAAACGATTAAAAATCCAGGTTTTTCGTAACAAATGTAAATCATTCAATTGAGATCGACACACGTGTCTACGAGATTGATTATTCGAATTCCACATGTCCAAAACTAACTTCAAACGTGTCACACCATACGGACAGCCAACGAAGTTTAAAGGCGTCCATATCTTTGGGAAGTCGGATGGTGATATCTCGCTGCTGGACCCTCGTCAACCTTTTAGGGCCCAATCGACTCTTGTAACCATCATAAGGGTACTCCAAGAACCGTCCAGTCTTCAAATTTTCCTCTTCTCCCGCATAGAACACTACCGAAGGGCCCTGGAGACAGATTGCTTGTAAGTTGGGCAGTAAAAAAACATAATTTTTCATGATGACGTACCTGGCCATCGTAATTGAAATCTCGGATAACTAAATGTTCGCGATCTTGGATGTAAACCGTCCCAGACACCAAATGTTCCACATTGGTAAAGGGTCCCACCAGGATCAAATCTGTGTTGGGTCGTTCGGGCCTTGTATTCCTGGCCTCTTTTAAATCCACTCGCCCAAAGGACACCCCATACTCTGAGCACCAAACGACCAACCGGTCAACATCAGATACCCGTAGATTTCTTGGCAATGCCAAGGTGTAGTTGGCGTTCAATGTTCTAGGAACTTGTTCTTGATTATCAAGTTCTGCAATTTTTAATGGAATGCCTTGGGCATAATTTGTTTCGTCCTTTGGTATGGCTACGAAGGTCACGCCTGGTGGGCCTTCTCCATCGTAATAGAATCGATGGATGAACAAGCTTTTGCTGTCTTTCCCATAGAGCTCTCCTTGGACAAAGTGTTGTACAAAGCGGAATTTACCATAGTATTCCCAATCTGAAGGCACTTCACCATTGACTGCATTCAAGACGTTTGTGCTCAAAGTAAGTTGAAGTATGATGAGCAATGGTAACAACTGCAAAGAAACGTGCACTGGATGATTGTAAATGTTATGATCCGAGTCGATAAGATCTTTGCTTCGTCGTATGATGGGGCTCCATTAATCAAAAAGAATGTCCTTCACATGTTGTCTAGCCGCGGAGTTAATTATTTTATTGGTCTCACACTTTGTTGGGGCTATTATTTAAAATCACTGTTTGCCATCAGGTGTTACTACTCTATTACAAAACCGATTGAGTGAAAACAAATGCTACCTACCATCGTTAATGCCTGATTTTGATGCCACGAACGATTCTACAAGATTCAGCCAACCAATCTCTTGAACTCTTAAAATAGAAGATATGGGATCGGCTCTGCACTTCTTGTTAAACTGACATAAAGTTCTTTCGGACTCCAAGCCGAACCCAAGATGAAGTAACGAGAAAAAAGGCATGTTCTTTGTCCTTTCAAGCAATGTCATCCTTGTCCAGTTCTGTCCCACCATTATTGACCTGACGTGTATCTTGAACGTAACAACGATCCCGAATCCATTGCATTTAAAGTGTTCGAAAAAAACCTGTTCCCTCTAGCTTGGTACTTGAATGCAATTATTCACAAGGCATTAACATTCCTACTTGACCTGTTGTATGGTCGAATCGACGTAGTTCAATTACCAATATTACGTAACGCACGCGTTACTACTTGTCTAGAAAATTAACAATTAAATGAAGAAAACGTTATCATATACTGTACATGTTTACCGTTCAGCCAAAGTCAACAGACACGAGAAAAATTGAAACCGTTTGGGAAACCTGAAGCTCTTTCCCCGTTTCAAGATTCGAAGTCTGAGTCATAGAAAACTGTATTGTAAATGCGTCTGCCTTTCAAAAGTTTGGGTCAATTGTCACTTTTCGACAATGGCACGATGATTGATGAAAGATGTTCCTTTATATCCGCCATGCCTTAGTTGAAATACGGGCCCAATCCCGCTCCGGCAGAGATAGACGCCACGTCTTTTTGCATGAGGTTGTTGCCCAAAGTGTTACGCAATCAGACTCTTCCTCAGAAGAAGTACAACACAATCGAGATGCACCAATGAGGCCATTCTGGCTCGTAGACTGCTTGTCAGAATTTCACAAAGAATTGAAATCAAAACACTTTCGTTGTTGTTTTACATGGTATTTGTAGATTTGAGCGCGTTTGAGGAATACATTTGATTGTAATTGGCTCCAGCTTTCATGCCAGATTCTAAAGCCATCATTTACTCAAGAAGTCTTGCTTCTTATTTCGCCAACCACATACTCTCTACACTCTTACATACAAACACCATGAATCTCGGCATGGATTCTCTCTCCACCACCAAATATTGTCTCTTACCAAAGCCCTATGTCTATTAATCCGAGGATCCAAGATCGTCAGTATTCATTGGAGCTCTCCTTCAGCTCTACGCTAGTTTGTTCAAGAAAAAATGAATGAGTTTGGACGCTCGTGCAAATATCATAGGTGTGTGAAAGAGGAAAAGCCTTTCTTTGCATCGGGCCTACTCAAGTGCGTGTTTGTCCAAAGTGTGTAAGTGCGGCAATTTTGGTGGCAATTTGTTCACGTCCAAGGAGATGGGACCCAAAGAGCAATAGACCAGTTCACGTTGGGAATGGTGGATGGAGTGACGAGGCTTGAATTTGGGTGTGAAAGGGCTCCGAGTTCAAAAGACATTTTCCTCCTTGAATATCCAATCAGTTTCATGTGAGAGCTCCTCAAAGTTACATACATTCTCGAAAGATCTCTTGAGTGATGAACAGTGACCGACTTGTTGACTCCCTCACCCAGTTTCCTTAACTCTTTCCCGCCAATTTGAAAAGGTAAGGTATAAAATGTACATTGGTGGAAAGGCAGATGTCTTACATATCATATTCTATGCTTCACACCTACACTGAAATGGTGCCAACGAGAAAGAAATTGGAAACAAACACGGAACTCGTACGAATTGACCTATGGTTTGATGACCTTTTCGGCTTGTTGGCTTATTTAATGAAATTGGTTGCCCAATTTTTTATTCACGCAACCTCTATATAACTGTTCGTGATGAATAGGGCTGAATATTTTAGGTTAACTTTTTGGGCAAATTATGACATAATTAGGTTGCCAAAAATTACGTTTTAGGTTTTTTTTAGGTTGTATAGATAACACCTTTTCAGAGGCTATTCAGACCAAATATAGCCTTTTATTAATTGCTCTACAGCAGTTTACTTTTTACAAGAGTAAAAGCAGTGGAGCAGAGACAGAGGCAGTGAAAATTTAATTTGGCATTGGTGGGAAAGTGGTAGAAATGGCAGTATAGAAAATTTTGTGGTAGAGAAATTTCTGAAGTGGCAGAATATGGCAAAAAGTGGAAGGGCAGGCAAAAAAATCGACCAAAAAACGATATCGAAAATTGTCGACCAAGAAAAGGAGATCAAAAAATTTTGACCAAAAAAACGAGATCTAAAATTTGAGCCCTAAAAAACGAGATGAAATGATAAAAAACGAGAAAAATTCGGCTCAAAGGTGACAGAATGTGGCGTTATGTGACTTCAAAAATGGCAGCGAGCGCCTGTAATTGGCAGTATTTCAAACAACTTTTGGCAATGTCTGCCTGAAACCACCTGGTAACGCTGATTTGGCATGTTGATGGGATGAAAATCATTGTGGCTCCCACTCCTCTTCTCTCTTCCTTTGTTCTCGTGTTTTGTTTTTTTGAAGACACTGGTTTGAGGGACCTTATTGTGCAAATGACTTTAGGATAAGTAAAAAAGTTAATATCAGGTTGAAAACTTAGTTTTAGGTAAAAATTGCCCTAAAAAGGCGAGAAAAAAGTAAATTTTTGACTGAAAACTTAATTTTAGGTAAAAATTGCCCGAATTAGGCGTTTTAGGTTAAAACCTAAGTTTTTATGTAAAACCTAAAATATTCAGCCCTAGTGATGAACTTCCATGGAAAAGTGTGCATGGCTCCTTCTAAGAAGCCAGGCGGAGCAAAAGGATGAAATTAATGGTTCTCACTTCATTGCAATTTCAGTCCTAAATACTGTTACCAAGCAATTTGTGTTTTGAGCCTCTCTACTAATTTGTATGAGTACTCAATGATATGCAACTATTGATCCATTTTTGCGCTTTATCTCCCGACTCGCAAAAAGATGAACGCTCATCATGGATGAAATCAAGTTAACTTGAAGTTGGTTCAATGGTTGATCTTTGTCGTAATTGACGGTGAGGATTTTTCTATTGTCCTCAAGGTTGTTCCAAAAGTTACGCAACGAAAAATCAGATTTTAAAGATCTTACCACATAAATTACACAAACTTGCCCAACAAGCCTGTCGAGCCCAATATTGAACAGATTACAGTCCTTTGACACTTTGAAAAAAATCATGCGGCACTGAGGCATTATCCAAAATATCGTGCACGAGACAGTTGGATGACAAGGCGAAGCTCATCATCACTATTATTATCATTGGTATCATCGTTGAGGTCGGGTTTTCATCCCATAAACGAGATGCATGTGAATCCAGTCATGGTTTTGTATTAGCCGAGAATAGCTCCGTCATTCTCCTTTGGATGCACCCGTGAGGTAATCGAGCTAAAGCGGAACAGACGGTTGTTTCTCAGGAAGAAGTAAGTCTCTTGGAACGACAAGCAAAGTTGGAAATCGTGGTCCGAAAATTCTGAAAAAAGGTTCATTTTAACGGCGAGTTAACCTATCCGGGAATCATTAACCACACATCAGATTGGAGTCAATTATTGGAAGCGAAAGGCTCCAGAGGGGTTCGATTCCTCCTGATTAAGCTCTTTCTCGTCCGCTCATAGAGAACTTCATAAATCAACCTTGAGGAGTAAATCCCATAAAACCGTCCTACAACGAACGATGCAGAGGGGTAGTTTATCATGATAATCGAGCTGAATGACACAACAAATATCCTTCGTGTTTGGCTTACCGGTTTTTCTTGGTTCTGATTTAAATCTTTGACTTAATTCAAGTCACCAGCCTCCCAAATGCTTGCTTGCATTTTAGAATCAACCCAAACTCTGCCACGGACTGATTTACCATAAATCAAATTCGCTATTACTTCCTATGCATGGTTAGGAGAGATAATCTGAGGGTATGAATTGTATGAGAAAGCGAGTTTACTGACCTGTCTTTTAGGGGATCGGATTTGATGTATGAATTTGTCCAAAATGTTAATCACTCCCTCCTAGATGCATTGCCTCCAAAATGTGGCTTCCGTCAAAAAACTATTACGAAAGCAGTTCGTCTATAGGTCAGTTGTTAAGGTAGTTTTAAATTATAGTAGAAGCATATCTAGAAGCATAAAACAAACATGAAAGAAGCATATGAGGCGAAGTAGAAATAACCATGGTCGATCAAGTTTCGCTACATAAGGTGTGATTGAAAAACGCAGCTTATGTAGTAAAACTAGATCGAGCATGGCTTTTTCTACTTCGCCTCATATTCTTCTTTTGTGTTTCTTCTGTGCTTCTAGGAATGCTTCTTCTATACTTCAAAGCTACCTCAACAAGCAACCTTATGTCCCTCAAGCCCGACAGATTATTATGTTGGAAGGCACTCTGCTTGTTTCTCTCAAGTCTATGAGAAGAAGGTAAACAAGAGATGCATAATAAAGAACCACCTCGTTTTGTTAGAAGGAATACGCTTAATCCAAACAGGAAAGTGCGTTTAGAGTAGGTCGACACATTTGTACGAGAAGGAGATCAATCTTATTTTTTATTACACTAAAAAAATATTTTTCACTCGACTAGTTTTAAGCCACGCAAAGCTTTAGTTATTTAATTTTATAAGCTCGAACACAGATCCAACACAAGCGAGGGACGAAGTGGGAATTCAATCCAATCTGAGTCGAGCTTGGGGTTCAATCCCCATTGGCGTGTTTTAAGAATACCATCCCCTAAATCTCATATTACAACAAAGCTTGCATTGGATAATCTCTTGAAGAGATATCAATGTACGTTTATTCAATTGGCGAACGACTGGATAAATAGAGAGCATATTCTTTCTCTCAAGTCAACTAGTTTTGTCACAAATATGCAAAAAGAAGAGAACTTGACATTGCAAAATTATACTTTTTTGATTTTGCGCAGTAATGTACATCATTTATTTTTTTTTTCATAGAATTTTAACAAAATGAAAATAGCGCTAATAATTTCTTTTGTGGTTGAAGATTTTTTAGAGTTTCCCATGAAATGGGGAATTTACGTAATTTGATTAAAATCTCGGGGTCTTTTTTTGTTGATAAAGGGCCCTTTAGCTCCATGACTTGCAAAAAATATTTTAATTCTTCCCATTCTGCATTGTTGCCTACCCACTATCACAACAAAAAATAGAATGATATCATCATTTTACGCCACAAAAGACAAAGCTGATGCACTACTTATGTCGGACTAAGTGACTTCTGAAAGGAGCTAAATGCATTTGCAATTTCCTTACGAAGCGCCAATCGTGTGACAAATGGTGAACTATTGTGTGCTATAGAAATATTAGATTAGATAGTCTTTAGGACAGCGTGGTAGAGTACAAATAATCATCATTATCATGATCAATTACAATCTCACCACTCAACGTGTGATTGTTAAACTAATGAATGCAGCCTATCTTTAAAGCAATTTTCCAGGTTCTCGTACTTCAGTTTAACTTTGAGTTTTAGATTAACTTTGCACATTTTGCATCTTGAATTAGATCTTTATTTGGGAACGTGATTTCAAGCTTCTTTGAGAACTTTACTTTCGTATGTATACTCCAAACTCTCATTTCAGAATACGTGGCGACTAGAGAGTGGCAGGCATGTCTGGTTTTAATTATTGTCGTTGCATTGGACTTGAAAGTAAATCACAAAATTACCCACCGCTAGAGAAGCAATTACCATCTTAAGGCTGACTCTACATGGGCCTTCCGTTTGTCAAGAAAAAAATGAATGGCGACACGAAACTAGTCTCTTTACACCATCATTTCAGATTCAAAGGCATCATCAACATCATGATAACATATCCCATCTCCCCCAACAATTTAGGACCAACACACATAACCGAAGCTGGTATTTAGTTCGAATAGAACATACAGTCATAGCTGGCTATAAGAATATTTTAGGTCAGAAGCGGCATTATTCTTATTTCGAGAGTTATTTTCCCATCAAGCGCCAAAATGCAGTGAATGTATAAGTTGGTTTACGCAAAAGCATTCTTATTTCAATAGTTATCGGTAAATTGTTCAGAAATATTATAAGTTACGTTCTTGCAGGTCATGATTGAATAACAAATTGAACCCAGGACAAATTGCCTTTTGCCGCTTTGCGAGTTGATTCATTTTTTTGCAAGCTCCTTTGTGCACCTTTTGCTTGCGATATTTATGGCACCTCTAACAATTTGATTGTGTTAGCCCATAAGCTTCGATATCACACTACGGGGTTGGTTTAACATCTTGCACATTATATCTGAGAAGCGCTCTTATGAAAACATGATGAGACACAAGATTGGAACCGTCTTTGCGTCTTGGTACATCAGATTGGCCAAGACAAACTTAATCCACGAGGATGGGTCCGGTCTGCTCTGATAGGATCTTATTCAGTCACCCTCTGGGGACAATTAAGAGCTCCTCCATCCAAGGATGGAATATTTATGTTTACAGCAAAGGAACGATAACATCTCACATTCCACCACAAATAACTCTCAAACTCCAACCAAGGGAATGTAATGGTTTCATAGTATCATTTTCCCTTTAAATCCCCTCCCTCGCTCGTTGTGACAATGATGGGCCCAATTCATGAGGCTGTTTTGAGGCCCTGAGAGGTATCGTGAGTCCTATCTCTGATTGTACATGTCCGTAGGGTCCTCCGCATTGATCGAATCATCACCCCTACCATCTATCAAGTCCATTACATTGCATATCGAATCTATTGATTTTGATGCTGACAGTTATCACTTCCTTGCATTCTTCCTTCAAAGTTAATTATGACCATAACCCAGAGAAACGGCTTGGTCATTCTCTTTGAGGAGAACTTTTGGTGGTCGGCAAGTCGTCCCGGTCTTCGTCTGAGGCTTTAAGTAAGGGCTTCCTTCAAGGGCTTAAGCAAGCACCGCTCCAACTGATCACTGTGGTGCAACTGACCTCAACCAGTGGCGGGGTGATTGGCTTGATGATTGTTCATATTTGGGCACAAGGATGCAAATCCAAACGAACAAGGAACTCAAGCACGAGCTAACATCTTTCGGGGTTTAGACTTTTTTTTAGTTTTGACCATTACGATTTACGAAGCTCGTGCCAGAAGACAAATGAGTGCCTCCGATTCGCTTCCTTGGCTTTTGTCCAAATGAGTGCTTTGTTTTCCAAACCTTTTTCTTGCCCAAATCTGGACGCCTGAGCTGCACTTTTTTGGCAGCCCCAATCAGATCCTAGGCCAGAGTATTGAATCATCCCATCGCCCGTGGCAGTAATCAAATTGGTTGCAACTAATTGGTTTAGATGAGGTTCTTTAAGAATATCGATCTCTCCGTGATCATCAACATTGAAAGGTCATGACTCATGCGAGATGAAACAATGGCTTCCATGAGCCTCCAGGACATTTGATAGGCCAACTAGTTGTCGATGAGATCAGTACGTTTGCTCATTAGTGGCAGAGCACTTTCCTCTGCAATCAGGCTTCTGGCACCTCAAGAAATTTGGGGCCGTAAGAACCCAGAAGAATATATAATATTGTGTTCGTGCTTTGCGAGAGGGCCTCATGATTTCCACGGTCAAATTCTACGTGCCCTAAAAGTTTCCTTCCCTTATTGAATCGTTGAAAATCCTGAACCTGCTGTAACACTTAGGTCCAGCATCCAAGAGAATGTGTACTGTATATGTGGGGCTCTAATTTCAGGGCACTTTGAACTTTGAGCTCATGAATACTCAGGCTGATTCCCAGCTTTGTCGTAAAAGTGAGACTTACCACACCACCCACGAAGAATGAGATTGCAAAATTAAGGCCATAAATTTCTTCTCACACTTGGTGCCGAGGCCCAGCTGTACTTTGTATGGCTCAGTGGTCCTTCAATCCAAATTGAATTCTACTGGTGTGTCGTCGGCAATTACAATCTTTGTTCTCTCACTCACTCAGTACTCTTTCTCTCACTCTCGCTCTAACTCGATCCAAGTACGTAGACCTCTGGAGGGACCAATAGATACGTTGAGTTTATAGCTCGGGTATAAACTAAGTAGACGTTTCGCCCAATGGCCATGAATAGGCCAGCTAAACAAATTGAATTAAATGGGTGTGCTACTTTTGGGAGTGTCATGATTTATTTACCTCATGAGGGCTGTTTAATAGAGGGCAATCACAATGCAGTTCATGACTTGAAGCGCATGAGTACGAACCCTTCGTTAGAGACGAGTTAACTAGAAGGTGAGCAGAGCAATGGATTACTCCGTGCAACTTGTCCATTTGTAGCCTAACTGAAGGCGTTGGCATCTAAAGACCGCAAATTGCCCCACATATTGCACTCCTTCATGCAGAAACTGGACAAATGAGGCGTCAATTTCTTAGTGATACCAGCTAATCTGGACTCCTTGCCCGGTTTCAACGACGACCTGAAACCTTTTATAGATGTCGATGACAACCAACGACAGATGGCTCATCAGTGATTCATCTGTTACACTCCTTTTATTGCTGTTTGAACGTACACACATTCAAATTCTTGGGTTTTTAGATGAATGGGTTAGTCGTGTCCAATTTTGGGGGTATCTGCTCTTTCTGCTCGCTTGTGCAAGTATAAAAAATGCCAGCAATGATGGCCCTCGTTAAGCTCCTTATTTTCAATTTGACATCGATTCATTTCTCTTGCACCAAATGACTCTTGGACATGTGCAAACGGTTTCCGTCGATTTAATTGAGGTAAACTGGAAATTTTCACTCATCAAAATTGTAAATGATCTTGCCTCAAAGACCCCTTGGCCTCTTGTCTACTTCCTTCACTTAGTTGCCCACTTACCCTCGATGATTTTGAAGGTTATGGGGGTCCAAAAACAATGGGCTTGGAAAAACAAGATTGGAGTCTGGGTTCATTCACGTGAAATAACAAGCTTAGCTAACATCCAATGCATTGAGTCGGAGAGTCGAGCCTAGTTTTGGAAGGATGGTAGGCTTGTCTCAGTCATTTGCTGGGTTTCCTCGGTTGGAGACCGGTTGTTGTTAATTGCATGCTGAAAGTAAATCATTCATTTTCCCTTAGACACTCAGTACTTCACCAATGCACAGACAACCCTACTCGTAACAATCTCCAACGAGTGGGTAATCGGCGGTTTTATTTGGTCTAAAATTTGGGTGAAAAAGTTCTTTCTTTGACTACTTGTGTGGATCTCAAAACCAAGTCTCATTTGAAGCCATAATAGATAATTGTCTGGTTTTTTAATATCTCAAACATTCTGGCTTCTCATTTGATCCTGATTTATGCTTCCGTCAATTGCTCTGTCTTGCTTTTTGATTGATGATTGAAAGTCATGGGTGAGGTGCCAATCTTAATCACCGGGTTCATGTGCCAATAGCCTCAATGAGATTTATAGTAATACTAGTACTTATGGCATATCTAGTAGGAGGCCTAGTGGCAGTGATGGTGGTTGGATTTGTGATCAGTGGGCCCTCTTTGGCTTCCTTCTCTTGCCTACAGAGTAATAACCTCCTCTCACAAACTGAACTAGAAGGGGCAAGGCCCATTGAAAGTTGAGGATAAATTACGACCTGGACACTCCTCATTGGAAGAGTATCTCTGATGAGGCTGTCATCGTCAGTATTACCTCCTAGTCCCATGGCTCCATTAGAATGCTGTTGTTGGCTAATCCGATCATGATAGTCCGTCTAGAGTGGTAATCTCCATGCCTTATCACTAGAGATGTCGCATTGGCGCAAAATGTTTTTTTACACTTTTCACAATTTATTTGCACTTTTTGCACTTTTTGCCATTTTTGGACTAAAATTCCAAAAGTACTTGAAATGCTCATTTTTGAACTTATTTTTTGAACATAATTTTTTTTAATCTGAAGTCAGAGATTCAATTTTCTTGAATTTCTCTGTTGTGCTTGACATCTACAAACATTCACATACGAACACAAACACAAGCATAGAGAAACCAAAATATCAGTTCTTTCTTGATCCAGAAAAATCTCTCGTGATCGTTACCACCAGATTGGCAAAGGCAATGGAAAACAACAATTTCATCCTCGAACTTATCATTGCATATGGCTTTGGAACCTGGTTTTTGAAGGTGTTTTTTGTCGATATCGTCCAGCACTTGAGCCGCTACCAAAATCGTAATTGGTTTAACTTCAAAGTGAGTGACGAGGAGAAAAAAAGCTCTCCTTGGATTTGCATGTGTTTCTCTCAGCTCATCATGGAGATCTTTCTACGAGATCCGACGTTTTCAGAGTTGCCACTCAAAAGTAGGTCCAACAAACAAATAAGAGGCGTGTTTGGCTTCAAAATAGCTGTTTTTGTGCACTACGAGATTATCAATTCCATTCAGACTTGGGATTGGATTTGGGAAGGTAGCTTAAGGAATCAACCGTCGGAGGGAATATAATCTCCTTGAGGAACTCCTCCTTCTAGTGTAGTGGGAAAGTGTGAGTGAGTTCGTAAGTGAAAGTATGCGTGTGAATGAATGTACTAAAAAAAAATTTGATTTTTATTTGCACTTTTTACTTGCGTTTTTTCCTGTTTTTTTTGCACTTTTAGTAGCACTTTTTGCACTTTTTATTTGCACCAAAATGACACCTCTACTTATCACACCTCCACCCTTGGGAAAAAAGTGATTCAAAATCTCCACAGCACACCCAGACTCCTTCGATGAACTTGTTACTTGATAGGGTGGATCTGTGCAAATTGACAGATTCATTTTCTTCATGAAGCCTGGTGTTCAAGCCAGAGCACCCACTCTGAAATGGATCCGACGCCAATATATTCTGTTGTGAGCTCGTTTATCAAGCGAGTCCCTGCTGGTTCCCATGATGTCTCACTACGGATTCAAGTGTAGAAATCACCAAAGAGTAATGAGGCCCTAGCAAATTGAAGGAGTATAACAAAAGCCCTTTCTTACTCGGATTGGGCTCGAAATTAAGTATTGTAAAGGGGGAAAATAAGTTTAACCGTATGGCTTCATGAGCTGGCAGCAAGCATGAGCGATGCTTCTTGACCTCTGGGAGCGATTAGTGGTTAGAAATATTATAGGTGGGTAATGATGACCTTACCTTGGCTCATTAAATTCTCATGATAAACTTTTTTGGGGGTTAATGATGTAGCACAGATCGTTGAGGAGGGTGCTAATTCTCTCACTAGCTTCAGGCAGGCATTCCACTCTCGATTACGTTCATCGGATTCTTGAGCTGAAGCAAATGTGTTCTGGAGTTGGAGTGAAAGAAATACAAAAACCACAATGGTTCGGGATGGACATGTTTCTTCATCGCCAACAACCGGTTGGGAGCAAGAAACAATTTAGGCTCAAGTCACATGCATCTTGATTAATTCGGAACTTTTTCTAATTAACACACCCTTGATGGTCATCATCACTCCTAGATCAGAGAGCGGGCTTGTCATCTCAATAGCTATAATAGAGATCAACAATTTTCTCTTCAAGAGTGAAGGCAAAAACCGTCAAACAACACCACCGACACGATGCTTGAAACTCTTTGCCTGGTTTACCAAGCAATCTATCTGAGCTTGTACCTTGCTGATCCTCAAAGAATGAGAGCTTTTGTGGTCCAACGTAGTTTCAGCGGCGGAATGTTCGCTACTCGTGATTTCGAGATCAACCCACTCGGTTCATTTTAGAAACATGATTTACGCCAAAGTCCAATTAATCCGTTTTGGTTAGTGGATTAACGTGCAAAACCATCGTAGATTCTCCCCGTTATCGCTTTGAGAATCTATCCAACCCATCTTTGTTAGTGGACATGCAGCTTTCGCTTCTTGGATCGTTCATTCGTACGTTCGTTCAAAACTCGATCACTTTCCAACCAAATCTTAAAGCACAGGGTTTGCCAAACTGAACGGAGCATATTCGTCTATCAGTTGGTCGTGGCTCTCATTCAATCTAGATGAGAGCCATGGTCATGAATACTTTTTGTTGACTTGTTTTGAAACCATCGCTTCCATCTTAATGAACCAAAACTGCTCTGCGAAAAAGGACGAATGAGTGAGGATGCGAGTGTCTACGTAGGGATGCTCGTCTCACCATTGATGGATGGTTCCCTGTCATATTGAGTCTAGTCAAGTGGATACGTCTTCATAGACAATTACAATAGAGTGTATACACGTACGTGCGATTCCTTTGGTGTCCACGCCGTAAGGGGACAGCCAAGACTATATTGGCAAGATACTTCGTATGGTTCGAAGTCGACCCCTTTGAGCGCGTGTTTTCAAATGAAGGTGTCACATATCAATCATTTTCTCCAACCTCAAGAAGCTGCCGTTCTTCACCGAAACTGACGCGTGTTTCCTCTACTTGGACCGCAAATATAAACGTGCCTTCTTGTTCTTCCCAACGATTTCCTCACCATTTTGTCATTTTGGCTGAGGATTGGGACCGCGAGCAATAAGAATTCAATAAGATTTCAGATGGGGGCATAGAACCAATGACATACGGACCGATGTTTTGGATCCAGCCATGTGATTGGCACCTCGAGGGGCTGTTTACATTTTTATTGAAATGAGAACTGGTCATGAGATGAAGGCCTCCAACATCAAAGGACGATATCCTGAGCTGACTGATCGATACTAAACTCGCATGCTAGGCTCCAAATATTTTTAATGCAAATTGAGCCCTTTTTCCACTCATAACTAAAGAACCTTCATCAAGACGGTCATAAACATAAAACAATAATGGGTGTTAATTCAGGCCGAAATCTGGTGGTTGTAACCAAGTTGCTTGTTCATATCGCCGACCAGACACATCATAAATGTCAAATATGTTCATCAAATGGAAATATCGTTTCAATATGATGAAACGATATGGTGATAGTGGTTCTGACAAAAAAATCAAATTGGGTTAATATCAAGAGTTGGAAAAGGGGCATTGGGAGCTTTTCAACTTGGAAATAGTTCTATTTCAATTATTAAATTTCAACCATTCCTAGGTTCATATTCTGAGAATAAGAACACACACGCAAACTCAAACACGAGTTAGTATTTTTTACTGATGCTGATGCATAATTTCATTAAGTGAGTACAGTATCTACAACAATTACATTATCCGAAAATGTAATTGACTTCAATTACAATTACATGACAATTGAATGTCAATAATTTTTTTTTCATCTATTTCATCCTTTTGCCTTTTCAAAACGATAAAAAATAAACAGATCTGCCATTTTAATATAGCGATGCACCAACTGGCAACTTATAATGCCTGAAAGGTTAATATGAAAGAGTGATTCACAAAAACCAAGAACGTGCTTAGATATCAAAACATATTTTACCATCAATCACAAGGCATATTTTTCTTTTTCAGAAAACACGAAGTTTGTACATACAGTCAGGAGCAAAAGTATTCGTAACCTCGAAAATTTTATTGATTTTTAAATGATACTCGATTTTTGAAAAATACATTTAAGAACCATTTTGCTCCTTAGTTATTCTTTTATCATTTAAAAGCTATGATACTTTTCTTTTTAAAAATTTACAAGATTTTGGTTAAAAAACTGCTCAGAACATGTTTTAGACCAAGAGCAAAAGTATTCGTAACATTTTGTCAATAGTTTATTGAATGCCCTTTTTGCTGAATTACACTTAAGAGACGTTTTTTATAATCTTTTACAAGATGTTTACATACATCTGAAGGAATGTTAGCCCATTCTTCATAACAGATTTGCTCCAGTTCGTCAATTGTCTTTGGACGTCTTGCACGGATACGGACTTTTAATTCTCTCCAAAGGTTTTCAATTGGATTAAGGTCCGGATTCATGGAGGGCCAGTTCAAGACCTTAATCCGATTGTCCTTCAACCATTTCTTGACCAAAATGCTGTTGTGCTTAGGGTCATTGTCGTGCTGGAAGACGAACTGTCGACCAAGCCGAAGTTTCCGCGCTGAACTCTGGAGATTCTCAGCCAAGATATCCAGATAGTCTTCTTTTTTCATTGTCCCATGAATTCTCACGAGGTTACCGGTGCCTTTGGCGGAAAAGGAGCCCCATAACATGATCGATCCTCCACCGTGCTTGACCGTAGGGATGGTGTTTTTTGGATGAAACGCTTCTCCTTTACGTTGCCAAATCCTTTGAACATTGTTGTGACCAAAAAGCTCAACCTTTGTCTCATCTGATCAAAGAATCCTAGACCAAAAGTCACTGGTCTTGTCAAGGTACTTCTTGGCAAATTCCAAGCGAGCCTTCAAGTGTCTATCCTTGAGCAAGGGCGTCTTCCGTGGGCGACAAGACTTCAATCCTGCTTTGTGAAGTGAGCGAGCAACAATAAACCTCGAGATGGACAATCCATTTTCACTGAGACTGTTCCGGATGTCCTTGACCGTTGTTTGAGGATTATTTGTGACCTCTCTGACAATCTTCCTCTCAAGTCTGGCTGACAGTTTCCTTGGACGACCGGATCTTGGGAGGTTCTCAACCGTTCCGTTCTTTTGTGCCTTCTTCACAACGTACTGAATCGTTGAAATCGGGATGTCCAGAAGCTTCGAAATGGCTCTGTAGCCCTTGCCTCCATGATGAAGACTTACTTTCTTCAACTTCAAGTCCTTGTCGAGCTCCTTGACCTTGGTCATGATTGGCTGACTGTGAAGCAATTGTTCAATTCCGTAAAATTTATAAGATCCAAGAAAGATCTAGAAAATCTTGGAAAAAAGGAGACTAAATGACTTTTCTCCGGCTTTCCAGAATGTTCTACATCTTTCGATCAATTTTTTCTGATGAAAAATCTGTTTATAAACCTATTTTGTTAACTTTTTTGCGCGTTACGAATACTTTTGCACTATCTAAAATTTTATTTTTAATAATTAAAAGTTAGTTTCAGACATTTTTATAAAACAATTGCGGGAAACTGGTATTATTCTTAATCGGAAAAAAATATTACACTCTTACAAACTTCTTAGCATAGTATTTAATTGGATATAAAGGATTTTCTGGTTTTCTCGTCACGTTACAAATACTTTTGCTCCTGACTGTATATATCAAGTGTAACGATGTTTCAAAACTTTATTTTTGAACCTCATTTGTCTGTCCTTGGTTGTGAAAAGCCCTAAATCCTGACACAAAAATTGCGTTCAAAAGCTCTTGTATTTTTAAAGTATTTAAACATCAAAGCTTGGGTGAGTATTGTAACAAAAGCTACCTGTTTGCGGCATCGCAATGACCGCAAATTGATAAGAAAATAATTGTTTTGCAAGTAAAAACCGATAAATTGGTTTTATGGTTAATTTGAGGAAGTAAGATTTTGAAAAGTAATTGGAAATTTGTAATTGAAAGTTCGTCAATTACCTGGCCAAAAATGAAATTAATTATAATTACAATTACTTAGCCCAAAAATGTAATTAATTACAATTACATGTGTAAATGTAATTTAAATTACTTAATTGTAATCAACTAATAGAAAGAGGGGGAAATCCGCGGGATTCGAGGACGCTCTTCATGCGCTTTACGGGCGCCAAGGGGTTTTTGAAAGGTGGTATCAAGCCATTTTAACTTGTTAAACTTAAACTTGAGGATGGTTGAAATTAGAATTTGAAAATGAACCACGTCCAGGTTGAAATGCTCCCAAACGTCTCTCTTTTAACTATTGATATCAAGACAAAAATCCCCTTTGAAATTGAAGCACTTCCACGTAAGTAAAAAAGACCCTCAAATATCAAGTGCATTGATGGAATGTGCTCAATTTTGGACAGGAAATTGCCAGTAATGAATCGGATGGGAATGCACGTTGGTGACATTGTTGGGCTGCCGTTCAATTGGACTTTTGCATTATGCTATTTATTGCACGGACTTCCCAACGGTCTCTCAAGATATCCATGGCAATTGTCAGAACGCCCACGAGGTCATTGGGCAAACATTCATGATTACCTGGGCGCTACCATTGTTTCAGAAGTCAATTCTTGAACTCACGTATGTAGTACTGCTAATGCCAATAGACCATTGGCAACCCCGCCCTGAATACAGAACATGTACTGTACAACAATTGTACATAATACCTCTTGCTTGCCCCCTGTGTGATTTGGTTGAGAGTGAGCCATTGGATACAATTTCACAACTAAACCGAAATTGCCCCCTTTTATTTGTTTGGCGTGAAAAACGCTGTACGTGTTTTTTCGATATTGGAAAGAATGGCCTATAATGATTTATTGACATGGCTCGTTCGTCCATCAAAAGAAGGATCAAAGAAAGGATGGAAGGGGCAAAACATAAAGATTTTCTGGGCTTGCTAGAACGGAAATTCCGCGTACTTTACCACTTATCGTATTTCTCGTAACCATCTTCCCACTCTCTCCACCTTCAAACGGAGCCCAGGAGAAGTTCAATCTGAGCAACCAGTTCTTTTTATAGTGGCTCATTCATACGAATCTTTCCCGCCATCTCAACTTCATTTATTTAAATGGGTTTCGGTCCAAATCGGGTGTTCCGGGTGTATTCCATTTCATACCCATATGCAAACATCAACTTTTGTTGTTGTTTTTACCTTAAAGAGAGTCTTCGTGGACCAAAAACAAAAAAGAGCTCCAGCTCATAAACAAAACTGGAGCCTGTCTTGTTTTGGCCATCCTTGTCAATCATCACCTCTCATTCATTTTTTCAAAAATGAGTTTTAAAATTCTCGCAAACTCTCCATTCTACCATGTATCTTGGAACTCCAAATTCTCATTTGCTGGGTCTAGTCTTTGCCTAATTGGTTGGCCTTTGGGGAATGAAAGAGAGGTTGGAAGTCATGAAATAATATGCATGCTTCAAAATGCTAAAACGAATGCCATATCGTGCCTAATCATCGTGTGTACGCCATGTACTGTCTGCGTTACCATCACCAGCGTGAGGTTAGAAGGTCCATCCAAGTTTGTACGTACCCGTGATGTGACCACATGAAAGATCAAATGTGCTTAGTGGATGGAGTCTAAGAAGCCTCTCGGATCCATTCATCAACGCGAGAAGACACAAGGAGGTCATCTTTTTTTCCAAGATGGAGTTACGCGTCTCGCGTAAGAAGTCGCGTGAGGTTGGTGCAAATTAAAAACCTTTCTTTACGTCGGCGCTTCATCGTTTTTGCCTCCAAAGTCGAATCAGTGGGATACCGACTGGCCATTTACTTCATTTCATTCGAATCAACTTCAACATCCAGTCAGCTTTGGTTAACTAGGGCTCATAAAATTTGGACTTGCGCAGCAAAGAGCGAGAATACTGTTTTTGAAGTATTGAAGGCATTATGAATTTATTGCGCGTGAAGGATGTCTGATTGATCTTTGGAATGGCGTGATGGAGAAAAAGGCTTGAAAGATACTCCAAATACAACTAAAATTGTGCCTTTTATTGCTACCAACCAAACGGTGCCGCCATTCATCCTTCCACATTTCCTTATTCAGTTGGGGCAAAATTCACTCATAAAAGTTGCGGTGAAGTAAAAAAAAGAGATAAAATCGAATTATGCCCCCGTTATTCCCGATCTTTGGATTGCTGATTGGCATGGCCATGGACTTCCCTCCCGAAGAATCCTAAACCATTGTACGACCACGAATGTCCAGTGCAGTGTCCACAATGTCAATGGTTGACCAATTCCAACCGAAGCCATCCGTCAATTGAGGGGGTTCTGGATTCTGCGGAATCGTTATTTTTTCTATTTTTGATCGGCCCATTATTGGCACATTCCAGCTCCACCTCAGCCAAATTGAGCTCGTTCTGCAAACAGAATCTACAGAGGTATCTGCTCTACTACAACGTAGCTAATGGGCATTCGAGCCAAACGACAGGGCACTTAGGGCCTCTCGAATACTTTGCGATCACACCAAAGAATGAGACGAAATTGGGAATCAAATGGCTTGCCAAACCATTCTTCCTCCTTCTGTCTGTGCAAAGTACCAACTTCCACATGAAGATTGTTCGTACAGACACAAATTGAGACCACGATTGTCTTCATTAAAGGTTTCTTACAATGATAGAAGTCACACCAACAGATATCATTGTTGCAACAAAGTTTTCTGTTTCAGTAGTGTCTGCACAGCATTTGGGTTTTTATTTATATGGCGAGAAATCTTGAAGTGATCAAATGCTAAGGACATTTCTGTTTTTATCGTGGATAGGTCTTCTATTTTGAATACATATTTTTTTAATCACTGAGGGGACCATTTTTTCCTTTATGACTGACATAGATTCTATGCGTCATTTCGTTTGCTATCTGTTGTCTCCGCTCTTGTATCTCCTTACTCAATTTAATCATGAAAGGTCACTCGGTTTCTTTTGCTGCTCAAGGGTCATTTCATCGCAAAAGCACTTCTATGTTTAATCTAAAATCTTGACATGGCAACCGCCATTCCATCTCATTCCTGCAAATGTGAACATGTGTTGGCATTTGACCTAATAATCTTAAATTGTGCCAACCTTCTACTACCCTAGTCATCTTTAGCGGGTTTCTACAGAATCTCTTCCCATGAATTTACAGCCTTTCAAGACGTCTCTTTATGAGTTTCAACTTCCAAAGGGATTATTTTTCGCTGGACATGCCAATGACAGATTGTTATCATAAGCAGAGCTGAAAGATCAGACTCAAAACATCTCAAACTCCCTCGTGAGTCCACTTGGGGTCGTCCCAATCTGCTTGGTCTATTTCCTCGCCAGTAAACCCACTTCGGAGTCCTTTCCGAGCAATATCTCCAACCACATCAAGTGCAGGAAAATGGAGCATTTTCAGTTGATAAATCAGAGATGGAAATCTCGCCCCCAAGATATGAGCCGGAATGTTCAAAGCCCTTCATGTGGAAGACAGAAAAAAAGCCAGCCAAGTTGGTGCTGAGAGATCGAGATCTTTCAATCACATCTTCCAGAAATTGTCCCCGTTGTGGTTTAAGACCCTCGCTGGTACGTCATAATTTCCTTATATCTGACAATAGAGATACTGAATGACCGCCAGTGTGCCAATGCTCCAATCTCAATTAATAGGACTGGGCGGGGCAATTGAGGCGTCATGCCTTTTTGCTTCAAACCCGACACTTGGTGTTTCAAATTGGGTTGTGTTGTGAGGAGCCTTCCCTTTACTCAAGAAAACTTGAGAGTCCACTTCATGATGGCATCATTGGCCTCCTTCACTGTTTTCCAACGAGTGAGTCGAGCACAGAAAACCAGACCAGAAGGCACTCACTGGAATAAAAATACAGTAACATGACAAGACACGTATATTTCATGGGTTTAATGCCTAATTTTGGGGGAAGGAGGAGCAAAAAGCCGCTTTATTCTGAATTGATGGCTTCATAGGCCGCCCCACCGTCATCAATTCCACTTGTTTAAATTGGGAGTAAGTGCCATTAAAAGAGACGACTGATGATGAGAGGAGAATATTCAGAAGCCTGACAATCCAAACTGACTCTAAATATAGTGCCAAATTCTTGTTTTTACCCACTTCAAAGTACAGGACCTGATGGCACGATGTGCTGTACATACATACAGATGGGGCGCTCTTTGAAGGAGGTATACCTCTCTGCTGTCCTATTTGATCCATCATGAAGGAGGTATGTCACGTGGAAATGAAAGTGTGCTGCCATTTTCACTTGGCAAAGGCCAGTAGAACTCAACTTGGACCCTTTTTATGCGAGCATGTAATCTAGGAAAAGACAAGTTTGGGCTGGAATATGTGTGTGTGTGTGTGTCGGCTGCTCTAACTCTCTCACTCATTCACTCACTTTAGGAGACCTGAAAAAAAACTTGGTACTCACAGCTCACCCTTGAACCTTAATGCGATTCTCGTGTATGAGTGTGAAGAGTGTTCGAAATACCAGTTTTGCTCTCTGACGAAACCAAAACATGTCCGAGTTCTGCGCCCCTTTTCCTCCCCGCTCATTTTTTGCCTCCCTTGATTTCTGTCTTCAGAAAATGCTAATCTATCAAATATGCATCATATGGCCTGGCCACCCAAGTTTTGGCCTCAGCCTCGAATCTGCACATAACACACTGACACTAACGCATGTCTCGTTTCTTCATAAACGAGCAAGTTTGAGATGCAGTGCTGGCCACTTTTGTGTTGAGCCCAACTTGAAGAGATTCGGCTTTATGCAAAGACAAACATTTACAAATGCCAAGTCGACCAGCAATTTGGACGCACGGACAGAGAGTATCGTAAAAGAGCTCTAGTATTCATTTCAATCTTGGATGGAGCAATGGCAGGGGCAATTTCGCTCGTTCTGACGACAGTTAACATTTGTTTGCTAGACGTTATTTATGGCGATCGACTAATGCTGCATTGTTTGACGATCAGAAGCACACGCAATATTTGTGCAACTCAAACCACGGGTATTCCAATCCTTCTCCGAAATTCGATCTCATTTCTACTCGAACCATCCCCGTTTTCCTCATGCTAGTTACGTACAAGTACAAAGTTCAAGAAGAATGCGTTTGGTGCCATGAGTGTCTTTTCTGTGTTGTGGGTTCACACACCGAATTACGAATACATGAGGAATGGCTGGTCAGTTCCTGAAGATTCATGGTCCGTGTGATGACAATGCAGATCCTCTTTGTTCAATCATGTCCTTGGTTATAATTTCTTTTATCCCCAGACCATTTAGAGGTACTCGCAGACAAGCGTGGTTGGCTTAGTACACCACAACCATCCATCGGGCAAACTTGCAACAAAGAGGTGTGAAAAATAATCTCTTTTGAATAAGTTTGGAAGTTGAAGCCGGGGATAAAGCACTCCTCACCCACGACCAATGGACTGACTATCTAGCAGACTCCCAAGACGACTCGGAAGATAATATTGTGAGTGAATCCTTTCAAGCGAACTCAGCCATGACAGAACTGATTACTTGGTCCAAGTGTAAAAAGAGTGGAAAGAAGGAGGAGGTGGAGATGGGAGAAAAAGTTGCACAAAAAGCTAATCTTCGAATCATATCATGTCCCAAAGGTTTTTGTTGCTGTTCCATGCATAGAATTGTCCGCAATTAGGGAGCCAATTGCAGCTCATAACTAGCTTTTAGCCGTCCGGATCGCTAGGACAATAATTAGCGACCGGGATTTTCCCGCTTCAATGGGAAGTTCATTCAGGCAAAAACTTCTAGGAAGCTAATTTGTGCCAATGCCACTTTTTCGATAATTGCCTCTTCCCTTCTTCTCTTGAGTCGTTCAAACACGAAAAATGAAGAAGAGGATCAAAAGACATGAAAAGTTTGGGCGAATCTTAAAGTTCCCAAGAGAGAGGAGGACACTTTCAAACCTTATCTTTCAACTTATGGATCATCATTCTTTTAAATTTGTGCGTGAAACCGTCATAGATACCAGGGAAAACGGTTTTGAACGATCAACAATGCCAACTGAGCCCAGAGGGGGTAGGATAGAATGGGGTAAAAGTGTCATTAAGCTAGGTGAAAAATCATGCCACAACCTAATGAATTTCCAAGCACCATTCGTGAGTGACAGAAGAAATTCGAGATTTTTCCCTCAAGCTTACATGGTCTTGTGTGCATGCAGACATTCCAACTTGATGGAGAAACTCGAGAACATGGAATTTATTTGTTTATAATAATAATGATATTTTTTGTGGATTGTTGGTGTTAGGGTCGGAGGTTTTATCCTCGCCCGACCAGCGAAGCCAGCCATCACATCGTCCAAATATTTCCAATAGGCAATTTCAAGTCCGCTATCAGAATGGTTCTCCGTCTGTGGGTGTAAATTAACGTCTAAAAGTTTCCTTGAGAAAGGTCGGGGAGGAGAATCGAACCTGGGACTTCTCTTACTATAGGAAACTGCGCTAACCACGACACCACGTCTCCTCCCAAATGTTATTATATATTGATTGTGGCTCTGAACTGAAAATCAAGTGGCACAAAAAGAGCTATTATGTGTAGGAGTGCCAGTTCCTAGTTTCTGGCGTTTGAAAATCGAACTGGTGCAAGGTCAAAGGTGTGTCTTTTGGCATCCTGTTCGCGATGTCTTTGTTGAAGCAATTAGCCAATTACTCAAGTCTGTCACACCTACCTTATTTTTAAGTGCATGCACGCATTTGAGAAGACGTCAGTTCAGTTTGACACGAGATAATTCCCTTAAAAACACACATGGGTACGAAGTGTGCATTTTCCTTCCAAAACATCAAGAAAGGCTTGTCAATATGAATAAAAATTAGCTTTTACTCGTGCACATGAAGAAACATTAAGCTTTTCAAGGAGTATTGAGAGGAGGTTTTATTAACGCCGCGATCCCTACACTTTTGGCTCATTTTTCTCATTGTCATTAACTCACAATCGATTAGCTGTAAGAATTTTCATGACCCAGGGTTACAATTGAATTTTTCATGCTTTGCCGGCGTTTTAGAGGAGAGACTTTATCATGATGCGGTTGCACTACTAATGCAGTTCCTTGCATTTCCTACCACGCGTTGTCTTCTCTCATCCTCCACTTGAATTGCATGTCCCGCTACAATAGAGGGCGTGCTTTGTCGAAGTGTCCAATTAAAACTCTGAAAGGTTTCTTCGTCCATTTTTGCCAAGAAATTGCACTCCTTATCTTATTCTTATTCTTGTTCCTCCTACCCCTCCATCGTGTGACATGCATGCAAATGCCTGCTATCAAAGTTGACATCTAGCAATTTGTCACACTTGATGCTCGTCGGTCTCATCTGGCACTGTTCTGATCCCCTAATTGAATCCCTGTCAACAAATGGCTTTATCGGATTATGTATCGTCCTCCAGTTGACACTTTCATACTACCGTTCAAACCCGAGAAAAGAGCTCGGAACGTTCCCACGTATCTTATAGTACACTACACATGTATATTAGAGTGGATGAATGGCGTTTGACGGATCAAGTCTTCACGTGAGTCCGTGGCGATCTCGCCTCCATTCGATTGATGAAGAAGGATTCCGACCACCAATTTTCGCTTTGTGGAGGTGAGATGATAATGGTAACTAAGTAATTTCCCTGAGAGTAAATCCAGGCACTTGGCAATTAGCGTTTCAAAATCCACTTGGAGAGACAAACCAGACGTCTCAAATTTAAATGGAAAGATCCCGAGAATCTTCAGACTAATCAAGGTCCGACACATGAGAAAAAAAAGATTACCCACCAAGCGAAGAAGATCTCTCGATAAGACTAATGAAAAATACTTATCCTGGCACCTCGTTACAACACGACTATTGACACTTGAGTAATGAAAAACGAGTCACAGGTTTTCATTAATATTAGACAATACGCGGTCTGCTTCCTTTTGCCTTATTATTCTTTACCACTTGGCAGCACTGAACTTATGGGAACAACAAGAGGTCAACCCATTACCGAAGGACCTTGGGATCGCATTGTGGAATTCTTGAACAACTAAATCCAACGGCACTGTATTTACACTTCATTCAACTGTTTTTGCCAAGTTTCAAGGCTTCTTTAATACACATTAACAGGCCAGTTGTCTGCCAATAGCCCTTCCTTCGTCTACACAATCTTTATAGCCACATTCTGATAAAGCCAGTTTGCATGGCCAACCAAATCCAACAGCATCCTTCCATTTCAACAACGTCTTTTACTGCTATGCCGTTAATAGAACTACTAAACCAGGTATTTCCCCAAAGTTGACCAGCCCGTTCTTGTAATGTAGTGTACGATTATAGCCAAGCAAAGTAATCTCATCGGATCTTAATTTGAGCCTCTCTCATATTTTAGTCTGTTATTTTGACACTCTTTCATCTGATTGTCTGGCTGTCTGTGTGTCTGGGGAATGGGGAAATGTTAAAACGAGCCATCCAAGGCCCTTATCCCATTGAATTTTTTGGCCCATGATTGAATGAACGAGATGAGGGTGGCTAAAGTATGTGAATTGCTGAGGTGAAGAGAAGCTTTCATTTCTTTGACTAAAATTTCCATTGGGCTCGTCTTGGTTTCGACCATTTGGAACGAAGAGCTAAATGAGAAAATTCATTCAAAGACCACCATAAACATGAGCTCGGATCTCTCTTGTTAAAAAATGCCCAGAGAGGGAGGGCAATTTCATTCATTCTGCGTACAATTATGCACTGAGTGTTGAGAGGGCATAAAGTTCAATCGTGGGGTAAATTAGAATATGTCGTCTGCACGGATCTCATTTGCACAAGAGCATGAGCGGTTGGTTTTCGTAACTAAGAATGTTTTTTTTTTCAATCTTTGCTAACATTTTAGCCATTTTATTTCAAGTCTAAACAAGGTCAAAATAAATTATGAGGCTTTGTAAGCTTTTTGCGAGAGTAAGTTTGTCCAGACAATTTGTTCCCCCCCCCCCTACAAAATTACGTTTGACCGTGCAAAAAGTTCTCCTTCATTTGAATACAAATTGACACCCTACCACGTACAATAACGTCTACTTACTTTCATTCATACACCTCTTCGCTCAAATTAGCACGTGTTTGAAGGACGGAGACTTGGCCATCAATATCTTTATTACCCAATTACTGATCGCTTCAGTCTCACCCAATGTACACAAATTTTTACTGTATAATAGTTCTTTGTACGCCAATGTCTGGATTGACGGCTTTTGAACAACACATGTTCTTAGAGAAAAAGAACATTTGATCATCAAAAAGCCGGGATCCTCACTCAATTTGGAGGTTAATCAATATAAAATGCGTCCAAAATGAGATCAAGACCTCCCACTTGACTTGGAATCCTTGGCCCCATTCCCATTTGCGTGCAATAATATTCCTGATCCCACTTGCAATTAGTATCAAACCCGCTTGCGCTTTACAAGATGAAACTAATGATGGAATAAGTAGCTCTAACTCGAGAGAAAAAGGTCAGATTCCACTCACCTCCATTCACTTCATTTTGGTTTGCTCGAAGCGAGTTCATGGGACATCGTACGATGTACATCTACGTAAAATGTGTGCATGCAGCGTACGTAGATATGTGGAAGATTCGTACAGTCCGTTCAACGAGATTCAGAGGTCAACCACAGAAAATACTAGAACTCACTCAACTGTTAAAGAATAGAGCAAGAACAATTATTGCTGTCCTATTAAGTTATACGTAGCTAGCCTTTTGATCATTTAGAGGCCAGAATGACAATCTCTTAGGTAGATATAACTTTGGCCAGCCTCTCTAGCAATCTCTTTGGTCGCGTTCGTCTGCTAGTCAATCTCCTTGAGTTGGTCAGCGATTTCAAATTGAAAACTTTAAGTTCCGCGGGATGATGATTCACGGGCAGAATGATGGTCATCACGATGAATGGCGAGAAGAACCCAACGAGTGGCCAGAGCAGACCATTTCAGAGTTACCACCTCTTTGATATTTTGAACTCACGTAAGAGTACGTTTTTTGGTACCTCAGGAAGGAAGAAAGAGAGAGAGAGAGAATCTCGCCAGCAAGGGTGGATGGATAGATGGAGGCCAGTGCCCATCAAATCATCGTTTTTGTAGGCTCGTCCGTCAGGAGAGCTGGCTAGCGAGCTAGGAGTGTCTTCATGGACATTCCAGCTCTGACAAACTCTTAAATTCCAAGGCTTCAAAATTCTACTCATATCTAACTAGCTCCCAGGTTGAACTTCTTGGTCCGACAGACAGGTAAATCGTGGCTTGTAGATCCCATGGTTCATCGAGGTAAACTCCATGGGAGAGCATGTAATATCACATTGACACATACCAACTTGAGTTGAGATCCTATCGAATTCCGGCATTCTTCAGTAATTACCTGCATCTCCTTATCAGAAGCTTAATTTTGAGTCCTCTTTTCTTGCCGATACTCGGCAAAAATGCATTCAACTCGAACTGAAAACTCGTAAGATTTTTGGGGGGAGTGGGTAATTTTAATACTTGTTGAACACTAATTGATTAAAGATCAACGGTCATAATACAGAAACACTTGGAATCTTCGACTTCCGAAAGCGATAAGTTCACTCTGACTTGTTCAAAATGAAACAACCTAGGTTGTGACACCTCTGTCCTCGGCCATCATCATCATCGTCATCATTTTATCAACATCATCAGTCTTGCATCGAGCTCACTTCATAAAAACCAGAAGCTTAAAACCTTTTCCAAGACGTCAACGTCCAAGTCTCAGTGCCTAAATTGTCAAAATCCGCCCTGAATGATGGCTGATAATAGATTAAAAGCACTGTCTCTGCTCAAATTGACCGGCCATCTGGTCTGTCAACCGAGATTTGGGTGTGATGTGAGGCGGTTGCCAAGGTACACATTCTAACCGCTCAACCATTTGGAAAAATCTGAGATGTTCGATGATCATCACGTTGATGGTGGAAACACACACACACACAGGTTTTGGGGGACATTTGCCTCGCTGGTCATTTTCAATTGGTTTGAGGCAGAAGTTGACGTTCTTTGGGACAGTAGTTGTATCACTTTGGACGTCTACACGGATAGACTCTATCTTGCTAGAGGCCTTGAATTTTAGACATACGAAAGAGAAGCTGCTTGCGGCCTTCTAAATCGTGATGTTCGGGCTTTCTTCCTCACTTAGCAAATTTTGCTAATAAATATACCTAACTTAGGTGTGATTGTAACTCTCTAAAACGCACAATCATAAACCCTAAAGCAAGCCTTACAAATTTGAAAACAAAAAAACGACATAACCTGTCTCTCAGGGCGACTAATAAAAAAGGACAAAAATCAAAATAAAGTAAAATTTTGTTAAAGAAAATGAATTGAAGGCACTCTTATCCATTTCTCATCATGAAGATGAATTTGACAAGATGAAAAAATGGTCTAAAATAAAAGATGAAATCCCCTCTCTTTCTATAAGGACCTCTATGCCTCTACTCAAAGTTCTGAAGGAGGCAAAGCAGGGGGTGATTAAAATCTTTGAGGGAATCAGGGTCAGTAGAAGGAAGGAACTGGGGGTAGAATGGGCTTACGTAAACACACGAACTTGTTATTTGGTACAATACTACCACTAACACCCCTGCCTTCGTTTCTAAGTCTCCATCACCGTCGGTTTGGTAATCTCTAAGATTATGGATTCAGAGGGAGTCGTCGTCACTATTGAATCCAGATAAGCTTATCGCTACTCCCTAAACCGTTGTCAAAACGGGGGTATCAATTAAGCTTGAAAAAAATAGTTGTTTTTTTTGCTTTGGAGGTTGCTTCAAATTTTATTAGATGAAATACCAAAAAAGCTTCCCCTACTGTACTTTGGAACTAAAATTCCAAATTTTTGGAAAATTGAGATCTCATGTTATTCACCGATGCCTTCAAATGAACTAAATATTTCTGAAATACAATACTATACAAAATTCATAAAGAGACTCTCCCTTCTTGGCGGGCAATCCAGCTTGAAATCGTATATCTTCAATTGGTGAGGGTGTCATTTGGTTTTATGACATCATCATGGAGTAAAAAGGAGTTTAAGGTCAATTAAAACGCGCTCGATGTACTGCAATAGAATCTCCTAGGCTACATTTCATTCGTTTCGAGATTTATACATCAAAGAGGAGTGTATTCAGCTTAGTGACAAGGCCCCATAAAACGTACAAAACTAGGTATCTATCTATCCACGTTGTGAATGGCTCCATTTGACTAATGCCAGGTATGCGGCTTGAAAAGAGTGTTTTGGAATCCCTGTTCCCTCAGGGCAACACGTCCTCAAAGCAAGTTATGGGAAGGTCCTTTCCGAGACACCTTCCAACTGAGCCCTCACTGAAGGAACTAGATACAATCCCCTCCGTGGCGGAGATCTTTCTGTCTCCTAAGCTTCATTTATTCAAACGAACTCAATTGAAGGAAAAAACCCGTATCTTCGACCGAGGTCATTGGTGAGAATTCATCATCAATCTCTCTCATTGTGTTTGGAGAGTGGAGACCCTAGAGCACCAAACTAACAAGAAAGTGCCCAAAAGCGTCCAGAAACCACTCTGTATCTTCTTACAAACGGAATTGGTATCTCTCAGATTCACAAAAAGGTATTCCCCCGGGCCCAAATTCATCTGATGCGCGATGACTCACGTTCTTGATCACTAGGGTATTCTCCAATATGTTACGTATGTACTGTATTTAGGAGAAGTACGAATTGTCTTCCATGGTGAAGGTGAGGATGATTTTCCTCAGTTCCAAAGTAATCTCGAGACGAGAAGGAAGTGAGATTCGAGATTCCGAATTGAAACGCAAACCAGATCTGAAAAGGGGTAACTAACGATTGATATTTATACATCCATTGTTTTGGCAGCGCGTGATCAACTTTTCTTGGCCAATGTGCATCTCGTCTACAATTTAAAGGAAATTTGTGCGTGTCATACTAATGATACTCTTACAAACCTGCCTTGAACATGATATGCCCCCTAAATGTGTACAGCTCCCAATTTAAAGGCGAAGGAAAAAAATCGGTTTCTTTTTCATCTTTTTAGGACTCCAGGGTGATCAAACGACGCCGTGGTCAAATCAAAGACGAACCCTTCTCAACATCCGAAAGTTCAAGCAAAAGTCCAGCAAGACAGATTGAGGCCTCAAATACAGTTGCTGCATTTTCCCGTTTTATGTTCAACATGATTATGCTGTAAAAAAGAAGGACAAATAAGAGAAGAAAACCCAACAATCAACGACTTTTGCTTTTTTATGTGCCATAATGACTGAACTCATTACGCCACTGATTTAAGATGAGTCCGATAAACAAGCCATACGACAGTGTTGCCACTGAACACCAGGCATCCAATCTCGAAAAGATCCTTGAAATTGGCAATGAAGAGGGAAATGCTCCTGAAATATCTGCCAATGCCAATGGCAACGTAGAACGGAACATTTTGGAGCCTCGGACCCCCATTCTCGGCGATCGAGACGAAGACAAGTCTGAAAAGACCCGATACACTGTATTAAGCATCCCTGAGGAGCCAGCCGAAAGATCATGGAGCACCTCCCAAGAGAGCAGAGAGAGTGGATTCCTGTCTAATCATTCTGAGAATGACACGGACGAGCTTCCACGGAGTGATTCCAGCGACAAAAGTGATGACTCCGAACAAGACCCGGTTTCTTTCGGGAAGAGGACAAAGAAGGGTAAGTAATCAATTTCGATCTTTGATTTGAGATTGACTTTTCCGTCTTGGAGATGAAGTCATTTCGGCTGTTTTGTTAATGGTTTCCACGAGCTTGCTTGCTTGTAGTACAATAGTCATTCGGCTGCTCGGTGACGTCTTTGAGCGTTGCAAAAGGGCTTTTTTGCGTCATAAAAAAGGAAATATGGGGGTTTCGCTTCGGCGGAAACGAGTTTTTGAAGGTCCACTTTTTTCTCCATTGGTTTTCATGACCTAATCTGGCCCCCTCCTTCTGTGGTTGGAAAGCTAAACTTGATTTAAATGCCCAAGTTTGAAGAGACCTAAGTTAATTGAACGACGAATGACTATAATTTGAGGTCCACCCTGTCAATGCTGAACACGTCTCGGAGATCCCAAAATAAGGGGCTTGGCGCCCATGAGCGCCCCATAATCTTTGTCACATCAAAAGAAAAGAAGACGGTAGATGGCCTGCAGTAATTGAAAAGGGAAAAAATCCCCAACAAAAATCTTTCCCGCCAATTAGTGGAACCCAGTATACACAGACAGACGAAGGGACGGATACCATGACTGTCAGTGCACTTGAAGCCTCTTCTTTTTCATCTTCTCCTTCTCATTTTGCTTCCCCCTTAACCTTTGAAGGTCCATATTCAACGATCCGTCACGCTCTGAAGTTTTAACTGGAAACCCAAGTCATGCAAAATGCTCGCCAGAATCCGGGATGAGTTGGCAATTTTCCCCCTTCCCTTCAACACAATTGCACTTGCAAATCCTGCAAACTGGCAAAAACAAAGCCCAATTTAGATTCTATCTCCTGAAACAGAGACTAGACCGCCAAAATCTGTCATTGGCTAACCGACGACTTTGATTGGCACCTCGCTTCCACTTTGTTGCTTTGGTATTCTCTCTTTTCTGTAAAAGAAGCTATTTATTGGCATCATGGTGCCAATCCAAGTATTTACGACACCTCTTTGAAATTTCAAAGTTCGGGGATTGCAGTAACAAAAAATAGTTGCCATCAGCTGGTGATTGGCAATCTCGGAAGATTCGGCAAATTAGATCTCGCCAAAACTGATGGGATACGCGTCGAGCGTGAGATTCCTTTGGTACCTTTTGTACGGCCAAAAGACACACAGTACACACAATACAAACAGTACGAACGAACTACTGATGTAGGGTGAACGGAGCTCCAGAAATAGCACCTAGTGGTGCCAAAAGAGTCCATAAAATAATTCAACTTTCAGAGTAGGCCTGGTTAAACATCATGGAACCAGATTGGGCCATCAATAAAGTGGACAAAGACGAGTTTTATGGTACAAAGTTCAAAAAAGTTACTATCATATTTCAAACTTGCCTCCAAGGGCACTTTTTGCCATTTGTCTAACCTTATGCACGTTGGGTGGTGATGATGGTGATCTTCTTATGGTAGCTTTTTTGGCAAGGCGATCTGGTCTCAAACCGTCTGCTAGTCAATCAAAATCTTGCATTTGGCTGTTTTCGAACCAATGCGAATTATCACTCTCATCATTTGGCCTGACTTTCTTCATCTTTCTGCATTGTTTGTAAAATCACTTTATCTCTGCCAACTCTTCAAGTTCAGTAGGAGACTACTGCGCAAACGGGAACAACATGAACAGCTAACAAAGGAATGAATGTCATAATACCATGTTCTAACATGGTTTCCATTGTCTAGATTCAAGAATTTTTGAAGCCACGGCCACCAAAAGAGTTATTTCTTTTCAACACGAACCTCGGAAGCCATTTTTAAAGCCCCTCTTCTCCATCCAAGCATCAGTTAGTTGTTGAGCTAATCGAGCTACGAACGAACGTAAATATGCCCCTCTGAATGGTGCTTGGGTGGATTCGGTCTGGACCACTGTAAAATTTGCGGTGGCGGTGGTAGCAAGTTATTTTGCGTAATTCGATTTTGGCGCCTTTTCCAAGAGATTGACGGTAACTGTGTCAGTCATAAAAAAGCACCAACTGAAGCATGACGTTCCACAACAAGCATTTTATATTTTGACTTGGCTACAAATCCTGGTCCAAATTGTCATAGTGACAACCATGAAACAAGTTCTACAACAAAACTCCACATAACGTGGAGTGTTGTCGGTCATTATTCCAAATCACATAAAATGAGGCAAACAAGGAAACAACTTTGGTGTCAGATTGTGTCTACTTAGTCGTAAAACAAATGTCCACCCTCTTTTTGAAGTGGCCGTCGTGTGGCCTGAATTTTGGAATCACAATAAGATGTTGTGGCACGAAAAGAAATGGTGCCACTTACCCATGTTTATATTTGAAGGAGGCTTGGTTGGATGCAGGACAGACCTTTATTGTCTCCAAAACCATTAACCCAACCAGTCTGTAATTGAAAACGCTTTACAACAATGGCACGAATTGTCGCTGGGACATCACTCACCTTCATGAATAAGCAGTTCTGGCCCATCCAACTTAAGATTATTCATAGTCATAAATACACTGTTTAGACCCAGGTATGTTTCCAGTTGGTCTAAGGAGTACTATTGAGTGGGGAAGTCCGAAAACAACCAACGATAAGCAGGCTTTGAGCGTCCATCACCTTCAGTAGTGCGTGATTTGATCATGAACTCCTCCGTACCTCCTATCGAAATAGGTTGGGTTTCTAAGCGAGTCTTCTCCATCACAAACGAACCATCCTGAAGATTCTGATTCTGGCCACAACGTACTCTACTAGTAGTAGACTGAACTATTGAACCTGTACATGTGTATGGTTGCACTCTGAACATGATGGCAAATTTCAAGGAAGACAGTTTCACCCAGTGAACGAAGCGGGGAAATCCACGGCCAGACCCCATGATTATTGCCCGTAATTGAAATTAGGGTGAACTGATTTTCGGAACCCAAGGCCTACTTAATACTTATCTATCCAATTTACGTACTGGGGTGGGTGCCGTACGATACTGTGGCGTTTGGGTCAGGTCTTGAGGTGTGTTCGGGGCGAATTTCTCAACTTTCTAGAGATATTTCGGCGGTGAAGGGGTTAAGTAGATCTTGCTGTGGCCAGAACTTGCGTGTGAGCACTGAATTTGAGAGGAAAATCATAGGGAGGTGCCCGAAATCATGATGAAATGAGTGGTAGGCAGGAGAAGGAAGAAAAAGAAGACGAGAATGAGATTTTTTTTTAAATTCTTCTTTCCAACTATCCTCTACTTTGAAGTGTGAGCAACCAAGCAAGTTCAGACCCGATGCAATTGTTTCAAGCAGAAATATGATGGTAAACGAGAAGTCGCTCTGACAGACGGCAATTGGTCCCTGAAGGAGATGAGCATTGGTGGTCACAACTTTGCCTTTTTCCGGGCCCCGAGGAATTTCAACTTGATTGAAACTCAATTGCCTTTTAAGGTCGAGCCAATCGCTGTCCATATTTCGTGATGATAAGCTCGTTGTCACTCATTGACAGATGGGCTCAATGAAGGGCGGGCTCATCAGCCAGATTGGGGATGAGATACCCACCACCCCACCACCACCATCGCCGACCCATCTTTATGCAGATTCAACCTTCTCGTTTTGGCGGCTCCAAATCCCACAAGTTCCGCGAGTTGTTTGTCAATCGCATTTCCATTTTACCGCACAATCATTTCTGTTCCTGGATCGGATGATTCACAATTTGGTCGAGAACTGCGACGTTCGTACCCAAGCGATTTATAGTCAAAGAACTGTCAAATGGACGGACAGATAGATAGATAAATGGATGGATGGATGGACCAAAAGAACCAAGCTGCGGTTCTGGTTTTTGCTAAATGATCAAAACAATCGGAATACACACACACGGAGTGTCAAAGCTAAAATGTCATAATACGAAGAGAGTTGCCAGCCTTTTTAACAGATTCCTGGAAGCTACAATCTTGTTCTAGATTGCAACCATTGGATATCTATGAACAATGAAAACTTGATGGAATTTTTCATTCCTGTTTTGTTTTGGCAAGGACAAGCAAACCACAAATCTAAGAGAAAAATTACATCATGACCCTTTGCAATTCGGCTATGCCAATATGTTTTTAGCTACACCACCAACCTTTTGGGATGGTCTTAGACAAGCTCTCAGTTATAAAAATGCCAAACAAGGTTACCGAGCACAAAGTTAGGGGATATTGATTAAGGCTTTTTTGGGACTAGATCTATGACATTTCGAAACCCGCATCACGCATGTAGCTCATCATTAGATAATGTAGGTATTAGACTAATGAGGAAAAAACATATTTGAGATTTTCCCCTTGCTTTTGCTCTCACCTATTTCCATGTATTTATTTGTCCGCACTTAGACGATACAGAGTATACTTCTTCAACCAATGATAGGACAAAAGTGTCGAATGTTCGGCTTACCTGTCCGAGAAGGCGTCAATTAGGTACTTTTTCGAGCTTTGGGCCCTCAAAAAAGTAGATAAACTCAAAAATGCGACTTGGCGCAATTTGAATTTGTTCTGCGTTATCCAAGATTGATGATAGTCGAAGGGTAAATCTCAAAAGGTTGTTTTTTTGGGGAAGAATGAAGTGAGAGTGCTAGAATTGGCCTGGTGCCCTAAATTGCTTACGTTATTTTTTTCTAACAATGAGATGAAACTGTTAAATGAACCCATCAAAATAACCACGCAATTGGCCCAATAAAACACTGGATTTGGCCTTCATCGCACCTCATGAACAATTTGGCCTCTCTTTCTTTAATGAAAAATATCGGATTTTCGCTTTTTTACATGGTCCTGAAGTATCAAAAAGCCCACAATGAAGTCCATGAAGTATGAACGTACTGTTGCCCTAACTTGACATAAATGGTTTTAAAATATAAAACTATTGATCATTTTCCACAAATCAGGAAAATAAGTTGTTTATACGCGATTTCGTCTTTCAAGTCGTACTTGACCCACCGTGTACTGTATCGAAACCGCGAACCAAGTTTCCTCATTTCGTGTGGACCACTCACCATGTTGTCGATTAACTTAGCTTATGTTTTCCATTCTATGGTTAAGGAGTACAAGAAACTGAACAAATGGTTATCATGCGGTCTGGCAAATTTGTCCTGTGTTACCTCAATTCAACCCTTCCATTTTCTTTCACTCACCGCGAGACAAATGAAATATTTCGAAATTCCGTCATTCTCCAACTGAATCATTTTATGGGCTTCAAACTTGATCCGGAACGGAAGATGAAAACGAATCCCAATAAGAAGAAGGAATTGAGGACAAGTCAAGCAAGCCCATCAATGTGGTTAATACCTTTACGTTCACATTCATTTCATCCTGGCTTCGTCCGGTCGGTCGCTTGTAATAGTAGTCAATGAGAGGCCATGAAATTCAATCTGAAACTATCGTCCCTCCCTTCCAACTTCCAACTTTTTGATCGGGACTCGTTCATACTTCGTAGATTCCGGCCAAAACGAACCCGAGTTCCTCTTCGACCCCAGATCCTCAGTGATTTGATTGCAGTTGTCGTGTAGGTAGTGTAGAAATCAGAAGCACATCTTGCAGTAGATCCACATTCACTGATCTTCCGATTGGAACACCAACCAAATAAAACCTTGAATACTCTAAGCAATGGTCAATTTTTCTTCCCGAATATCAGATCATTCTGACCAAGTCTTGACCTCTATCGTATGTTATAGGATAGTTTAACGCAAAAGCAGCAATTTGTTATGATTAAGTTCTGCTCATATTGAAGATCAGTGAGCGTTCCAAATGAGATTGGCTGTGGAAATGGGCGAAAAGGCATGACTAACACTCACTAAGAGGAGTAGGAGAGAGAGAGAGAAAGAGGAATCGAGTGTGAAGATTGAGGTATAAGTAGCCATCTTTTCCTACCTACTTGCTCCCTATGTGAGCTTCTAATGTGAGCAACGTAGTCTGTATGTACTTCATAGGAGAAGTCTTCGATGACGACGGATGATTGGTGTCTATGTGGAGGTCAGTTTGAATGGGTGATTTAAAAATCAATGGGAACCACGCTCCTGGATGGTGGTGCTTTGGAGCCTACATCCTCTGTGGGGCTAAAACGCTTATGCTCATGTACGTTTTATGCATGGTTCATTCCCCCCTGGATTCCCTACAGAGCACTATCCATGAATGGGATTCATAATCCCTCCAGTATTAATCCTGAAATCTCCCATGAAAGGCCGTTGAATGATGGAATGACTTCCGTGCCCAGGATTAGTTGTTTTGGTAATGCACGTTTACCAATTTAATCCTTCTTCACGGATTTCTCATTTTTCATCGGCCTCCCCCTCTTCAAGCCATGCCCTAGTATGTTTACTGCGTTAGACTGACGTGACGGAATGTGACGATGAGTAAACCTGTGAGCCATTATAACAAAGTCAATAAGGGGCTTGATTTCCAATTCCCACTTATTCAAAGTATTTTTTCACGTGTTTTGTGGCCAATTGGCCGATATCGTGGGTAAAATCTTCAAGGCGATCCGAAAATCCGTCCCTCACTCACCCCTTCTGGCTTTCGTCACTTTCATCCGTGTCATCTTGGTCGTGGTTTCTCAGCAAAGGGTTGGAGAAATTATTGCGGTGAATCATCATCGCCATCACCACCACCACCACCACTCACTCACCGAAATCAAAGGCTTATGATTGAGAAAACTTGAAACCCCCGCATCCAACGAACAAAAGCAAATATCTCATTGTTCACTTCAAAGTATTATAGTGCATATAGTACAAGCTTCACTGAACATGGACAAAGAGTCTACATACACGTTCAACTCATGGCATTAGAGTCATAGTGTTCAAAAGGAAGGGGATTTTTTTATCAATGTTCGCTGCATCGAGAGAAATGTCTGTCACACTAGCGGCAATCAAGAGCCCAACTATTTGGCTCTTACCGTACATTCAAAGCAGGATCTGATCGATTTTTGATTGGACTCGTTCATCCACCGCCACAAATGTCGGACCAAGTTCATTTCCACATTGTTGGCA